>CM047807.1:83408241-83761848 GCA_026214975.1 Gentiana macrophylla
AAATCAAACATGTTTAACATCAACCATCACAAAGAAGCAAAGAAACTGATTTAAATATAACTAAACATTACGAGCATCCAACATTTTAACTACAACATAAAACATGATTTATTGCTACAACTAACACTCAACCTAAACATTGTAAAACCATAATTATTTGTTGTAAGAGCCTCTACCTTTAATTGTCAACAAACTGAAGCAAAACGCCAAGCAATCGCAAAATCGCTGATCCTCAAACCCCAAAACCTATTCGATCAACAAGAAACCCTAAAATCCTATTTTCTTGCAAAACCGAAACTGAAAAGTCTGAAAACTGAAGATTACCTGAATAACCGCTGTGAAACTATTTTTTAGAATAATCTACGCCCAAGACGACTGCTTTGACTACTCATGGCTGAAAAATAGAGCTACGGATTAAAAGATACTTAATTTTTTGAAGAAACGAACTCGACGATTACGAAAAACTAGTACTAAACCAAAACTTACGTATCAAGCGATATTTTATTTTCCAAAGTTGCATCTCGTCACGGTGATCACTTTTCTCCTCCGCATCTTGAAACGATGAACGGATTGGCCGTGACGGGTTGAAGTTTTCGCCTGTGCAACTTGCGCTGCCTTCGCTGTCATTGCTCTCAACTTTTGTTTTTCCAAAATATGCATGAATTAAAAGGAGTAATTGGGGATTAATTTTTTATAGTTACTAATTAAATCCATTTTAAATAATAACTAACTCCTTAATTAAATCTTTTTTAATTAAATAAATAGATAAACAATAATTAGTCGCCGTGGTATGACCAAATTACTATTTTACCCTTTCTCAAAAGTCGGCATGTTACATTCTTCCCTAAGAGGAGTTTCGCCTCGAACTCGAATGTAACCGAGAGGTACTTGAACCTGGACTTGCAAAACGCCTCGCCTTCTAACTCTCATGTCATCTTTTGCCATTGTGTGTCCGCTTATTGAACCAAGTCTAGGCTTGTACGCCTTCTTCCTTGACTTTCTTTATCCACCACCCAAAGTGCACTTGTTTTTTCTCGCATACATGAAGATCTCTCAATTACTACGAGGTCCACGCTTGCTTCCACATCAACATTGGTTAAGCATTAGTTCATCAATGCACAAGATGGATGTCTTTGGATACACTTTATCTTCACTTCACTCTCACACCGCCTTATTCTTCCATCTTCACAACTCATCTCGCTTGTCTTTCGCCAGAGGTTGCGCACGATCCACTTCAATCTTTTTGTTGGCTTGTCAGATCATCCGATCTTGTATTATTTCATTGCTCCACTTCATCCTAGAAACCGGCATTTTACGCTTTCTTCCATGCAGAGCTTCAAATGTTAACATCCTGGACGCTGAAGTGGTAACCATTGTTGTAGACAACTCTTCTATGTCTATCTTCATGAAAGATCTTCAAGAGTACTGCTCCAACTCTCTGCATCTTGGTTGCTCCGATGAACACTAGTGCTATCTTGTGGCTTCATTCATCTCTTTGACACAAACTTGTTGTAGAACCACAATGATCCCAAATGCAAAGGACTTCGAGTCTCTCGCTGGAATTCGAGAACATGCATTTGCCATACTTTCTTTGACGATATGATCCGATACTTATGCCAATAAGGGTTAGCTTTGGAAAACAAACAGAGTTTGAAGGTGACAAAGTTGAGCACCGTGAAGACTAAACCATTTAGAAATCAAAAGAGGCATAATCTCAACATGCCGGAGCTTTGTGAGACAAAACGAGTACACCAAAAGGTCTCGTAATAAAATAAAAGGGAACTTGTCAAGGAAAAATCAAAGTCCGTGATTATTCAAACAGAGGTTATTTCAAAATTGAAAAGGAGATGGTTTTCCTCATGACAATGTAAAGGAAAATCAAAAGTTTGAAAAGTATGTGATAAACGAGCTTCAAGTGAAGGGGAAAGACACTCAAGAATTTTTGGATAAAGTTTGGCTTCAAAGAATTAACTCAAAATTTCAAATGAAGTGTGAAAGATCATTGATGATCAAATTCAAAGTTTCAAGGTTGCACCACTCACCGAGAGGAATAGTACACCGCCGGGAAATAAGTGGTTCAAGGTTATTCTCATGTGGGAAAAAAGGTTAAGATAAAATAGACTTTCAACTAGTATGACAAAATTGTAATAAACGCCAAATAGAAGATTTAGAATATCAAAAAGTGTATCTCAAGTGTTCATGGCTCTAAATGGCCTGAAAGAGAGTTAAAATTGAAGGTTACAAGGTACATTAATCTGAATTGAAATCGGTTTAGAATTCAAAAGTTGATTGGCTAAGTAGGTTCGAAGGCACTCTTTGGCAAAGACTACCTTCGCTTGAAACCGGGTTTAGCATAAATTGCTGTAAGTTAAATATAGGTAATCGGAGATGGATGTCAAGGTAGGATTAAAGATCCAATCGTAAGAAGATGAGATGCATACCTTGAAATAACAAGTAGCATTAGATGGACATATTACAAAATCAACACTACCCTTGTGAGTGGAAGTCGAATCAACACAAGTAAAAGAATGTGCCGACATTAAAATGTTCACCAATTTTACTTGAAAAGAAGAATGGGGTGCAACAATGCAGAGTTAGAGGAACTTGTTCCTTGATTTGACAAGTAAGGAAGGATGGTGACGATGGCTAAAAATAGACCGCCACGTGTCACCTTTATAACACCTCAAGGTTAATCAGAGAAAGATAGAAGGAAGCTTTTAAGGCCAGGAGCCCCACAAGAGGTAAGACCCTACCCCAGGAGGGAGGTCTATCCCATAGCCTTCCCGACTGTGACACCGCAGAGCAAATTGGTCGAGTCGGGAGGTAGACGCCGCACCAAAGCCAAGACGGTCCGAGGAGCCCATCGAGTGCCGACTAGCTCTTTCCTTATATGATAACCGCACTTGAGCCTATATTATAGGATAATCATTGAGAATCCCCTCGATCACCGGAAGGAAATCCCATAATTCAATATAATCTTAATTATTTATTATCAAGATACACACGTGATGATCCTTAGGGTTTAAGTGGTTCTACGACTTGTTTGACAAGAAACGCCCCTATATAATCACCCTAAGAACTACGAATGACTTGATTCCAATTTCACTATTGGATACGTAGGCAACTTGGGAGGAACTAACTCGTGCTCGCTTCTTAATCTTGCACAAATCACAAATTCCGTTGTTTTTGTTCTTGCTTGAATCGCCCCAGAGGTTAATTGATCTATAGTGATATCCGACATCATCACATGGATTTGTTCAAAAGAAAGGCTTATGGAGATATGTTTCTAGGTAATTTATGAAAAAAATGAAGATGATTTATTGAGCTTAAAGATCTCAAGTGAGGGATTACATGAGAAATAAAATACCGATAAGGTATAATTACAAAAGTAAGCACTAAAAGTGGTCCGAACATCAAACATGGCATGCTCAAGGATAACATCTTCCTCCACCTCCCATACACGGCAAAAGAAGGTTAATGCTCAGGCCCAGAGGCTGCTCGGGCGAATTAGATGGAATTCGGGAAGAAAATGGACGATCTTTCAATTGAATCACCGCTCTCGTGAGCATTTTGAATTACCCACGCCCGAGAGATTCAAGATACCCAAGCTTTAAGCATACGATGGACCAAAGGATCCCCAAGACCATCTCTTCCAATACTTGACACACATGAACTTGGATTGTGCAAATTGAGATGAAGTGCAAAGCCTTTCCGCCTTACTTACAAAGTGTGGCTCGTGAGTGGTTCCGGAAATTACCACCTCACCCATCGAAAATTTTGAAACCCCGCAAGGAGATTTCTGCAAGCTTTTGTCACCGCCAAAACCTTTCCAGAGGAATGTCACGCACTCCTCACTATCCGTCGTAAAAGAAGAGACCGTGATCGCAGCATTCTAAAAGATTCAACGAGGAGTCTAGTAGGTCGGGAATGCAGAGTGAGCACCTCTTGATCACCTCTTTCGTGAGCAGCTGCCTACGAAGCGTAGATTGTACGCTAAGCTAAATGGCCGACTCAAGTCAATGGACGAATGTATGGATCTAGCCTACAAACACTCGCCGCAGTGAGGAGGCCAACCGCCTAAAGAGGGAGTCGGAAGCTCCTAAGAAAGAGAGGTCGATGACAGATCCGATGCAAAGCGTGAAACCAAGATGGGACCGAGTAATCGCACTCTATAACAGATCGGCCTCGGGAAAAAGGGCCCTTTAGAAAGAGATTTTATCCCTTTAAACATATCACGTGGAGCGTGTTCTCGCAATAATGCAAAGAAAAGGCATTGTCTCGCACTCCACCTCCTATAGGGGTCCCCGGGAAAAAGTGGACCACTGGCACCGTAAGTTTCATGAAGACATTGGTCATGACTGAGCAATGCCGGGATTTATAGAGGGAAATCGATGTCGCCGGCATGGAAGGAAAACTTGACGAGGTCATGATAGATCCCGCAATCCGTAACCCCGAGGAAGACGGGAGTACAAGAGAGAGACTTCGGTCATGACCGAAAGGATGATTATCGACGGGCGAGGGAACCATCTCCAGACTCCGAGGGACAGCCGGATAATCGCCCTATTAATACCATTAACACTATCTCAGGAGGTCCGAGTGCATCATCCCGGCCTGAGGAGAAAAGCAGTAACCGGACACCTACCAGCGCAGAGTCAGGAAAGAGACAGAGGTTGTCCGGGGAGGTAATCTATGGTCCTCGTGACTTTTCCTCGCCATCAATAACGGCGGTTTGGTTATCGAGGCGGTAATCAACAAACATACTGTGAAACGATTTGTGTGGACACTAGGGGTGCGGTCAACGCAGTTATACTACAATGTGTTCCACCAATGAAGTTAAAAGACGCGATTTAACGCCTGCTTTCATCTCCATTATTCGATTTGCAGACCACCGTCCATCTCACATGGATTTATCTAACAAAGCAAACAAGTAATAAATTTATAAATCCGTATTCCCAAGCGTGTAGGATCGAGTATAGATTAATACCGAGTCGGTCATGGGGAATCGGGTATCTAGTTCATTAATTTTCCTAAGATTGTTACCAATTATTTCTAAACCTAAAACTAAACGGAAAATAAATCGACAGAGGATTGTCACCCAAAGCCAGAAGGATAAAAGCGATAATAAATAAATAAAATCAGAACAAAAAGAACATAAAACAAAGATACACGGGATCAAACAATATACAAACCAAGTGATCTCAATCCTAGTTCATCTCATGATTTTAATTCAATATTGTAGTTTCACTTATCAAAGGTATGAATTCCTACTTCCGTAAGTAATCCGTCTATCAATCTCATCATCTCTCGATATATCGGATTGACGCTATCAAAACAAGGTGTAAGATCTCTCAATCTAGCAACCTAGATATCTAACCTATCAACTCTCGTTATGTCAAGATTAGAAATCCCATCTTCCCTATGGTGATCTAAGGTTTACACCGACTCGCCAAACGGTAAACATCAATAACAATTCATCTTCCGATATTGATTGCATAGCACACATAAGCATGTGGAGATACAAAACGAATCAAAGATCATAAAGATAAACAAAGGATTGAATAAATTAAAAGATAAACTCACATAGTCTCAGATATTGATGATCTCCATGAATCACAAATAAAACAAAAGCATCCTAATCTAACCCGATCACTTCCGAGCACAAGGCTCGGGTGACCGCCTTGAAAGCTCCCGAAGATGCGGCCGCTTCTTGGAAATTTCTCGATGTGAAAATTGTGTGTTTGGTTTTGGGCGCCGCCGCTATAAATAGGAAATAAGTCGGCCAGGTCAAAACTAGGTCGGTTGTGCTTGTCGCCGCGGACGCCCGTCCGGAACACTTGACGCCGTCCAACTTTTGACGCCAGTGCACGCCGCCCAGCCTCCGCCCAAACTCTCTCTGCTCAAAATTTTCTCCGACGCCACCGATTAAAATGGACGCCCGCCTGGTCTAGACGGACATGAACGAACGCCCGTAATGCCTGGTAGCCGATTTCTTCATCTTTATCCTTTTCTTCTCATCCCTATCTCTTCTCTTCATCGTAAAATCAATGCAACCTCTTCTAATCCTCTTCTAGCTCGAAACATGTATCTAAAAGATAGTAAAACATACCAAAGCCGTAACATAACTCCAAAATAATATAAAATCACAATTTAAGCACATAATTCATTACGCTTTTGCAATTTAACTATTGAAAACACCACTTGCTCAATATTTCAATATAAAGCTCGATTTCTATGAGAAACATACGATATGGGGAAAAATTGATATAAAACATATCCTTATAAAACGATAAAATCACCCTTAACACCATCCCATTGGTATGATCACCACCTACCACCTTTTAGGAAAACACCTCGACAGATCCTTATGGTGAATTACGTGGTAGTCGTGGGCCCCATCGCCTTGCAATGTCATTATGGGCGGCTCGCCTCGATAGGTTCACGAGCGTAATCTCCGGCTCACATAAGCACGAAGTTCTCCGACTGGGAGGGACGGCAGGTTAAAGGTGACGCCGAAACACCAGAGTTTTTACACGGTCACCGTAATGGAAAGATGATGGTGCAACAAGTATCTGTGGAAGATTTGCTCCTGCAGGAAGAAGAAAATTGGTCCTCGATGACAAAATCGGTGGTAACTGGGAAAAGAACAGAAGACCATTAATCAACATAGGATCATGGATCCTGCACTAATTTAAGGCGTAACTTTTGAAATCTTGAATGAAGCTTAGAGATGTATTTGCTTGGAAGACAGAGACATGCCAGCCTGCCACCCGATCCGCCCTCGCACAAACTTCATGTTGACTCACCGAAGCCGATTCGGCGTAAGAAGAGGCACCGCCAAAGATCGAATGAAGGCTATTCGGCGAGAGTGGAGAAGTTGCTCCAAGCCGGGATTATACGCGAGGTATTCTACCCGACCGCTTGCCAACCCGCTTATAGTAAAAACCAGATGGCACCGCGAACGTGCGTGATTTCACCGACCGAACAAGGCGTGCTCCCGGCGATTTCTACCCACTTCCAAAATTGACAAAGTTAGTCGACTCAACGGTTGGTTTTGAAGTTTTTGCATTTCTAGACGATATAAGTGGTTACCACCAAATTGCAATGGACCCAGACGATGCAGAAAAAACGGCATTCATAACAGAAGAAGGAACTTTCTGCTATGTTACCATGCCGTTCGGATTAAAGAACGCCAGGTCACTTATCAAAGAGCAGTGAATAAAATCTTCGAGAAGCAGATCGGGAAATGCATGGAAGTCTATGTGGATGATCTCTTGATCAAGAGCAGGTCTCTAGATCTCAGATATGACCGACGTCCGAGAAGTATTTGGGGTACTCAGCACTCCAATGAAACTCAACCCCAAGAAATGCACGCTTGGGGGTAAGGTCGCAAATTATCGATACATGATTTCAAAAGAAGGAATTAAGGCCAACCCGATAAGGTTGAAGCCTTAAAGATGATGCCACCACCCGTAAGCATCAAGGAGGTGCAAGGCTAACAGTCGCATGGCCGCCTCGAGTAGGTTCATATCCAAGTCAAAGACAAATGCTTTTACCGCTTTTAAAATCCAGAGGAAAGCAAGTCCTTTCGAGTGGAATGAGGACAAATAAGACATTTGAAGATCTCAAAAGTATTTGGCCGAGCTACTAACCCCGACATCTCCTCGAAAGGAGAAACTCTTCTTTATACTTGGCGTTGGTTGACGAGGCGATCAAAGGCGCTTTGATCGAGAAGAGGACAAATACAAACACCCGTGTTCTATGTAAGCCGAGCCTCATACGGACCGAGCTCGTGTACACTAACGCGAAAATCTAGCTTTGGCTCGTACACGCCTCAGAAGTTACGACCATACTTCTAAGCACATTCAATCACCGCGGGTCACAATCAACCACTACGCCAAATCTTGGCACGACTGCACACCTCGGCGATTAGCCGACGGGTTATCGAGTTGGCGTAATATGACTTGATTACCAACCCCGACTCTCGCCAAAGCCTCAGGCTTTAGCCGACTTCCTGGTCAAGGAATTCAAAGTTGAGATAGAGAAAGAACAACCAGCAGGCAATGTCGATACCGACCTTTTGACGGAGCATTCGAAAAGAAGGAGCAGGCAGTGCCTTTGCTCCTTAGTCCAAGAGAGGGAATAATTCCCGTGATGCATTGGCGCTTTAACTTCATGGCAACAAACAACGAGGTGGAGTATGAAGCTTTAATTACCGGCCTCAGACTAGCCACTAAGCTTGTGCGTATAACCTACATGTATTCAAAGGACTCCCACCGGTGGTCAATCACGTTAAAGGTGAGTATGAAGCAAAGCGAGGAATCAATGAAGAAGTATTTGGCAACAAAGACAAAGCTTTGCTAAAAACTTCAAGTCACCCAGATAGAGCAGTCTCTCGATCCAGAACAAAAAGGCCGATGCCCTCTCCAAGCCGGGCATCCAATTTCTTCTCGATAAAAAGTCCCGTGAGCAAATTGCCGAGCTGGTTATGTCCCGAGTGAAGTTCAACCGATTAGCCAAAGAAGCCACCCGGATGGACCCTATAACCTCTTATCTAAAGCATGGTATTTTGCCAACTCACAAGGCTCACCCAGAAGATAAAGCTACAAGCAAGCGATATGCTCTCTTCGATGATATTCTATATGACGATCGCTTGTATCACCATGGCTTAGATGTGCTACCCAGGAGGAGGAAACTATCTACTCAGTGGAATCCACCTCGCATTTGTGGCAATCACGCAGAGCCCGACACCGGCTCTCAAATGCCGCTTGTTTGATATTAATTATTGGTCGACTCATGCAGTGCAGGCGATGCAAACGACTTGGTAACAAGATGCAAGTCATGCCAGTGCATGATAACTTGTCTCACCACCGGCACGTAACATGACCCCTTGGTCTCTCCTTGGCCCTTTTATCAGCGGGGTGGATTTGGTTGAAACCCTTCCTCAAGCTCCAGTGAAACTTATCGCTTTTGTTGTGGCCGCCGACTACTTTACTAAGTGGGTGGAGGCAGAGGCCTTGACCACCATCATCGCAAAGCCATACGTAAATTTTATGGAAAAGTATCGCCTCGCAGATTTAGATACCCAAGATCCTCGTGTCGATAATGGAACGCAATTCGAGGATAGAATAGTCGCCATGGTGTGCCGAATCGATAGCCCAACACTTTACCTCTGGTCGGTTACCCCCATGCCAACGCCGTGGAGCGCATAAATAGGCAAATTTAAGGTTGGGTTGAAAAAGAGGTTGAAGAAGAGGGACAAGCATGGATCGAGCATTTGCCCAACATCCTTTGGGCATACAGAATCCACTCCAAACTCGCCACCGGAGAAACTCCTTTGCTTTAGCCCATGGTTGTGAAGCGCTTATTCCGATGAAATAGGCTCCTCCCCGAGGACCGAGCCCATACAAGCACAGATCAAGACCTCGAGCTTAGACACGCCAAGGATAACTTGGAAGAAGCCGTGGAAGTGGCTTATATCCGAATGGCGGCGTACAAGCAGAGGATATCCCAATATTACAACTCTAAAGTTAAACATTCGTGATTTCCAAAGAAGGAGACTTGGTGTCGCGAAAGAATGAGATCAAGCAAAGGTGGTCCCTGTGGAAAGCTTAACCCGAATCGGAAGGCCCGCATGTGGTGGTAAAGGTTCATGGCAAAGGTGCTTACCACCTAGCTAATGCGAGAGGCCAAACTGCATCGCTGAGCCGAATGCCAAAGAACCTTAGAAGTTCTATGCCTGAGACAATTCCAGGCTTGTTTCTGTCTTTTCATTTATGTTGTTATTTTCAATAAAAGTGTTACCAAACACCATTGAATTCTAATAAAGATATTATTTTATACATTGTCGAGCTGTGTAATGCAACATATTTTTCAACTGAGGCCTACAGGTCAAACTCAGAAAGCTTGAATACCACAAGCTTCCCGAGTCCTCAAGTCGACACAGTGGTTTTAATCGAGTCAAAGTTATACTCGTAAGGTTTGCAAAGTCAAACCTCCTCACCGCAGTGTTAGGCTAGAATTTAATCGAGGCTCAGCAAAGTCGACTCGTAAAGCTTGAATACCACAAGCTTCCCGAGTCCTCGCCGCCAGATGTGGTTTTAATCGAGTCGTTATACTCGTAAGGTTTGCAAAAGTCAAACCTCTCACCGCAGTCGCCGAATTTAATCGAGGTTCAGAAAGTCGACTCGTAAAGCTTGAATACCACAAGCTTCCCGAGTCCTCGCCGTGATAGGTTTTAATCGAAGTCGATTATACTCGTAAGGTTTGCAAAAGTCAAACCTCCTAAGTCTATAGGTCGCCGTAATTTTATAAAACTTAGTATGTCATCCAAACCGCCAAGAATGCATGCCATACTGGGGAAGGACATCTATAAGACAGACTTCAACATTTAAACCCAAAATAAACCAAATGAAGCTAACGATAAAACATAGTGGGCAGGCACCACAAAGTATAAGAAAAGTACATGAACTTGGGCAAAAGGTTTCAAAGTTTTTAGAAAAACAACATAAGGAGAAACAATCGTGTATGGGTCCTCGAATCGCTTCATTGAAGATGGGGTGGGCACAACACTGAGAAACAGACGACGCCTGGCATACTTGACACCAATATCTTCACCGCTTTAAACTCCTCAACCTCGCATCATAAATCGACCGCCCTTCCTTGTACATGGAACGATAATGCATAAGGTTAGGGAGAACCACCAGGGCACCGCTTCTTTGCTTCATCCACACCCGCCGTGGTACCCATGTTGCATGACAGGGTTTAGTAGACCTTCGTGAGCTCCGGCAAGATGATCGGAGGACTTATACTCATGCACGACTCGGGCATCCCGAGCCGGGAGAGAGGCTTCCAGAGTAGCCAGTTCAGCTCGGACTTTGGCCAGCGCCTGCCCGAGCTCAGAGTTCTCTACCACATACTCATCATGTTTGGCCTGGAGTTCGGCAGTACACTTGGCCTTAGTCTCGGCAAGTTCCTTCTTCAATGCCGCAACCTCCTGGTCCTTAGTCTTTGAGGCCCCTTTGTGCTTCTCACGACTCACTCGAAGCTCCTCGATAGTCCCCTGAAGAGCCTCCTTACTCGCCGCGGATTCAGCAAGGCGGTCCAGGAACTCCTGACCGGCCTGAGCTCCCTGAAAAAGGCAATAGGAAGGTAAGAAGGAGGTAAGGCAAATAGGAAGGATGATATGTTTATTCAAGAACTTACCACAAATGGGCGAGGTCCTCGGTCGGACAACTCGCATAACCGACAGTGCCTTTGGGAGGATTGCTCTCGTGAGAATCTTCAACATTTTCTATGGTCTCGCGAGCCGCTTTCCTTTTCTTTGATCGACCTTTTCGAGTCGAGGAGAGACTACCTTCTTCTTCCGGCCAGCTCGATGGCATCTTCTTTTCTTCATGCTCGCTATCCACGCCTATCCGCCAACTTCTCCTCAAGAGTCATCCGTTGTCCGACAAGAGTTGAGCCGAGGTGGTAGTCGTGATACCCCAAAGCAGCCGGAGGCGCCCCGCTCTATGTTCTCCTCCGCCGCTCGCCTCCTCGGGTAGACTCGCCAGGGTTGACTCCGAGGAACCACTTCGCCGCTAACATCCTCCAGAGTTCGGCAAAGGAAGACACTGCAAAAATGAATGACAAGAAATGTTAGAAAATATTTTACAGATAGTAAAGTATGGCAAAAAGCAAGTATTAAAGCCCTACATATCTTGTACTCCTCCTTATCTAATTCCTTGTAGGGGTCAGGGCCCGCGGTGGGCAACTGGGCAGCCATGATCAACTCAGAGGAATATTTTTTCGCAGTAATGTACACCCCGCTTTTGCGAATGTCATCTAGCAGTTTCCTATCCACATCACTCGGCCGTGGATCGCCCCAGTCCGAGAGTTCCACCGCCAGATCTCGAGTCACCTCGACACGATAAAAAGAATCGGGTTTTCCAACCTTTGTATGGCGTATCCCCGCCGCTGAATTGAACGCCAGGCATGAAGTCCTTCGACGTGGAAGCGCTTGTACCACCGCCAGAAACTCGCTTACGCTGGAAGAACAATCGAAATGTCTGAATTTAAAGGGTATGCAGCACATTCGCACTAAATGGCAAAGCCCACTATCGCCTTTATTCCATTAGGTACGATCCGCCAACCTTTAGATCGTAGTGCTCTAAGATAGTCGACGGCCGGACAAATCGGAAACCTTAAACCACACAAAAGTCGCCTCAGAACGGGCGCAAGATTCCCGCCGAGCTTGATAGCATAAGTGCCGGAGCCGGACGGTAGGTTTGAAAAGCGGGTTCACCAGATTGTACTGTTTACAGATACGGGTCACATCTGCAGCTTTTAACTTGGTGTCAATACCATGGCAGGCCGCCTGAGATTTCAGAGCCATAAATGCCTTTAAGGCAAGGACAAATCTGGAAGACGAGGAAGAAGGGGGAGGATTGAAAAAAGAGAGGGCAGGCCTCTCGAAATTGACTCCGCTACGGGTACTTTCTTCTTCTAATTCTGGTTCCGATTCAAATAAGGCCTCAATGGAACTATCAGTAAGGATTATAGGTTCGCCATTAACAATAGAAAAGACTTAAAGAATGAGACAAGAGAGAAAGCTTACTTGAATAAAGAAATCGGAAAGATGGAAGAATGGAATGGCAACCGCCCGACTTCATGCTTGATTTAAAGAGTAACGCCTCAAGAGACGGATGAGACTAGGGAGTTATAAATCCAAAGATAAATCTTGGAAAACCGCCCCATTATTACGGTAAGCGCATAATGACACTTCGCTTTCTCGCTTCACTATGGCAAATTTAAACGGTAAAGCGTGCCACGGGTCGTGGCAAGCATGTTATCTTGAAACATCTCGAGTCGATCTCAGTCTACCAGCCTCCTAGGTAGTCCGCCGCACTGAGGGGCTTATGACGATGGTGAAAATAGACCTGGCCACGTGTCACCTTTATAACACCTCAAGGTTAACAGAGAAAGATAGGAAGGAAGATTTTAGGGCCAGGAGCCCACAGTAGTAAGACCCTACCCTAGGAGGGAGGTCTGTCCCATAGCCTTCCCGACCAGGACACTGCAGAGCAGCTTGGTCGAGTCGGGAGGTAGGACGCTGCCAAAGCCAAGACGGTCCGAGGAGCCCATCGAGTGCCGACTAGCTCTTTCCTTATATGATAATCCGCACTTGAGCCTATATTATAGGATAATCATTGAGAATCCTCGATCACCGGAAGGAAATCTCATAATTCAATATAATCTTAATTATTTATTATCAAGATACACATGTGATGATCCTTAGGGTTTAAGGGTTCCACGACTTGTTTGACAAGAAAAGGGGTGAGACGCCTCCCTATATAATCAGCCCTAAGGAACTATGAATGACTTGATTCCAATTTCACTATTGGATAAGTAGGCAACTTGGGAGGAACTAACTCTCAAGCTCAGTCTTAATATTGCACAAATCACAGTCCCCGTTGTTTTTGTTCTTGCTTGAATCGTCCTAGAGGTTAATTGGATCTATAGGTGATATCCGACATCATCACATGGATTTGTTCAAAAGAAAGGCTTATGGAGATATGTTTCTTAGGTAATTTATGAAAACAAATGAAGAGGATTTATTGAGCTTAAAGATCTCAAGTGAGGGATTACATGAGAAATAAAATACCAGATAAGGTATAATTACAAAAGGGCACGAAAAGGGTCTGAACATCAAACATGGCATGCTCGAGGATAACATCTTCGTTCTTTTTTACAACTGCAAAAGAACTATAATGTTGGCTTTACAAGCATCCTACTAAAAGGTTTACTCAGAAGGAGATCAGACTCGGGGAACTCCTAAACATAACAATCGTAACTTGCTACCCTCTTAGCCCCAACCCTAAGTCAAAGATGTGAGGATTCCTTTTAGGCTGCTGTGTAAGATTTTTACATCCAGACCTGTCGTTATCGACTTGTGTAGCCCAAACGAAAAGCAATTTGAGCATGATCAAAAGAGAAAATATTTAGATAATGGAGTTTCCTAGGTGACAGAAAAATATTGGAATTTTTGAATGAGATAAAGTCGGTAAAAAACAGTTATTTCTGACGATTGCACAAGCTGTCAGAATTTCCAGATTAATAAACACTGAGTTGAATTGCAAATCGAGATCAAACAAAAAATAATATGAACTTAATTCCAAAATAAAAGTTGTAGATAAAATTGTTTCCTGCAACATATCAAAAATTCAGGTCATTTGAGGGTGTTTAACCTGTTCAAAACAGAAGAAGAAGTTAAAGTGCTGCTGCAGATTTTCTGGACAGAGTGTCCGTTATAAATATGAATTTTCTGAACAAACCATAACAATTATCGAGTTGGTGTAAAAAGAGAAATTGTAGAAAAGACTTCGGTCTATATTGTGGAAAATTTCCAGAATTTTTAGAGCACGGTAAGTGGTTTAA
Source organism: Gentiana macrophylla (assembly GCA_026214975.1). Classification (NCBI taxonomy): domain Eukaryota; kingdom Viridiplantae; phylum Streptophyta; class Magnoliopsida; order Gentianales; family Gentianaceae; genus Gentiana; species Gentiana macrophylla. Next base: position 83,422,657 of record CM047807.1, read on the forward strand.
CCTGAAAGGAAAACACGGAAACAAAAGCATTCACTCATGTTGGATAAAGCCAAACACGAGGATGATGAAAACTTTGTGCCAAAGTATGAGACCTTTAACACTAATAGTTGAAATGACTGAGGAGTACTTGGAAAGGATAAAATTTGCATATGGAGTTCGTGTGGAACCCATCTCGAGCAAAGCAAGACCAAAGAATTTTGGTAAACATAAACCAAGCGATAGCGAAAAGAGAAAACGAAGGATTTGTTGAGTCGAGTCTTTAAACAAAAGTTTGAATGTACTAAAACATCTTGTAGGGGATGCATTAAGGGTAATCACTAGGATGCAAAAGTGTGTTGTCCCGAAATAGCTAAACATGATATAGTTGGAAAGATATGCAATTGTCAATTCAAATAGTTCGAAGGATGAGAAACTTATTTTTCTTAAATCAAGCATTTGACACGATGAAAACATCTTTAAAAAAATAAGGCACATCAAAAAATGTACACACTTGGAAAACAAAACTTCGTAATAAGGGACTTTTACTGAGTTTCAGAAGTTTCAAATGGAGGATTTAACCAGAGCATGGGTTACAATTAGTATGGATGGGGAAACGATTGAAATTGGGATGACCAAGTAGGAAACAAGATGATTATAAAAGAGAACCTTATTAATGAAGACATAATATTGGAAAATCACCACGCAATCGTTTTTTGCCATCGAGGAGCACTATAACGACAACACCTAGTCTCTACCTACCAAACTTCGTATCCTGGGTAACAACTAGCTTAAGAATCAGATAAATCAAAGTATTCTCATCTCCTATAACCTACTACACCATAATTTACAGGGTGAAAGAAAGACATATATCCTTTCTTGACCAGAGGACTTAAATGGTTTTGAGAAATTCAGGTGCATACATAAGCCATGAAATAATTGATTTGTACAAAAAAACTGAGCTGATTTTGAACATGAGGCAAAGAGAAAATCTTTGAGTATATAATTTTTACATATGATGTTCAAAAATCAAATTTTTTGGGAAGCCATAGGTCGGTCAAAATAATTCTTTTCATCTACTGCTATAAGCTGTCAAAAATTTTCAGGACTTCATCAACTGTCGTGTGTTGCAGATTGTGCTCAAACCAAAATGAATTAACACTTGGTTCCAAAACAAAAATTATAGTGAAAGTTGTTTTATACAACATATCAAAAATCCAAGTCATTTGGAGGTGTTTAGCTTATTCAAAACAGAATGATAAGTAAGAGTACCGCTGCAGAATTTTCAGAACAGAGTACCCCTCCTTGTTAAACAATTTGTGAACAATCCATACTGAAAACTAAATTGATGTAAAGAGAGAAATTGTAGATAAGAAAACTCTCTAAGTGGCTGAAAATTTACCGAATTCTTAGAATAAAAAAATGATATAACATGACATGTAGAAACGTGAACAAAATCGTTTACTCGTTTTGCATAACACCAAGTTACAAGGAAGTGATTTGAACCAAATGTAGCATTACGAAAGCATTAAAACCTCAAAAAGGAAGAAAATTAGAGAAATAGTCAAAGATTCCAAAAGGAAAGAGGGATCCTAATAAGGGTTCTCGAAAGGAACAAAACTTAAGAGGATCACATAAGAGATGTGAGCTTAAAAATCAACCTTCACCTATGGAGACTTTTCACTTGGTCCTAGTGCAACTTAACCACGTTCTAAGGATTCCTAATCCTACGAGAATTTACCACCAAGATCAAGAGAGATCAGAAGGGTTCAAAAAGGTCTAAAGAAATCTTATCTTAGAGGGAAGAAGCCTAGGAAAGAAATGACGCTTCTCTCTCGATACCAATCAGAACGCCCGCCCCCGGATACCGAGCCCTTATCCGGAAGAGAAACGCTCATGCGCCAGATAGCATTAAATAAATCTAACATTATACGCAAGCCTCTACGCGTCAGATCAAATAAAAAAACGGAAGCTAAAAGGACTTGGGTAAAAATATAAATGCTACTATGAATAGAAAGTAACCATACTAAAGATGGATAGTTAAATTACAACGATGAAAACCCAAAGACTTATACAATACGAGGTCTTAAAAGTAGAGGTACAACAAATCTAAGAAAAGAAATACAACTAGTCGAGTACAACCTTTTCAAAGAAATAAACTAAAAGTTTCGCCAAGACTTCAATGTCTTCAAAAGTCGCCATCTACGCTTGACAACTCGTTTCGCCTTCTTACCCCACAATGCATACAAAAGAAAATGCAAAGAGGTAAGTACAAAGTACTTAGTAAAAGTGAGAAGCTAATGAATAACTAAGTTATACCACGAAAGGTTCTTTTTTATTATTATTAAATTACCTTTATGAGACCAACTCAATCTAGGGTTCACTTCATGTCCATCAACATGTCATGACTAAACGTTTCTAGCTTAACTTATCTCTGTTACAACCGCACTCAAGGGCACTACGTACGCCTGATGTATATCCACCAGGAGATATCGATTGCAACCCATTGGTGGATCACACCAATGGCCCCGGTAGCCTGGGCTGGTAGACTCCGATGGTGCACACGTACGGCGAAGTTCCTCCACTTGCATTTAGCCGTTTATAGGCCAGCAGCGTTGTTCGCTTTATCTGCACGCACGCACATGCGATATTGTCTGGTGCCTATCCAAGAGTGGCATGTTGTTTAATCTTTTACTAAGCAAGTACGTATTTATTAAATAGTTAACTAGCTGCCTAAGTGTTTTCAAATAATCTCCCTCACACATACTACTCTCTTCCTAGACCACTAGACATAAACAAGGCCTAGCAATTACACAGACATTGATGAATACTAATTCATCAAAGCACAAGCCCTTTCATGCCTTTCCCGACGGTCCCGACTTCAACTCCTTTAAGAGTACGTCCGTGCCGGAACCAAACGCATTAGAAACTCAATCGAGGCTTTTTCATTTTCATTTAGTATTATTTGATCAAGAAATAACATTTAAACTGGACTCGTAGCTTTAAAACAACATTTACCTAAAATCGGCACGCGTATTTGCACCCGAAAAGCCCTAAACATGATTTTCTCGCAACTTAACGATTTCTAACTCCAAATCAAACATGTTTAACATCAACCATCACAAAGAAACAAAGAAAAGAAAAACATGATTTAAACATAACTAAACATCAAGTAGCATCCAACATTTTAACTACAACATAAAACATGATTCCTTGCTACAACTAACACTCAACCTAAACATTGTAAAACCATAATTATTCGTTAGAAGAGCCTCTTACCTTAATTGCCTCGCAAACCGAAAGCAAAACGCCAAGCAATCGCAAATAACCGCTGATCCTCAAACCCCAAAACTTATTCGGTCAACAAGAAACCTCAAATCCTACTTTCTTGCAAAACCGAACTCAAAAAGTCTGAAAATCAAGATTACCTCGGATTAATCATTGTGAAACCATTTTTAGAATAATCTACGCCCAAGACTATCGCTTTTGACTACTCATAATAAAAAACAGAGCTACGGTTTTAAAAGATACAAATTTTGAAGAAACGAACTCGACGATTACGAAAAACTATGGCTAAACCGAAACTTACTAATAAGGATATTTTATTTTCCAAAGTTGCGCCTCGTCATGTGATCACTTTTCTCTCTCGCGCATCTTGAAACGATGAACTGACGGGCCACACGTTGAAGCTTTCGCTCCATGCAACTTGCGCTGTCGCTGCTCTCAACTTTTTTTTCCAAAATATGCGTATGAATTAAAAGGAGTAATTTGGGGATTAATTCCTTTTTTATAGTTATTAATTAAATCCATTTTATATAATAACTAACTCCCTTAATTAAATCATTTTTAATTAAATAAATAGGAATATCAATAATTAGGTCGTCGTGGGTATAACCAAATTACTATTTTACCCTTTCTGAAAAGTCGGGATGTTACACTTCAGATTTCGTTTTTTTTAATATTATTTTTTTTCATAGTAGATACTTTATACATCAATATTATATATATATCAACAAAACGGAAATATAGAAGATAGAGTCAAAATTTATGTTGCACAGACACGTGCACAGATATGCCGCAAGATACGACACGGCCACGACGATACGGCTATTTCCAAAATTTTAGTACACGACACGTTATATATCAGCAATGCCACGTGTCACTACAACTTTCTATTCTATTATTTTTTCCCCTCTTTGTGCGGTTTTTTTTTTTTTTTTTTTTTTTTTTTTTTTTTTTTTTTTCATATTAGATGCTACTCTCTGGCCCCAAAACGTAAACTGCTAGTTTTCGAATTTGTTCCATAATATGTTCCTATTTAGAATATCAATAGATAATTTATTACATTTTTCTTCCTTTTACCCATAATTTACTATACTTCAACATACTTTACAACTATTATATTAATGAGAGTCAAATGGTATTCTTGACTTTTACCGCTATAATTAATGACATTTAACAACTTTGTTAATTTGTGCGAAAAATCCTAAACGGGCTTACATTTTGTGACGGGTGTAGTATTATTTTATATATCGATATTATATATCAATGAAATGGAAATATAGAAGGTAGAGTCAAAATCTATGTTGCACAGACACGGACACGGATATGCCACACGACACGACATGGACACGGCGATACGTCTAATTCCAAAATTTAAGGACATGACACGCCGCAGACACGTTATATGTATATATATTATGATGTAAATAAGATTCAAGTTATCAAAAAAAATCGTAAAATCTAACAAATGTAATACGTAGACTCTATGAATATCTAAAATAGATATTCGACTTTTATATGGTGCCAAAAGAAATTGTAATTGACCTTCAAAATACTACAAATTATAAAAATAATTGGGTTCAGGAATGTCGGTGCCGTGTCGGGGAGTGTCGACACCGTTGAAGGCGTGTTGGATATTTAAATTATAACTAATATTATTTTAATCAATCGACACGCGTCGGGTCGCGGCGTGTGGGAATGTGTCGGAGGTAAATATCGGTAAATAAGGAAGCAAAATGGTTGGCTATTTACGATATTAGATCTCAAAACGCTTACAATCAGATTTACGATCTCAAGAATCCACATGTTCAATATGTAAGACATTAGAAAGAAAGAAAAACAAATGCATGGCTTTGTCACCAATGATGTAATATTTTGTTGGCCAGAACTTATTACGCACTATCACCTTTCTAAATACACTAGAAAAACACTCTTTTGTTACATTATTGTTTGTCACACAACAACAAAAAATGTTGCTATATACTTATTTTTAGCCACATGAGCGTGGCAAAAAGTCTAATCAAGTATATATTAGCCACATTTTTTTTTAATGTATTTACAAAAACTAAACAGAAGAATAGAGATTTTTTTCAGAAATGATAAATGCATGACTTTTTTGTCAGACTGCATATCTTTATAAATATGTTTGACTTACTCTTCTATGTTTTTTTGATGTCATTCAACATTCTCAAACATCTTTCATATATGTAATATATACAAATTCAAAAAGCTCAATATTACTTATACATGAACTTATAACAATAGTATATAATTGGAATTCCTTGGAAAGGGCATGCCGTGCCTTGCACGGCACACCCAAACACTAGTTTACAATATGTAATGTAATACACATTTTGATGATAAAAGGGGGCCATTTATACGAAAATATTTTATCAAATAAAATATTAAATATATGACAACCCGACTCGGATTTTATAGAATTACCCGGATCCAAATAGTTCGGCTATGATTTAAAACCAAAATTTAAAACCACAATGTCCTACTACCGAAAATCAGAAATTAAATTCCATAATAATTACTACATAAATTTTAACTTGTCATCTCACACAATATAAACAAAAAAAAATGTTACCATGGTCCATGCTCTAATTATCACTTGCAACCGGAAATCTCAAAAGTCATCATAAAACTATTCATCTTTTAGAGAACATGTAACTTACTCCCACAAAGACTCTGTTTGTGGAATATCAAGATCAACGCTTCATCCCTTTAGGAAGGGAAAAGATCCCCAACGGTGCATGTTGCACCTTCCTCCCACAAGTGTAGATCAAAACGCTGCTGTTGATTCAAAACGACACTGCCTCGATGTGATTAAAAAAAAAAAAACAAAAACGTAAAATGTTGTGCTTGATCGAAACGACACCGCTTCGACGCACTCCCCTCGCACCGCCGACCGCACAGTCGGGGATCGAGGTCCCTTCAGGAAGGCATAATAAGTCCAAACATTTTGGGTTTTGAACCAGACCGTAGGGTTATTAATAAAACTTCTAAGCAAACTAAATGGACAACTAAATTAAAAATTATCTGAAATAATATACATACACAATTTTTAATATTATTAGAGAGGTATTTTTTTCTTCTTAAAACTAATTTTATTCATAGAAACTTTTAAAACTCACAGAACCGATCGAGTTTCTAGCTTTAGGAAATGACTAAAAAAACCAAGAAAACTAGGTGGGTTCTATCGGATCACGAAATCGCCACAGAACACGAATACTTCCGGCACTTATAAATTGCTTTCGCACCACCATATTATTTGTATTATTATTTTTACTTCAAGCACAAACAAAAAATAAAAAACTGCACCTTATACCACAAATTTAAAAATAAAATTTAGTCCTTTGATTATTTAAATTAAACATTATAATCCAAAATTATTAACTTATATCAATAACAAACCACAAACTTAATTTTCATCCAAATTATCATCTATATTTATTTCTTTATTGGCACCACCATAAACAACATTCATCTCCGCTTTCGCTCGCTTCGTCTTCGCTCATTCTCTACAAGTTTCTTCATCATCAAAATTCATTTTCATCTTCTTCAACCTTCTTCACCATCAAAATTCATCTTCATCTTCTTCAACCTTTTTCATCATCAAAATTCATCTTCATCTTTTTAAATTTTCTTCTTCATCAAAATTCATTTCATATACTCCAACCTTTTTCACCCAAATATCATTTTCAAACAATATGGAATGAAAATTTATATTCCATGGCTTGAAACACCATTAACTAAGGAAAATGAAGTTTTTTAGAGTTTTCCGATCGGCCATTAGATTTTCCGTCCGGCATCCAACCCAACGCCAGTACAACTGACGTTTGTATGTATAATAAACATCAGACTTGGTGACGTCTTTTAGTCCAGAAATGAATATTTTGTTGCTGCTATAACGTCACCAACTTTGACGTTGGAACCAAAAATAAACGTCACTACTCCCGACGTTTTTGACTCCAGAACTTAACGAGTTTATATTTAAGACGTTCGTAATAGTCTAAGACGTCCCCAAAGTTGACGTTAAGTTAGAACGTCCCCCACTCCGACGTTCTGAGTACGAGATAAACGTCACCCTCACCGACGAAGGAACATGTTACCCTAGTGGGCTTGTATGACTTGAACGTCAGCTGTGCTGATGTTTTATCCACATTAAAATGTCAATGTCACTGACGTTTTACGCACCCGGTCATCTTCCCCAAACCTCCGATCGGAAAATGGCCGGTTGCTCGAAAAACACCTTAAAAACCTCCGATTTCAACCAACAACAAATACACATTTCAATGGAACAAATTACTCCATTAAAAATCGGAATGAAAACCTTCGAAATGCAACAAAACAAGATACTTACATGATTTGTTTCAAGTGGTGTTGTTCTTAGCTTCACTTCCGGTTTTCCGCTCAATTTTATCTTTTCGCGCTCTTTTCCGACGAGAACTCTAGCGGTTAAAGACGCATGGGAAGTTAAATGATTTTTGTGTAGGGTAAAAATTAAACATTGGGGCTAAATTGTTTAATTTTTACAACATGAAGGACTAAAGCGCATGCTTTTAAAAGTTATTATTTCGTGGTGGTGCATTGAGTGATTAGGTGGTGTGAAAAGTGAATGAAAAATAATAAATTAAAGGGTGCCGATAGTTATTTCGTGGTGCCAATAGAAGCCACTGAAAACTAAAGATCAAAACTTTCTTTTCCCTTCGAACTCTCTCGAGCCGAGTCAACTTCACCTTGGTATCCTTATTGACATCCCTATCGATATGTAGCTACCAACTAAGCTTTTGGGCGATCAAAACTATATTTTGTAGCTCACCAAAGACAGAGTTGTGATAGACCTAAACCTAACCTTGAAACGGCGCCGTAAAGTCGACGGACATTACCTAGGCTATATGTATCCTAACCGGCAAGCAGGTACCGGGTCAAATTGTAGCTCTAGTCCGGTGAGTCAGTCGTATTCTCGTGGAAAACATGGTAATTCTTTTAAGTGGGGTTAAACACCAAGAAGCTATTATTAACTCGATCTAAGTCGCAGCTTTTACTTTTTCCTGGTTAGATTATGTTAGTAGTTAGATTGTTAGAGTTAGATGTTAGTAAAACAAGAATAAATACAAATAGATATATAGATATATTTTTGGATCTAGCCAAGAATACTTTATCAATCAATATCTTTTAGTAGAAATAAATGAGATGATGTTCCTTTATTCAAGGTGTAAATTATATATGAATCGGTGTACTCCTAAGCTAGACAACTCCTCTCACACGAAGCGTATGAAATTGTCATATGTCAAATGTCATCACCCAAGGTCCACAACCGCCCCATGCTAATCTTAGTTAGTCTCAACAGTACCGAGTACAAATCTACCCCGGATAAAAGAGGTTATTCCGTCACAAACGGTCAATTTTATTTAAAAGGCTCCGGTTGTCAAAGCCGGACGATTCAACTTTCCGGTTTAAGTTTCAATTAAACTGATGATTTAACATTATTACGATCTCGAGTACAAATGTCAATAAAATTTATCTTTCCCAAGACAAATCGCTTCGGTAGGAAATAGGATTCCGTTAATCGACGGCCATTTTTACCCTCCGGTTTTTCTATTTTTACTCATATCCTGACTTCTCCGGTCAAGACATCGCCAAAGTTATATGTGGTATTCATCATGATTGATTATGTCATTCAATATATTATCGCTATGTAGTGAAATAGAAAAAGATTCATTATAATTAGTTTTAATCATGATCACTAGAGTTGATCATTCATTTTACCAAAAGATTAACTAATTCAGATTCATATCTTGGCTAGATATATTTTTAGTTATACATAGATATATATATCAGATTCTGTCAAAATGTCATGGATGAAACGGCTTGAAGTTTTCTATAATAGCCTTCACACAAGATGACAAAATTCTATTACAACCAAATTTAGCCTTTCGATCCAAACACTTATCAAATTCTCACATATATATATATATAGATAGATATAATTATATAGAACAACAAAAGTAAAACTCAATAAAATTACCCGTTTACTTCAGATCTAAGTTGTATTCTTGAAAATAGCAACTTTTTCTAAAGCATTTTCTTCGATAATTTTCTCAAGCATTACAACATTACTACTTTTTATTTAAACAAACATATATACATACATAGACATATGTATATACGGGCCCGAAAATAAAATAAAACGAGAAAAGAGATGAAGAACGAAGATGAAGAAGAGGGGAATGGAAGAAATGGGAGGAGGTGGAGAAGAGAGATCTTGGCCAAGAGTGGCCAAGATAGGGCAACTTTATGGATGGAAATGAGGGAGTTCTTATAGGGAGAGTTGAGGGAGGTTTGAATGAGGGAGGTTGTAGAATGGAGGTGTATATGGGGAGAAATGGTGACTCACCAATAGTTTGTTAGGATGCATGTGGAAGTAATGATAGTTTAGCATGCTGAAGGTGATGAGTCATGCAAGAGTTAGTTACAAGCATGTTACTACTCATCATTACACCCCACATGCATCAATTGAGCCAAAAATATCTCCCAATTCGTCCAAATTTCAGCTGTTTGGAAGAAAAATCATAACTTGAGTTGTAGACCTCCGATTGACGTGATTCAAAATGCGCTTGGAAAGATCATTTGAAGATCTACAACTTTCATCAAGAACTATTCCCAGAAAACGCCTCTAAGTTGGGTCAAATTTCCATCGAGAACTGGTTACGGTAGAAGCACGTAGGAAAATAATTTGATCCGCTGAACTCGTTAGCTTGTGGCATTTTCTTCTTTCCTCAAAATCCATCTTTTAGACTCCAAAACATGTCTTTACGTGGAATCTTGGTCAATATATAATCCTCGCAATGAACCACCAAAATACCAAACGAACCGACACTTACACTCGTTACTAAACCGGTACAAAACTAATAAAAACTTATAAAAATACGATAATTTATATAATAACTACTACTTATACATTTGAATAAAACTTAGTAATTTTGTCTTGATTTGATACAATAATGCTCAAAATGGTATCAATATTGGGGTAAAATGTCAGAATAATGATCATAAATTTATCTCTCATCACAACCCCTACTTAGCTTTTGGTCGTCCCGAGCAAAACAAGCGATAAAACAAAATGAATAAGAGATAAATTCATGAAGATATAAGGTATAAGGAACAACTAGATAATACAACCATTAGAATTACAACCAAAGTTAACCTCAATATAAGTGTATAACAGAGTGTGTGTGTGACAAGCCTTTTCAATTTCCACTATCCTCTCTTGAATAAATCAAGCAAAACACACAAATATCCATTCGATGTACTTCTAATGACTTTCCTAGGTATAAGCAGAATATGGCCCCACACAAAGTTCTTCCGAGTACTTATTAGATAATCCCTAAAGCATATCATTCAGCTTATACCTGGGATAGTCGTAAGATAGCTAAGTTTTCAACCACGCTTAAATTTTTTTTTTTTTTTTTTTTTTTTTTTATTTTTCTTTTGATGAACTTAATTTCACATGTGTAGCATATGCCTTCATTCCCAAAGAATAGGACATTTCGTGATAACACCCTAGCCGGACTACTATCATCAGCAAATGGGAGCTTTTAAACCTCATAGTGATATATAGACGCTTCGTGATAACGCCCTACCGCACTCAAATCATTGGTAGCTACAACCGATATATATATAGTTCATCTCTTTCTCTTTTTTTTTTTTTTCATAAACTTAACTTATATCCTTTCTATCACATTCAAACCTTCGTATATTTCACAAAGACACATTCAAAAGTTAGTACTAAGTTACCGCAATTATCTATGTAATAACCACTAGATACCGAATGGATACAGCTTTAAAATTTTCGCTTCAATATCAAAGGCTTTACGTGAAGGAATTCATGTTACACAAATATATTTGGAATTACAATGCACTTACAGCTCACGTTGGTTATACACATCCAAATTGATCATTACATCTTCAAATCCATGAAATATATATTTTATACAATTTATTTTAATCAACTAAATAATGTTCAAAAGATCAAAACTAAGAGATTTATTGATACAAAATAAACATTAATTCCATTGCTAGACCAACGACTCTACTCCCCACTTACGAACTTACATTGTCCCCAATGTAAAGTGAGTGTAAATAAGTTGTTGGGAAAGCAATTGTGCACTAAAACAAGTCAAAACAAATACTCGGATGATAAAAAGGGTGGGTGGGTGGGTCAAAGTTATGACCTCCTCAATTCCATAGTATTTGAACTAATACATGTCACACATTATTTTTGAAATTTAAAACAGATTTAGATCATGATATGAAATGTGTGACAAAGTATTAACTCTGAGTCTTTTATACCCAGATCCTCAAGGGTTATTTCAAATCGTTCTAACAATCTAAGTCCAAGAAATGATGCATTTGAATTTTCTCTTTTTTTCCATCAGGATTTTCGGATAACCACCTAATCGCTCCTTTTTAATGTCATTCAAACATTCATCCTAAGACTTGGTGAAACAAAATGAAAATCAATCCGGTATTACCAAAGTATCATCCAAAGTATGAGTAATTATTATATTTAACATTTTTATGGTCGCCTCCGGTAGCGCTTTTGGTTAACGTTGTTTGCTCGACCAAAATGATAAGGATTAACTAATATAATATACTAAACAAAACGGGATACTTCTAACAATTACTCACAAAAGCACGTAACAATTAAGCACATAATCCACTAAAAATAAATGCTTAAGGAATAAAAAGGAAGGATAGTACCCGCTATTGACTACATTTATAGTCTATAGTCGAGACTTTACCGTGTTTCGCTTTTAAGGCACTCGTGGTGGGTCATCCTCACGCACCGCATCCTTCTTCAATACCGGTTTCCAACAGAGGTTAGACAATTCCCACCAATCCAAACGATTCTTGACCTTTTCCTTTGATTTTCGAGCTTTAGATTTGCGAGCTTTCACATTATTGTCAAGTCATCTTCTTCAATTACTCGTGTTAGTACAATCCACAAAGAAAAAACACAAAGTGTACACACAAGAACAAGATTCTAGTGTAATGCATGGATATTTCAATGAATTGTAAGTGTTGAAGACAACGCCTCATGATTAACTCCCAAACTTCTCCTTACTAAAATCGTCAAGAAAACATACATACTTTTTATCCAACTTCATCTTTGTAATAGGATAGAATGTATACCTCCTTTACCCTTGTCATTAGATGAATATGGTAAAGCTTCCTCGAATGACTGTGTTTCATCATTCTGCACCTTTTCTTCAAAATATGCATTGATATGGTGTTGCCTTATCTCTGTTGAACCGAGATGAATTTGGGTTGAGCTGATAAGGTTCGGTTTGAATTGGCCCTTTCAAACTTGGTTCCTTCCAACCTCGCTTCCAATTCGATTATTTCTATTTTTATTTTATTTATTAATATTCCTTGGGCATGATCAAGCCCTCGCTCGTGGGTTTCATCACTAGTTTCACTATTCTCGATTTCGATTTGAAAATGATACTTGGTCGATTTCCGATCGATATGACCGCTTACTCTCTACTCTTAATCGCCTTTTAAGTGTTTAAATCAGGCCTATAAGGAGTGAGTGGGGCCTTACCACTTCGGGTCATCAACTATCGAAAAATAGAAAAATAACTTGAAAAGATAAAACTCGAATCGATGGTGTTTCATTACCGATTTCGCCGCTTTCATAACTCGATTTGACAATTCTTGTGGAATAGAAAATAACACGAAATCGATAAAAACACATTTTTTTCTCTCTCGTAATTATTTGAGTCCACTCGGTATTTACCGAGTGTATTTTTTTTTATTTATTTATTTATTTTAATTGGTATCTTACCAATAGGTAGGTACCAACAAAAATAAACGAACCGCTAAGCACTTTCTACTATCGAAAATAGAAAATAACTCAAAATTGGTAGAAGAAGAAAATTGGTAACTAAAAGAAGGTAGATACCAACGGAAAATAAAAAGAAATGTGATAAGAAGAGTGTTGACTTATCCTCTAGAATTTTGAGCTAATACAAGTAGTAACCCTAGACACAAAGAAAGAAATTAGCGACGTTTTCCCGCAACGGCGCCAAAAAGTCGATGACCTAAACCTAACCTTGGAAACGGCGCTTAAAAGTCGACGACATTACCTAGGCTATACAGATCCTAACCGGCAAAGTACCGGGTCAAATTGTAGCTCTAGTCCAGGTGAGTGTGGTCGTATTCCTCGTGGAAAACATGGTAATTCTTTTAAGTGGGGTTAAACACCAAGAAGCTATTATTAACTCGATCTAAGTCGCAGCTTTTACTTTTTCCTGGTTAGATTATGTTAGTAGTTAGATTGTTAGAGTTAGATGTTAGTAAAACAAAGAATAAATACAAATAGATATATAGATATATTTTTGGATCTAGCCAAGAATACTTTATCAATCAATATCTTTTAGTAGAAATAAATGAGACAGATCTTCCTTTATTCAAGGTGTAAATTATATATGAATCGGTGTACTCCTAAGCTAGACAACTCCTCCTCACACGAAATGTATGAAATTGTCATATGTCAAATGTCATCACCCAAGGTCCACAACCGCCCCATGCTAATCTTAGTTAGTCCGAACAGTACCGAGTACAAATCTACCCCGGATAAAAGAGGTTATTCCGCTCACAAACGGTCAATTTTATTTAAAAGGCTCCGGTTGTCAAAGCCGGACGATTCAACTTTCCGGTTTAAGTTTCAATTAAACTGATGATTTAACATTATTACGATCTCGAGTACAAATGTCAATAAAATTTATCTTTCCCAAGACAAATCTGCCCCCGGGTAGGAAATAGGATTCCGTTAATCAGACGGCCATTTTTACCCTCCGGTTTTTCTATTTTTACTCATATCCTGACTTCTCTGGTCAGTACATCGCCAGGTTATATGTGGTATTCATCATGATTGATTATGTCATTCCGAATATATTATCGTTACGTAGTGAAATAGAAAAAGATTCATTATAATTAGTTTTAATCATGATCACCAGAGTCGATCATTCATTTTACCAAAAGATTAACTAATTCAGATTCATATCTTGGCTAGATATATTTTTAGTTATACATAGATATATATATCAGATTCTGTCAAAATGTCATGGATTAAACGGCTGGAAGTTTTCCATAATAGCCTTCTGTCAAGATGACAAAATTCTATTACAACCAAATTTAGCCTTTCGATCCAAACACTTATCAAATTCTCACATATATATATATATAGATAGATATAATTATATAGAACAACAAAAAGTAAAACTCAATAAAATTACCCGTTTACTTCAGATCTAAGTTGTATTCTTGAAAATAGCAACTTTTTCTAAAGCATTTTCTTCGATAATTTTCTCAAGCATTACAACATTACTACTTTTTATTTAAACAAACATATATACATACATAGACATATGTATATACGGGCCCGAAAATAAAATAAAACGAGAAAAGAGATGAAGAACGAAGATGAAGAAGAGGGGAATGGAAGAAATGGGAGGAGGTGGAGAAGAGAGATCTTGGCCAAGAGTGGCCAAGATGGGGCAACTTTTATGGATGGAAATGAGGGAGTTCTTATAGGGAGAGTTGAGGGGAGGTTTGAAGGAGGGAGGTTGTAGTTGAGGAGGTGTATATGGGGGAGAAATGGTGACTCACCAATAGTTTGTTAGGATGCATGTGGAAGTAATGATAGTTTAGCATGTGAAGGTGATGAGTCATGCAAGAGTTAGTTACAAGCATGTTACTACTCATCATTACACCCCACATGCATCAATTGAGCCAAAAATATCTCCCAATTCGTCCAAATTTCAGCTGTTTGGAAGAAAAAATCATAACTTGAGTTGTAGACCTCCGATTGACGTGATTCAAAATGCGTTGGAAAGATCATTTGAAGATCTACAACTTTCATCAAGAACTATTCCCCAGAAAACGCCTCTAAGTTGGGTCAAATTTCCATCGAGAACTGGTTACGGTAGAAGCACGTAGGAAAAATAATTTGATCCGTTGAACTCGTTAGCTTGTGGCATTTTCTTCTTTCCCTCAAAATCCATCTTTTAGACTCCAAAACATGTCGTTACATGGAATCTTGGTCAATATATAATCCTGCAATGAACCACCAAAATACCAAACGAAATCTGACATTTACACTCCGGTTACTAAACCGGTACAAAAACTAATAAAAACTTATAAAAATACGATAATTTATATAATAACTACTACTTATACATTTGAATAAAACTTAGTAATTTTGTCTTGATTTGATACAATAATACTCAAAATGGTATCAATATTGGGGTAAAATGTCGTAATAATGATCATAAATTTATCTCTCATCAAGTTGCGACTATCTATACCTGTTGAGTTTACAGCAACAGCTTTGGTGTTTTCAAGCATCTCAAAGGAATTGCTTGGAGGTAATTCATTTGGAATTACAACTCCTTTAAAAACTAGAGAGGGTACAACATCCTGCTTCTTGAAACTTACCTCTTTGACATGATCATGTCCCATAATAATATCAGAAAAGTTGACCCCAATTCCGGATCCTCGTCTTACAATTGGAGCTGAGTCTAAGCAATGCAGCTCGCTCAACTGCAGCCTTGTGTCCACGACTGCTACACTTGGCTGCTGCACAGTTGCAGCCATGTCTTCTTGTTGATCCTGCATTTGAATGGATATACCATCTGTATTTGACTGAACTTGCAGGCTTCTTATAACATCTGCAGCATGGTCCTTTTAGGACAAAATCAATGATTTCAATGTAGTACCATCTTCCAAACCATGAGCATCTTCCTATCCATACTTATCATGTCTACAACGGAGACATGATGCCAACCTCCTCCTCCTCGCTGGAGATCCAATCATCAACGCTTTTACTTTATTTAGTTTCATGGTTGTGCAAATATGATGCTTGTTTCAATATCTACCATTAAGGCAACCTCCGTATCAAGTATGTTGTCCCCATTTTCAGAAATGTTGTCTTTATGGTCTTGTTGGACTGTATGTTCCATGATTTCTTCAGCTCTGTGCTTGGGCCTAAATTCTTTGTGTGTATGTACCATATTTGTGTCTAAAAACTTGCTGAATTTCTGGGTATTTAGCTGTGCAAGATGTTCTTCATGCTCTATATGCCAACAAAATCTACAATATGGTGGTAATTGATCTTCTACAAGAGCTGACTGCCAAAATCCTCTCCCGAATTGACTTTGAATCCATATCTGAGATGGCAATATTTCAAGCAAATCGAATTCCACTAATACCCGTGCAACTGAAGGCCTTCAAAGATGCTTAGTGGCAGTATCAATTTTTAAAGGCTTACAAAAAGAAGAAACAAAAGAGAAAATGAAATCATGATTTACTAAATGAATTGGTAATCTAGGCGCATATCCATATTAGAAAGGAAAGCAAATGTAATAGATTGAATAGAATCTTTTTCATAGATATTGTTGCATACAATGACACACTTATATAAAGTGACTACTACACATAGTAGTTACACACACTAGACACTTGGTACATTTAGAATAAGACAAGTGTCACACATTTAGATAACAAGAATAATACACTAAATGATAATAATTAATCTATTTCTCAACATTCCCCTCAAACTCGAATGTGGGAACAAAGGTGACAACATTCGCTTTGCTTCGAGAAAGGCCACCGTGGTCCAGAAGTGCTTTTGTAAGAATGTCACCACTTGCATAGAGGATGGAACAAAGCGCATGCATAGCTGCTTGTTAAGAACCCGATTTCTTACATAATGGATGTCAACCTCTATATGCTTTGTTCTAGCATGATAAACTAGATTATGTGCCAAGTAAATTGCACTCAGATTATCGCACTGTGCAATAGGAAATCTTGGAATGGATACAAACATTTCTCGATGTGTCGCTTAACCCAAAATAACTCGAGAGGACAGATTGGCCAAAGATCTATACTCGATTCTAATCGATGATCTAGACACCACACTTTGTTTCTTAGAGCTCCGTGAGACCAATGATCCACCAATAAAAACACATTATCCTGCAAAAGACTTTCTGCCACAAGCAGGATAATGCACCCAATCTGCATCACAAAATTCAGTTAACTGTAGTGATCCACCAGCTTTAAATAGTAGGCCATAGTGTAAAGTTCCTTTCACATGTCGTAGAAGTTTCTTTAGAGCATGCCAATGAGTCTGAGTAGGCTGTTGCATGAACTGACTCAAGTAGTTGACAAAATAAGCAATATCAGTCCTGGTGCAGGTAAGGTACTGCAGTCCCCCACTAGCACTTCTATAGATCTTTGGGGAGTGCATAGGTTCTCCTTGGTTAGGTAGCAAGTGTTCACCAGGCACCATAGGTGTTGTACAAGAGTTAATGTGATCCAACTGTAACTGCTTTAAAAGCTGTGAGGCATAATGTCCTTGAGTCAGGTACAAACCATCAGAATTTACGTGTGCTTCCATCCTTAAGAAATGAGCCACAGTCCCAAGATCTTTAAGAGAGAATGCAGAGTGCGAAATTGAACAAATTTCTCAGATCAAACCTTGTGAATCTCCCCACTACTAAGATGTCATCAACATAAACAAGAACATATAAGAGTCCAAAGGGCAACTTTTAAAATGAAAAGAGATGAATCCGATACAGATCGATGGAATCCCACCTAACATTTGCAAATTTTAGTGCTCCAAACCAGGCCCTAGGTGCCTGTTTAAGACCATAGAGAGCCTTTTTAAGCTTGCACGCTTAATGAGGTTTTTGAGTATCAACAAAACCTTCAGGTTGTTCCATATAGACATCCTCCACCAAAGCTCTATTAAGAAAGGCATTGTCAATGTCCACTTGATGGATATGCCAGTTCTTGTTAACTGCCAGTGCTAGAACTATCCTGATAGTAGATGCCTTAGCCACAGGGCTGAAAGTCTCTATAAAATCTACCCCATAGGTCTGGTGGAACCCCTTTGCCACCAACCTAGCCTTATGTTTGAGAATGGTACCATCAGCCTCGCTTGAGTTTAAATACCCACCGCATCCTACAGAGTGCCGACTTGAACTAGGAGGAACCGAGAATCCAAGTGTTATTTTTGTGGAATGCATCAAATTCAAGAAATATAGCATGTTTCCACTCAAGACAAGACAATGCTTCTGAGACCTTAGAAGGTTCAAAAAGGTGAGCAGGGAGGATAGTGGACTTGATTTGTGTGGAGTAGGTTTTAGGCTTGAATATTCCACTTTTAGATCTTGTCTGCATAGGATGTCTTTGAGGAGGTATGACAGGTGCAAGTGGAGGTGATGGACTTGGTGATATATCAGGTGTAGATTGGAGGGGTGATGTGTGTGGAGCTAGGGACTCAGAACTGAACATATCTTCTGGTGACTCATGAGGTGTCAGTGGTGAAAAACTATTGTGTGTGGGAGTAACACTCATAGGTCTAGAAGGAGGAGAAAAGGATTGTATCTGTGGTGAGGATGGTGTTGTTGGTGCAGGATCAGGAGCACTGAGTTCCACAGGAGTAGATGCTGCTTGGACAGATTGTGACAGTGGTACAGATAGAGTAAACCAACTAGACAGATCAGGTGCAGTCAAGACTTCTTTGTGAGGTCCTTGAGTAAATCCTTCTTGAAAGGGAAATTCTAACTCATTAAAGACTACATTCTTGGTGATGAAGATCCTGCCACTACTGTCAAGGCACTTATACCCTTTATGAATGGGACTAACACCTAGATAGGTACACTTACTGGTGTGAAATCTAAACTTAAGATGAAGAAAAGGCCTTAGATGAGGAAAACAGGAACATCCAAACACTTTGTAGAATTTGTAGTTTGGTTGTTTGTGGAATAAAACTTCATAAGGAGACTTGTTTTGAAGAACTGGAGAAGGTAGGATATTAATAATAGTAACTGCTTCAACAAAGTTGTCCCACCAAAATGTTAAGGGAAGCGATGCCTGTGCAAGTAAGGTCAGACCTAGTTCCACAATGTGCCTGTGCTTTCTTTCAGCTCTCCCATTTTGTTGGTGAGCATGAGGGTAATGATGTCTAAACTGAATGCCATGTTGATGAAGATAGGGTTCTAGTGACCTATACTCCCCTCCCCAGTCAGACTGTAAACAATTAATCTTCCTAGAGAACTGATTTTCAACTAGGGTTTTAAACTGGATGAACACAGACAGAACTTCAGATTTAGCTTTCAGAGGGAAAATCCAGGTATATCTAGACCAATCATCTATAAAGTGAACATAATACATAAATCCAGAACTAGATTTGACAGGGGATGGTCCCCAGACATCAGAATACACCATATCAAGAAAATTGGCAGCATGAAAATCAGATACAGGATAATATAGGGCATGGCCCTTGCCAAACTGACAAGCATCACAAAAGATCAAATTCTCATTAAGATCAATGTTACAAGATTTCAGGATATGTCCTAACACTTGTTTGGATGGGTGACCTAGTCTCCTATGCCAAACATTAGGATCTTTGTTAACATTCAGAGAGCTTAACTGAGAACTACAAGAGCTTAAAACATACTGACTAGAACAAGACATCTGCTTATTACATTGGAACTGAGAAACAGAGCTAGAATTCTTGGATTGAAGGGAGGTCTTTGTGGAGGAGACAATCACAATCTTGTACATGCCATCACTGAGAACCCCTGTGAGAAGCAGTGTCCCTGTTCTCTTGTCCTTAATACAACAAGAATCAGAAGTAAAATCAACAGAGACAGAGTTATCAGCAAGCAATTTAAACAGACTAATCAAATTCTTTGTAATTGAAGGAACATGTAATAGGTCTTTGAGTACAAGTGTTGTGTGTGGACAGTGTGTAGGGAAATAAGAGAGGCCAATATGAAGTATAGGACATTGCTCACAATTTCCAACTGCTAAGGACTCTGAACCATTGTACCCTGCACTAAGGTGAAGGTTATTCAAGTCTGAAGTCAAATTGTTGGAGGCCCCACTATCCATATATCATCTTTGGATCATTGATAGACCGAGAAAGTAGAAACATAGGCGAGACTTGCTTAGACTTCCATTGTTGTTGTTGTTATTCTTGTTGGGAGGTAAAAATCTTCCTCAAATCTGTGCCAACAAGAGGTAACAATGTATCCATTTTTGCCACAAAGTCGATGCACCATTTTGTTTCCGCACCTACCACCATCAAGCTTCATGTTGCTTTTCCTCTTCCATTTCTACCACCTCTAGAACCGCTCCCGCCTCTGCTAGAGTTGTAATTGGAGGGTGGTCTACCATTTGACCTGAGCCATGGGCAAAATTGGTGATGGATTAACAAGACTTGTGCTGTTGTTGGATTGAGCCTGGCAATCAATCTTTCATGGATCATGAGTCAGGATCGACATCTTGCCACCGAAAGTGATCCTACTCTAGATGTGATATTCACTATGGCAGATTCATAGTCCCGATCTAATCCACATAATGTAGCAAAAATCAACTCAGATTTGGAAATTGGATATCCTGCAGCAGTGAGATTATCAGAAAAGGATTTCATCTGGGCCAAGTAATCGGACATGGATTTAGATCCTTTTGAAGCTTTGGCTAAGGCATCTTTGTATTCCAACATACGAGCTTCAGACCGACTGTTAAACAAGGTTTCAAGGGTAGTCTAGATCTCATGAGCATTAACACAGCCAACAACTTCAGATAAAGCTTGTTCCGTCATGGAACTAAGCAACCAGCCCATTAACAGGTTGTCTTTAGTAACCCATTCCTCAGACATATAAGGAACAGAGAATAAGGGTCGAGAGGAAGACTCATGGATAGCAGGATCAGGACGGAGAAGATGATCTTCCAGCTTATGGCCACGAATAATTGGCAGAATGGTGTAACGCCAAAGTAAATAGTTAGTTCGATCAAGTTTCACAGTACAACTCTGACTAAGATTTCCAGAAACAGACGGTGTAAGCAAGGAGGTGGAAGCATGTGGACTTACAGAACCCAGGAATGGTGGATTTGAGCTCAGGAACGGTGGATTTGAGCTCAGAAATGGTGGATTCGAGCGAAAACCAGATGGCATGCCGGACATCGGAGACAGTGATGTGATATTGGAGGCTGACAAACCCATTACCGGAATTCCTGTAGCAACTCCATCCGCCGTAGGTGGATGCACCAAATGATGATACCGATTGTTGTATCAGTGATAACACCGGTTGTTAGACCAGTTGTGAGAGCTCCAGTTGTTGGGTATGAGCTTGCTCCAGCTGAACGTCCGGTGAGCTAAGAAGGTGGCTCACCGCTTGCTAGTGGTGGCTCAGAGGTGGCCATGGCCGAACCAGCGCTCTGATACCAAGAAAGGAAAGCAACAAAATAGATTGAATAGAATTTTTTTCATAGATATTGTTGCATACAATGACACACTTATATAGTGACTACTACACATAGTAGTTACACACACTAGGACACTTGG
Source organism: Gentiana macrophylla (assembly GCA_026214975.1). Taxonomy (NCBI): domain Eukaryota; kingdom Viridiplantae; phylum Streptophyta; class Magnoliopsida; order Gentianales; family Gentianaceae; genus Gentiana; species Gentiana macrophylla. The sequence goes on from CM047807.1 coordinate 83,444,348, forward strand.
TACATTTAGAATAAGACAAGTGCCACACATTTAGATAACAGTAATACACTAAATAATAATAATTAATCTATTTCTCAACAATATTGGAACAATTGAAGGTTCTCGATCAATATGAAAATATGGAGTCCATTTTAAAATCCTCACTTACCATACACATTCCATATTGGTTTAGAGAAGAATCGCACATAATCATTAGGCATTTCAAATCGAAAAACAACATGTTTTTTTTTTATCTAAAAGACCTTCTAGAACAACTTCTTCAAAATTCGGAACCGATAATTTTTTTTTGAATCATATCCATAGTTGGCTTGCCCCTTGAGAGCATACCGATGAGAGTTTTTAGAATCGAGTCATAAAGAGAGGCTTTAGTTGCTTTTGGGATGATGATTGATGGTTCTATTAGTAAATTCGCACGAAAATTCGAATGGGGTCTATGGACCCCACCCTTGTCCATGTGGGTCCGCCTCTGCTCACCCATATATAAGTGTGAGATACAAAAGTCTTGTCAACTCAGGTTAGCCATTTTAGACCAAGCGAGTACGACGGTTTAAACAGTTGACCGAATCATTTATGACTCTTTTAACGCCACTAGACCCAAGTTTTGGGCCGTTACATGAATAAAGCTAGAGTAGTGGGCAAGACAGTCCTTCACCTCCTTTCCGACACTCTGAGTCTCATTTTAAAAACATGAAAACAAGGAGAGGGAGCATGAACGTCTCGAGGAGTTTGTAATTAAGCATTAAGAGGAACTAACTCTGGGTCTCAAGGGCGGACTCACATCTTAGCCCACCCAGAATTTTTTTTTATTAGGTATATAGCAATAATAAATTCCAGCCCAGTAGCCCAACTAGTTCAGCGCACCTTAGGAAATAATAATAATAATAATAATACGCATTAAAACTGATTTATGTTAAAAAAAAAAAAAATTAACTAACTTGTGTCCTCTTCAGCGGCAGGAGCAGAGCAAACAAGGCAAAAGGAGACAACCAAGTGAGCCAACAAAGCAGCTTTCTTCAACTCGATGAACTGATTCTTCAATTCTCGCCAAAAATTCAAGGTAATTGTTCAAGATAATCCTAAATTCTATTCTTCAATCTTCACCAAACTAATCTATTGACCTCAAATTCATTTTCTAGGGTTCAATTTATTGATGTTTTAGTTGTGTCTAAGCTTTTATATATATATATATATATATATATATATATATATATATATATATATATATATATATATATATATATATATATATATATATATATATATAAACTTTGAGTTAAAGGAGAGGTTTGATTCGTTTGAAATACAGAGGGGGAGGCGTGAAGGTATTAGGTATAGTAAAAGGATTTATTATAATTTTGTTCTATATTTCAAAGGCTATATTTCTCTGTTGCAGAGTCTTTTCTCTTGGGGTGGTGGGGTGTAGCAGAGGAGGGGAAGGGGAGAAGTTGTAGTTGATTTAAATAGTACATTTATGTGATGCTTCTGAATTTTTCTTTCATCGAGGAATTATAGTGATTTAGTGATTTTAAATAGGTGTGGAGCTCGATTTTTGTTAATAGCAAATGAATGATACTGGCTTTAGTGGCTTAGTGGCTCGTTTTTGTGGTGTTGGGTAGTAGTATTGTTTATGGTGTTGTTCATATTATGATGAGACATTGAATCAATTTTACTTTTATAGGGCATAAGACATAATGACACAACAACATCAAGAACGAAAGAAAGAAAAAACGCTTTCTTTAGAAAAACTGACACATCAAAAAGAGACGCACCATCTCCTTCAGTTCCTATTGAAGAAAACCCTCCTTCTATTTCGAATCCCCCTCCTTCCAAGTTACAAAGAGTTGAAAATGATAGTATCCCCGTTGATCTGAATATTGTGAGGGATCCCGGATCATGTATTCCGATTTGGAAACATCCTATCAATAAACAAGATGAGATAAGGAGAGCTTATATCCAAATGGGTCCATATCAACCACATCTTTCACAATATCCCATGTCTAAGTATGGAAAACAAAATCGTAGTTTTCAATACAACTGGTTCAAAAAATTTCCATGGTTAGAGTACTCTCCTTAAAAAAATGCTGCGTTTTGCTTTCCATGCTTCATTTTCGATGTGAATTCGATGCATCATCGTGCATTTTCTGTTGATGGATTTACAAATTGGAAAAGGGTCAATGATGGTGATAATTGTAGTTTCTTGAAACATGTGGGTGGTCCTAATTCACCACATAATAATTCTGTGGATTCAGTTCATGCGTTAATGAATGTACCTCGACATATTGACATGGTGATAAATAAAGCAAGTGAGGAGGATATTCAAAAAAACCGCTCTGGTTGGGGAACAACAGATTGAGGTATTAATTGGCTTACTTTGCAAGGTTGTGCTTTAAGAGGACATGACGAGTCGTTGCATTCAAAAATCAAGGCAACTTTCCGGAGATGATAAAGTTTATGGGAAAGTTGAGATTAGATATTGGTGCCGTTGTCTTAGAAACGCTCCCGTAAATGCAAAGTTCACATCACCCGGGATTCAAAAAACAGGTTCTACATATCCTTGCTAATAAAGTAAGAAGAAAGATTCATGACGAAATCGAACGCTAAATTTTTGTTGCTTGGTTGATGAATCCAAGGATTCATCTAACAAGGAACAAATGGCTATTGTTGTGAGATTTGTGGATGCTTGTGGTTTTGTGCGAGGCGCTTTCTTGATATTATACATGTTACGGATACAACGGCAAAGAAATCTTAAAAAAGAGATATGATGCTCTTATTCGATCCAATTTAGATGTTAATGACTTGCGAGGCGGGGGCTACGATGGTTCTAGCAACATGCGTGGTGCATGGAATGGGTTACAAGCACTCTTTCTTAAAGATTGTCCATCTCGCATATTATGTTCATTGTTTTGCACACCGTTTACAACTAGCATTAGTTGTCAGCTTTCTTTGAGAAGAACACTTCTATCTATTTATTCTTTTCTAAATTGACCACCATTGTGAATATCATTAAAGCTTAAGCCCAAACGTCACAATGAGTTGCAATCAAATCAAGCTAATGAGATTGCATTCTATTCTATAGGCCGGTGAACGTGAGACTCGGTAGAGGCCCAACCAAATTGGTACATTGCACCGTCTTTGGAGCGACTCGGGTGTAGTTCGCATTTGATTCTATTTGTGGTATGATAGATATGTACACATCTATTATTATGACACTTGGAACAATTATTGATGATGGGTCGTCTCGAGCTGCATGTGGAGAAGCGAGCGGTGCTTTGATCACGATGAGATCATTTGATTTCATCTTTATCTTACATACTATGCACAAAATCATGGCAATAACCGAGTTACTTTCTAAAGCCTTGCAGAGAAAAAATGTTGATATATTGAGTGCCATGGATGTTGTCTCATCTACCAAAAAACTTCTTGGCTGGCTAAGGGCTGAATGTTTCGATACGTTGATGGAGGGTGTGATAAAAGTTTGCATAGAAAATAATTTTCCCATTCCAGACATGAGTTCTCGTCATGTAGATGCTACTGGTCGTTCATGTCAACAAAGAGGCAATATCACGGTTGTGCATTACTACCATTTTGACATATTTAACAATGCAATTGATTTTCAGCTGCAGGAGTTAAACGACAGATTTAGTGATGAAGCAGTTGAGCTCCTCAAACTAAGTGCATCTTTGGATCCAAAGGATGATTTCAAGTCCCTCAACATTGAGAATATATGCACCCTTGCAAAAGACTTTTATCCCAACGACTTCACTGGCCAAGATATGCATCAACTTAAATCGCAATTGGCACATTATGAGTATGATGTCATTCAACATCCAATGTTTCAAAGTTTGTCCACCATTTCAGATTTGTGTCAGAAATTAGTTGAGACAAACAAATCTCAAATATACTTTTTGATTGATAAGTTGATTCGTCTCATCTTAACTCTCCCGGTCTCAACGGCAACAGAGAGGGCATTTTCAGCTATGAAGTATGTTAAATCCATTCTCCGTAGTAAAATGGACGAAGAGTTCCTTGCGGATTCCATGACGGTTTATATTGAAAGAGACTTCTCTCAAAATCTTGATGTTGATTCCGTTATTGATGAATTCAATTCTCAGAAACATCGTAGGGTGTAATTGAAGTGATTCAGAGTATTTAGTATCTAGTCATGTTGACATTTTAAATGAAAAACAAGTTTTTGAATGATGAATTGGGTAGTAGTAGACATGTTGTATCCAAATTCTATTTTATCGCCTTTTGTTCATAACTTTTATAAAATGTTATCTATTGGGTGTTTCTGTGTAATTTTTTTGCTCAAGTGTACTTGAAAAAAAATCGGTACAAAACAACTATGATGAAAAAAAATTATTCTAGCCCCCCCGACATAGAATTCCTGGCTCCGCCCTTGCCGGGTCTCATTTTAAAAACATGAAAACTAGGAGAGTGATCATGAATGTCTCGTAAGGAGTGTGTAATTAAGCATTAAGAGGGAACTAATGAAGCAACTGAGCAAGCCATCCATAATTCACCCTTGGGTTAGTCTAAAAACAATGATATACCAGAAATATATGTACTGAGAAGTAAAGCATGCTATTTGTACCGGAAAAATAACTGACTGAAAATAGAGCATTCATCTGGACTGCAAATAACATAACATATGTGCTGAAAATAAAACTCTAATGGGAATACGAGTCTTTAGTGTACACAAAATTATTGATCTCGTGGCCTATGAATATCGGTATAGTTCTATAACTATGCTCTTATAGGGCTCTGGACGGAGTTGTGATTTTGTAGACTGGGTTTCTTGGCCGGCTTCGGTGTATGCACTGAGAATGTAGTCCTTACTCTAACCCGGATGGAAGGTCTGATGTTGGGATTCTCAAGAATTCATCTGTGTCTGAAATTTGAGTCAAACATTTTCGCTACTATAACCCAGGAGTGGGCATGCATGCCGGCAATTTTATTGACTATGATGAACCATACATTATTCCAAAATTACTCATTAACTGTAATATATGTGTCTTTTCAGTTGGTCTTATGTCTCAGATACACCGACACAAAAAGTATTAAGCTTTCTATTAAGACCGTTAAGCCTCATGTTATAACTGTAAAAAAAAAAATCTCCGTTAACACCCGAGTACTCTGGTAACATGATATACTTAAAAAGGAACAAAAGTGATTAAAATCCGTATACATTCATGGTTTTGCTATGTGTGAATAAAATACTTAGAAATCTGAATACGTTCCATTTAATAGTATTTGAAAAGTTACTTGAACTCTCACTATTTGAACAAAGGAAATTGATTATACTAACATCGATTTTATAATCTCTTGTTTTAATTCTTTTTTCTAAAAGAGCCAAAAAAAGAGACCTCCAAACTTGAATACAAAGCTTAAACATGAACACCGGGAGACGTCGTACGACTCGTACCACTATTTACTTGAAATGTCCTCACTTCCTTGTCTAAAACTTCTTCAATCTTCTTGATTTTGTGGTTAGGTACTAACCAAAAGTCCAGAGATTAAGCCAAGATTCCCCTTCGATCCACCCGTGGATCATTAGAATTCACCATGAATTCATTGTTAAATATGGGTTAAACTTGAACTAGAATATACTTAGCTCCACCAAAATTCCCATCACTAATTATTTATTTTCGGAAAATGGAAAGATTTCTCTAAAAAAATCTAGACATAAAGTCTTTTGGCTTTAATTTTCAAATGAAAAATGTGTTGTCAATAAGGGTGGTAGATTTCCCGATAATCCCGACCCGTCCTGAAAAATTCCGACCCCGAAAATTTCCTGACATGAAAAATGCGGGAAGGAGATCGGGTATAAAACTCAATCCCGTCAGGTTTCCGATCCCGATCCGAATATATATGTTTGAGACATTCATTTCCGACCCGAATATATATGTTTGAGACATTCATTCCCGACCCGCTGGGATCCCGAACATTCGGGTATCGTAATTGTCGGAACCCGACGCTTATCGGGTACGGGCTCGAGAAGAAAATGTAATCCCGAATATTGTCGGGACAAATTCGTGTAGGAGATTTACGGGTCGGGTCCTGACCCGATTCCACCCGTAGTTGTCAAATATTGAGAGTGTAGATTTCATGCATAGTTTTAGAGAAAACCTATTTCCAAAGTTTTAGAGTTGATGAAGTGCCTCCCTGAAATTACGGACAGACAATTTACATCCATAAACATATTTGAATATTTAAATACATCCATAAAAATATTTGAATATTTAAAATACAGGGATAAGAATCAAGATGTTGATTAAGGTTAAGTAATGAATATTTATTCCGTATAAATAAAGAGGTAAATTAGGAATCTGTATTATTCTTATTCTTATTATTTAAAGATGTACAATGATGAAAATGTAGCTGAAAAATATATTGTATAATAATAATAAAATGACCGTAATACGTTATTCAATAGTATTTTGTAAAATTAAAGTTTGCAAATTTTTCAATCTGTACATGTAAAGCAATTCTTTGGAAATAGAGAGAAAAATAAAAAGTTAATATTTATTCCGTATAAATAAAGAGGTAAATTAGGAATCTTTATTATTCTTATTCTTATTATTTAAAGATGTACAATGATGAAAATGTAGCTGAAAAATATATTGTATAATAAAATGACCGTAATACGTTATTCAATAGTATTTTGTAAAATTAAAGTTTGCAAATTTTTCAATCTGTACATGTAAAGCAATTCTTTGGAAATAGAGAGAAAAATAAAAACAGCACCAAAAGGGCTTAGACCATCGTCCTCGTTTAAACTAAAAGGGCTAACCTGAATTGACAAGAGATTTATGTTTCACGTCTCGCCAGGATCCGAGTTGACAAGAGATGAGTTGACAAGGTGCCCAGTACTTAGTTCCGTTGTACTTTGTCTCAAACTCATCCTTATTACCAGAGGACTCTAGAGGCTACCACAAACTCATCCTTACTACCAGAGGACTCTAGAGGCTACCGGAAGACTCTAGAGGTGCCCGGCACTTAGTTCCGTCTGTCTGGTACTCGATTCTGATACCAACTGAAACGCCTCCAGAACCCGAGACTTGTAGACTTAAATGAGTAATAAATAATTCGGTAAACTGTTTAGACCGTTGTCCTCGTTTGATCTAAAAAGGCTAACCTGAGTTGACAAAAGATTTATGTCTCACACATATAAGAAGGTAATGTGTTTCTCAATATCCAATGTGGGATATCACAGTTCAAACGGAAGATTATATAATGTATCAACTAACAATAAATTAATCCACACATGTACGCAATCATTCAAGTCTAAAGCCTGTCAATACAACGAATTCACCCCAGCTAACATGAATTTACTTTTTCCTTGTTTTTAACTGGTAATCCCTCCGTCCCGTAATTTAAGTCTTTTTAATTTTTTTGTGTTGTTTCAAAATATAAGTCTTTCCCACATTCCAATACAATATTAAATGTATTGTTTTCAATTTCACACTTAACAATGCAATATTATTAATCAGTACTAAAAAACAATACAATATTTACATTGAAACATTAAAAAATAACTCATTTATTAGGTTTTTTTTAGATCGTGTGAAATAATGAAAAGATTTATATTGTGGGACGGGGAGTAATATATATATATATATATATATATATATATATATATATATATATATATATATATATATATATATATATATATATATATATATTTTTTAAAAACCCTCGTATCCAGGGCCTCTTGGTCCGATTAATCTGAAATTCGATCCAGGTGGTTATGAAATGAGTCACTCTTACTTAGTAGTAAGACCGACCGATAGCTCTTTAATCAGTAATATTTAATTTAATCAAAAGTTCACACTACTTGTATAATTTAGGTAGTGTGTACTACGTGAGTGCATCTTACGCGCACAATCAGAGCCCACGCGATCGATTGCGTGCGAAATTGTTTGTGTGGTGTGTAGTTACGATCCTCGCGCTTCGATTATGCTTGGTGTAGTATGTACTCACGAGTGCACACACTACCTAAAAATTTCCCAGAATAATATCTATGCATGAATCTATACGTGTACAGGGATTTTACAGCTTGGCTGCAGCTAGCTATATAGGTACATGTTGGCAAGTAGTAGATAAATATATAAATAAAAAACATATTCAACATGACAATAAATCTAGAAAACTTCATCAAGATCGAGATATATATATATATATATATATATATTTTCTTTCTTCGAGTTGCAGGGCACAAGTGGAAGTGGTGGCTCGGGTCGGTCGGGCCGACCATGCGGGCTGGTCATGGCAGCTGGCTGGTGATCAGGCCCGGCCCTATACACTGCTGGTGGCGGGTTTCGGGTGAGGCGGATCGGTCCTATTTGGCCTCGCCCTGGCCTCTGGGCGGGTTTAGGCGGAGTTTAAGGCGGTCGGGCGGGTCCGGGTTTTTTATTTTATTTTATTTTATTTTTTTATGCAAATTTAAAAAATGTTAATAACTTAAAAAAAAAAAATTTATAATAACCATTTACATAAAAAGATAATAAACATAATACATGTTTTAATAATACATATAAACATATAATACATGTATTTAATACATATAATCAAACATTTACGTTTTTTTATTATAAGATAATATAATAAATGATAATAAACATAAACATATAATATTATCAAAAGATCATATTTTTATTAATCGTAAATAAAAATTACATTTACATAATACATTATTACAAGTTTACAACTATTGTTTACATAAAAAATTACATTATTACAATAAATTATATTATTACAACTTTACAACTATTGTTTACATAAAAAATTACATTATTACAACAAAAATATAAATAAATGGGCTTGGACCCGATTATTATAATAATCAAAAATTACTTCCTCAATTCCATTGGATTTTGGTAGTAACTAGTAAGTAGTAAGTGCTAAGTATATCGGGGTAGAATTGGGTTTTGGCATTTGGGTAGTAAATATGTGGAGGTAATAGGTATGATGATTGAGTTTTTGGTAGTAGAACTAACTAGTATGTAACTATGTTGGAGACTTGCATGGGGTAGTATATTTGAGTTTTGGCTCTTTTGGGTAGAACTACTAACTAGTAAGTATGTAACTATGTTGGAGTGGAGGTGGAGGTATGAATGTAATAACTAATAAGTATGTTTGGGAGTTAGAACTTTGGGTCTTGGGGTAATTTAATTCAATGGAATGGAGGAAGTATGATTTTGTAAATTATAATAATTAAATACGCCACGTATCTCAAAAGAATCAAAGCCCACGTAGTTCGTGTCACTTACCTTGGTCATTGGATGGATTGGTAGATGGTTGGGCTTAGTCTTCATAATAATCATTCGTTGATGGAGATCCCGATCCGGTTGTTGTGTATTCTAACCACGATCTTCTTCGCTGCTTTTATCTTCTTCGAACTCCATGTCTTGTGTCCGCTCATTGGCTCTTTCCCAATCCCTCGCTGCAGACACATATCTTGACCGACTCGGCGGTCAAACTCGTCCGGTTGTCGGTGACGATTCTTCTACCGAACTAAATGCAGACTCGGACGCAATAAAGTAGGCTGGGAATAACAAGTATATCCCTAGCTATTGCGGTTAAAATGGGCCAGCCGGTCTCTTTACTACGCCAATATTGTAAAATATTAAAGTTATCTTCGTCAATTATATCATCGTTGTTTAAATAATTATCAATTACGGATCTTGCGTTCGATGTTATGGAAGTTGATTTACTTTTACTTTTACCTAATATACTTCCTAAGGCACCAAATCTACTCGCTTTTAGGTGGATCGACCACTAGTACTAGCGTCGGTGGTTTCTCTCAAAGATAATATATATCATATAATTTAACTAAAATATTATAACACTCCGCTACATATTTGTCAACGCCAAAATCATTATTTCTAAAAATGAATAATATGCAATTAATAAATCATTAAATTTTCTCTTAAGTCCGGGATCAAGCATAGCGGCAATACCATATATGTGAGAAAAGTTTTTAAATATGCTAGCCATTTAGTCTTTATAGATTGAATGATCGCATTTAATTCATTTGTTAACCAAGTACAACCACTTACAAAGAGACATTATTTGACAACATTCTACTATAACTGAATGTACATTTGGTTCATAAATCAATGAAAAAACTTTTGTTGCTTTATGAAATTTTTCAAAAAAGAGTGCAACATTTTTCAAAGAAGTTGCCAAAGTTCCGGAGTAATACGAGTAGTATTACCCTTGTTTATCATTTCTTCATTAAAACATGTACTAATTGCATCTTTATATTTTAAAACCTCTATAAGCATGTTGTAGGTGGAATTCCACCGAGTTTTACAATCTAATGAAAATTTACGGGCCTTAAACCGCTTTTGAGAACAATACTTTTAAATCTTCGGCTAACATTGCCACTCAGATCTAAACGATTTTAAAATAGTTCTTATTGGTTCTAAAACTTCGTATATGTTTGACAAACCATCTTGGACGCACAAATTTAAAATGTGTGCACAACAACGAACATGTAAAAGTGAACCTTCAAGTAACAATGATAAATGTTCTTTCATGTATGGTATTGACGCTGTGTTTGCGGATGCATTATCAAATGAAATTGACAAAATTTTATTATATAATTTAAAATCTATTAACGTTTGTTTAATTCTATTAAATATATTAATAGCACTGTGAGACTCGTCAAATAGATCAAAAGCAATAATTCTTTTTTGTAAGTTATATGAGGGATCGCACCAATGTGCAGTAATACAAATATAATCCTCATATTGGGGAGATTTCCAACAATCACTTGTTAAGGAAACACGACCCTTATAGTTGGAAAACATTTCTATTAATTCGTTCCTCATTTTTCATATTGTTTTTTCATTGTTGTTTTAATTACTTTTAAGTGAAACGGCTGAATATTGTGGATTTAAAGACATTTTATTAAATTCTTCTAAAGCGCGACTTTCAAATGATTGATTAAATGGTTTTTATTCAATTGATATATAACGAGTCATGCGATCAATCATATTTTGTCTATCATAAGTAAAAGGCATACCTCCCCCGGGATTTTGAGACATGTACCCCCCGAGTTGGGTTTGAGAGCCATGACCGCCATCTTGTATTATCCGCTTCTCATTAGCAAGGTATTGTATACCATGCTCTTTTTTGAGATGCCGAGTTTATGCCTCCGTTGCCTTGACCCCGAATCCACGACAATTCTTTCGTGACTCCTCTCTTCCTGCACACTAAACAAATAGTTTTAGTTCTTTTAATATTAGGGTCATCACCTTCCCTTTGTGGTAGATCATGAATTTCAAAATATTTCCAAATTAATGATTTCGATTCTTTTTTATCGCCGGGAACTGTGGAAGAACTTGGTGTTTCCTCCAAGGGTACTTCGGCACTACCACTAGGACCACCACTACCACTACCACTACCGGCACCGCCACCTAACAAATTAAATATGGTGATTAAAACGAATTTAAAATAAACAAAAATAAATTAAAACAAATTAAAACAAAAATAATTGATAGATACATACCAAATTGTTGAAATTGTATGCGTCGAACCGTAAATCGAATTCAAAAATCTTGGGAAAGCGGATAAACTTGTACATCTTGTGAGTCGAATACGGAATATCACCAAAAATTTAAATCACCAAAGCTTGTGCAAAATTATTATCCATATTTGTAGATAGTAAAGACTAGAGTATAAAAGAGTATAAATTTATAAATGAGTAAAGAGTATAGTATGAATATATGATAGAGTAATTTAATATTGTAGTAGTAAATTACAATTACTAGTAAACTAGTAAGTAGTAATTAATATTATATAAGATAATATGAAGATAATAATATTGAGAATTTGAGAATATTGAGAATGATAGAGATTTGAGAGAGAGAGGTGTGAGGAGAATGAATGATATAGAGGGGTATTTATAGGTGTAGAATGAAAGGTTTAGGGGAAAGTGTGAGGGGGAAAATTCAAAAAAGAGGGGGGGAAAAATTCAAAAAAGGGGGGGGCCGGGCGGGTCGGGCGGGTCAGGCGGGTTCAGGGGCCGGGCAAGGGCGGGCTGGTCATGGGCCGGGCCGGGTTGCGGGCGGGTTGCGGGCCGGGCCGGGCGCGTCCACGGGTTGGGAAGCTAGGACGGGCACGGCCCTAAAAATTCGGGTCAAGCGGGTTTGCTGGTCAAGCGGTTCAGGGGCCGGGTTAGGGCCTGCAAAAACCGGGCCGGGTCCGGGCCGGGTCGGGCTAGCCCGGCCCAAATGCCACCCCTAAGTGGAACTAAAAACCATAAGCAATAATTAGAAACCAGGTGCGGCCATTTGTGCATATATCTATGACAGAAAATATGCTAGGTAAAGAAGTTTAGGGGTGTGTTTGTGCATAATGTAAATCACTTTATTCATATAGTTTTCTTCATATATGAATTGAGAAAATAACGTAGAAGTCATGTCGATTGAAAGTGAGAGACACAATGGTTTATCGTTAACAATGGTATATCAATGCGATGAATCTTTAAGGGTCCCTAATATGAAACCTCTCTATATAAAACAACCCGAGTTTGCTCGGAAAATGTTCCAACACATTTATTAATTAGATATGATGTGTCTTTTGTCGGTGCAACTTGTTGAGGCAGCACCATCCGAATGATGATATCTTCGCTTGCTTTGTAGATTTGATAGCTAAAAAAAAACAGTATTTTCATACTAAAAAAATCTTAACACACCTAACTTTTATTTTTAGTTTAACCATTTATTTTTTCACTAATTGCTTCGGATTCAATTTTAGACAGGATGTTTGATTAATTTTGCGGACCGAAGTTTAGTTTGGAAATATCAACTGTGCTTTCCGGCCGATTTTGGGTCTAGAAAAAAACCGTGTTGAAAATGAAAAACAAGAAAAATATAATGCGGAATTCTTATTGATCAAAGATAATGAACAATTTAAGTTACCATGTGGCTGGTGAAGAAGTATTTATAGATGATACTATCTACAAAACTGTTACAAGAAGTTACAAACGGTTATAACAGAAACTATGTAAGCTCGGCTTCATGTTCCTCAGCTGAAGTGTGTTCTGCTGAAGTCTCTCTACTCCGCTAATCTCGTCAAGTTAGCTTATCAGCATGCCTGAATCATCTCAGCTGACTATCCTGGACTCTAAGTGTGTACACACCTCTTTCATCCAACACTCATTTATCCATATACTATAACACCCCCAATGATGAGAGTGGTAAATGAACCAGCTTGCACATCCTGCTTGCATCCAACACTCTTTTATCCAGTAGAACTTTGTTGGAAAATTTTGGAAATGCCTAGCTTATCCAGCAAATAGGAAAACATGGTGCATTCAAAGCCTTGGTGAGGATGTCTGCTAGTTGTTCTTTTGTATGTACATGCGTGAGTTTGATCAAGCCCGGTTTGACTTTGTCTCACATCACAATCTCAATGTGCTTTCTCCTCTCATGAAAAATAGGATTGTGAGAAATGTTAAGAGCACTGGCATAGTCACAAAATAAGACACCAGGAATCTTAACTGGAACCTTCAAATCATGTGGGATGTATACTAACCACTAGATTTCACAGGTGGCATTAGCCATAGCCCTGTATTCAGCTTCAGAAGAACTCCTGGCAATGGTGGTCTGTTTCTTGGATTTCGAAGAAATAGGTGCATCCCCTAAGAACATCATGCATCTTGATATGGATCTTCTTGTTTAAGGAAAACTTGCCCAATCACTATCAGTAAATCCTTTAAGGGTGAGGTTGCTCTAAGCTGGAAAGAAAATCCTTTGTCCTAGTTTTGCTTTTAAGTATCTCAGAAGTCTATGAGTTGCCTCCATGTGATTTCCAATTAGTGTATCCAAAAACCGACTTAGTTGTTGAACTGAAAATGATATATCAGGTCTAGTGAAGGTGAGGTAGATCTGCTTTCCAACTAGTGATCTGATTGTAGTTTTGTTATCTAGCAAAGTTGAATCTCAATGCCGTAAGGTCTTATTAGATACCAGTGAAGTCTTGGCAGGTTTAGCTTCTAAGAACTCATACACTTGTGATCGCGTGTAGGTCACTAACGTCGATATTACTAGCAAGAATACTAGGTACATCGCAAAGATAGTAAATGCGAGTCAAGGTCGATCCCACGAGACAATGCAACTTATAAGCATAAACAATTCTAACCTAATTAAGAAGCAACATAGAGGCGGTCATTGACCAACAATAACATAAAAGAAAACAAACATGGTGTTCTCTCCACTCCTCACCGATCGACTAACTTGGATTAGTTAATCGTTATATTTACTTCCCCACATAATTTCCTTAGATTAATCGCTAGCTGTTAATGATTATTATCATATTTATCAGCTACGGGTGCAATTCCTAACCCTATCTACTCCGAAAATGGCAATAGACAATCTATACGCAAGCTACCCTCCTTAATTGGTCCGTAATAGCCCATACGCATAAAGAACTAGAATTGCCGATATTGAGCGCTAACTCATACCGCTAACCCGCTTAGATAAATTATCGACATTGACCAAAGACGTTTCTGGGGTCCGCTTCAAGACAATGTCCTAATTAGCACTTCACTAACAGTCCTTCATGTTAATTTACGAATTACGAATATTAGATTGGCCAGACCTACTACTCGTTTTAATTATTCCTGCCGATCAACGTAGCTGTAGAGAATCCCAGTTTAGGTTTTCTAAAATATGCCTCGGTAAACCGGTATAGACCTGCAGGTTACCGAGGGTGTCTTTTCCTAATTTCTGGATCTACATTGCTCAGTATGATTAAAATAAGTAAATTATGGGGTTGTTAAACATGCAGATTAAATAAAACGCATAAATACGAACAGATCTACCATATTGAAGACAAAAGGAACGCTCAAAGCTTCATACCTTCAACAATGGAGATCTAGCTCGATCTACTCAAGCTAGAGATGATAGAAGAAGGAGGAAACAAAAACAACTCTCCAAAGCTCCGTAAAACTTTATTTCATAATAATTGTATAATAAAATTGAATATAATTGAGTGCTTATGAGAACTTCTACAATAATCAGTAATTGCGGCCTTATATAGATACAATGACCGACTTAAGACTCTCTAAAACCCTAACCGACCTAGATAGTACAGGCAGAATCAATTTCGTGTTCCACAAGACGCTGGTTTACCGGGCCTAACCCTCGGGTTACCGGGCCTTCTTTTCTTCATTTTCTTCACAGACTTCTTCTTGACTTCAATCACTTGGCCCAATGTACTTCTTTTGGTCCAGATCCGTTCTCCAATGCTCCCGCTTTGGTACATCCTATGAAACATGCAAAAGCGAGACAAAAAAAGAATAAAACATCGGAAAATAGCATAGATGCAGAATTACGATCCTGGAAACACTCACATAGCATTTGACATATATTTCACATAATAACGAGCCCATCTATCCTCTCTTGAGCAGAATTCGGGGTGAATATAGGTATAATTATTGGTACCATTTAGAGCGTTATCAACTACCCCCCACTTAGCTTTTGATTGTCCCGAACTAAAAGGCGAAAAGAAAATAACATTCTGATCAATATACAAGTTAATTAAAAACAACTATGCCCCACTAAGTCAAGATCAAGATCATGCTAAACACTATTCAAGTTATGAACCAATGTGTGTGTGCAATAACTTTCACAAGCGCTTAGAAATGCAGACACTTTCACATTACGTCAACCCGTAGTCGAACTAACCAGTCTCGCACATGTATTTGTTAATTAATTGAGCTAACAAGGCGGATTGAGAACCGAGCATATATTACACTTAGGCTCACGTTTATCGGTCTATGCAAAATTCGTATGCCTTACGCCCATCATCGACTAAGATATTGCCAAAGAGAATATAAATGTATATATTTCAATGCACTTCTCTTTCTTGGCGGGTGAACTATCATTGATTTAACTATCCTCACGGCCTCACTCATGATAAACTACCAAATCTGAAATTCCTTTGCCTTTCTAAGCGTAAGTGAAACATGATTCGTGATAAAGCCAGGGTCAACTTTAGTCAAAGCAATATGCTATCGACTACATACTAATGGAAGTGAGTTATACGTGCTTAAAATGGTGGCTCATAACAGAATATGCGCTTAATACTCCGCTACTTCAGAAGTGGGCATTTTCTCTTACTCGTACAAAGTAAAACAAAGATGAAGTCAATTAACTCGAAAAGATCAAAGATATCATAATTTTTCGAAATTCTGTCGAAAGGAATCAAAGTCTAAGTGGTGAATCACGCATCAAAGAGAATCAAGACAATCACACAATTCATGCAATATAATGCTAAAAAGCTAAGTGACGTTCCTCTACCCCCCCACTTAATTGAAACATTGTCCCCAATGTGTGAGATGAGAAATGAAAAATGAAAAGGAACTTAGCTTCGGTTAAGGGCGGAACCAAAGAAGAATCGGATCGTCGTATAAATCATCGGGCTCATGTAAATAATCCTTGAAGAATTTGCGCTAAGTAACTCAAGAAAACCATGAAGAATAGTGGTGACAAGATATAACAAAAATGCAGCAGTAAAAGAGAAAAAATATAACTCTAAAACAATTTAAGCCGACAAAATTATTATATTAAAATTATTCTGCTACATCAACTAAGTAGGAAAAGGAAAAGAAAACAAGAAAATGAAAAACAACAATAAAAAGAAAGAAAAGCTAGTCATCATCAGAATAACCCTCCCAGTCAGCTCCATGATCAAAACCGGGAGGCGGTGCAGAACTCGAGGCGGCGGCGGCGGTGGAAGAGGATGCTCTATGACGAGGGGCAGTCCTAGGTGACGGGGTAGCAGGCAGAACTCCGAAAAAGTCAATAATCCGATCCATCTTGCTATTTAGACTCGCAATCTCTCGTGAGTTCTCCTCAAGCAAGGCTCTCTGAGTTCTCGGTGCTCCATGCACCGGAGTATGCTCCCTCTCTGCTCTAACCCGTCTTTGAACTCTCAAGACTGACTACGAACTGAGCTGTGGCTCAGGGTCTTCCCAATCATCACTGACAAACATCTTCACCTCGGTCTCTAGAGCAAACATATCAATCATCGGTCTGTATGGTAACAGCTCTCGCTCAGAAGTGGCGGCAAGCTCATGATACGACTATGCATCAAAAGACCGATATTGATTGGGGCACCCGTCTCTAGATGGAACATCAATTCTGCCCTCGAAGTGGTGACCGAGACCGTGTGCTTAGTCGGAAGAAGGCGTGCACAAATGAATCTATTGACCATCTTCCGGTCCTAGGATAGCTCATTCTCTAGGAAGATGGTGAGGGCTCCAACAGGATTATGCTTCCATTGCACCCCTAAGAAATCAGCGACCATATCCATCCTCTTGAGATTGGCAATGTTGCTCGAGGATGTGTACTCATCCGGGCCCACCGGTGGATTTCTAACCCCAAAATGAGCGTTGATCCGCTCGATAGAGAAGTCAACCTTAATATCACGAACCATAGCAAATGTGGCTCCGGGGTTATGCGAAACGTAAGCATAAAACTCTCTTACCACCGTGGCGTTGAATCAGGCCTGTGCTTCAGCCATATCCAATAAATCTTGTACTTATAGGGCACCCGGAAAAATTGAACCACAATCGTCCAAATCTACCCTTTGTTCTCGAGCCACTGGCCTTGCGTTCTAATGGCCTCGGAACGACATGTAAATAGCTAGAGAATGGAACTGTGCAACCCCGTCTATCAATGGATTGGCATCTCCATATACAGTCTGGTAATCACTTGGACGAACTGCTGAACGTTGACGCTTAGGACCTATCCTGAATGAGTACAGAACCTGATACAGAAGCTTTTTTTTTCTGGAAAATAGACCTCGGTAAACCGGAGGTATGTACGGTTTACCGG
This sequence comes from Gentiana macrophylla, assembly GCA_026214975.1. Lineage (NCBI taxonomy): Eukaryota > Viridiplantae > Streptophyta > Magnoliopsida > Gentianales > Gentianaceae > Gentiana > Gentiana macrophylla. The sequence continues at coordinate 83,462,206 of CM047807.1, forward strand.
CCTGAATTTTTTTGATTTTCTGTTGGGACTGTGCCTCTGATGATAACAAATGAAGAATTCTAGCACTTCACCGTAGCAGCAGCCAGACAACTTAGCAACATAGTTGGGAAAAGGGTATTTAGGGTTTATGGAAGAAATTGGTTTGGTTATGATGGTGATTTGTTGGTGATATGGTGGTCGAAATATATGAAGAAGGAAGAAATGGTAGAAGTTGGGTGAATGAAAGAGATGAAAATGATAAGAATGATGATATTGGTGATGAAGGGATGGTTTAAATAGGAAGAATGAAGTGAATGTGGATGGTTTTAGTGGGATTGTGGGTAGAGAAGTTATTAGGGTGAGGGATTTGAGGAGGTGATTGATGGGATTGAGGTGGAGTTATGGTGGAGTGTGGGAAAGGATGAAAAATTTGAAAAGAGGGGAAAATGGTTCGGTTTCTGCTGACTGACCATATCTGGTGCAACGTGTGTCCTCCACGTGTCTCTAAAAATTCAGCTTTGTAAATGACGTTCAGAAATCTGAAAATCAAGCCTTGGTAACCCGGAGGTTACCCTCGAGATACCGGGGTATCTTTTCCCAAGATTCTTTATCTGCCTTTGCTGCACTTATTACGCAACCTTTTTGCTCAATTTTGACCTCAAATTGACTAGACCTTCACTCTTCCATTGTTATTTCTGACTCAAAACCTAACCTACTTCACTAGAATCCGCAACGAGGTAAAAAACCTTTCCACAACCATTCGGTTTCAAGCCTAAGTTTGTGGTAGGATGAAAAAAAGCTCGTCCCTTCGTCTAGCTACTTTTATTCATTCCTAATCTACGGTTTGAAGAATTAGTTCCGAGTTTATAGTCGCCAGCTCGACTTTCTTCAGATCTCTGATCATTCAAGGGTTGGAGCTCTAACTCGCCAAACTTTCGCTCTAGAGGTTTGTACCTTAACAAAACCTTTTTGAGCTCTCTTCCTAGCGTGCCTTTCCCTTTTTGATTGCGTGCTAGGTCTGCCTCTGTGTAGAGATTTAGACTTTAAACCCAAGGACTCCATGTTTTCCACTTTTAGCTCACTTCGTTCACTACGTAACACGGAAGGACTAGCTTCCGTGAGCATCTTGTCGTGGTCCTTTTCTTCTCTTTCTCTTAGCATTAATCTCATAAACTCTTGCTCAACGGTTTCTATGAAAACCTCTCTCAATTTATGCCCTTCGATCTCCAAAATTTCCACCTTTCCTGAAGCATACGTCGTCTTACAACTCCCCAGTCGGTTTTCCAGGGGTTCTAAGATCCTAAAAGATACAACATCATTATTCAACCTTAGAGTAATCTCCCCTTTATCAAAATCCATAACCGCACTGCTCGTTGCTAAGAAAGGTCTTCCTAAAAGAACTGGGGCACTAGGGTCCTGGGGTATATCTATGACCGTGAAGTCCATAGGATATGTGAACCCTCCCGCCTTAATTGTACACTTCCTAAGCAGACCATCATGCATTTCTCTAGTTCTGTCAACGAAGGTCATGGTCCTAGTTTGATTCATTACGACCGGAAGCTTTATCTTTTGACAGAGGGAAAAAGGTAGAATATTGCAACTCGAGCCAGAGTCGTAGAGACCTAATCCTACAGATATTCCATTAACATAAATCGGGAGTCTGAACGTGCCAGGGTCTCCTAACTTCACCACGGTGTCTGAGTCTGGGTAATCCTCAAGCTTAGAAAACATCGTGTCAGGATCCTCTTCAGGATCATCAGAATCATAATCCGAAGATGATATATCAATTAATTCACAAGGAAACTCGCTTCAAGCGTACGTGCTATACTCTCGACGTGGCCTTTTCTAGTGCTAATACCGGTCCTTAACCGACAGTTGTATCGGGTCAAATCAGTAGTGCTAGTATGGTGAGTCGAGTGTCGAATCCTCGTGAAACTTGGTAATTCTTCTAAGTGTGGTTAAACACCAAAGAGTCATTATTAACTCGATCTAAATCGCAATTTTATAACACAGATCACTACTATTCTACTTAACATAAAATAAATGCGTAATTTAAAAGTTATTCTAATATAATATATATAGATATATAAAAATATATAGATGTACATAAATTGCAAAATATATATATAGATATAAATATATCGTTACCAATATATAGTTTAGACAGATAAGTTTATAGAACTAGCCAAAGTTTATATAATTGATTTATACGATCTTTTCAGTGAATGGAATGCGCTCGATCTTTCCTTTTATATTAGGTCCAATTGAGTAAATGAAACGGTGCACTCCTGAGGTTAACAATTCCTCCTCACACGAGCGTATGAAATTGTCATATGTCATTGTCATCAGTTCAATCTCCACAACTGCCCCATGCTAATCTCAGTTAGTCTGAACAGGTACCGAGTACAAATCTACCCCGGATAAAAGAGGTTATTCCATTTGTCAGATGGCCGATGTTATTCAAAAGGCTCCGGTTGTCAGGCGGATCGATTTAACTTTCCGGTGTTAGTTTCAATTAAACTGTTGATTTTAACATTATTATGATCTCGAGCACAATTTTAATAAGATCTATCTTTCCCAAGACAAATCTGCCCCCGGGTAGGAAATAGGATTCCGTAGTCACGCTTTCGCACGGCCAATTTTACCCTCCGGTTTTTCTATCTTTTATCTCATATCCTAACTTCTCTGGTCAGTTCATCGTTAGGTTATATGGTGCGATTCATCTTGGTTAATTATGTCAATCCGAATATTATCAATACGTTACTAAATAGAAAAAGATTCAATTAACTCAATTTTAGTCAATTTTACTTAGACAGCATTCCTTTACCGAAAAGATAGAAATAAAACGATTACATAACTTTGGCTAGTTATTAGATTTAGCCTACTAACATTATAAAAAGATAAAAACAAACATAACAAACATAAATACTTTAGAAATTTTACCCGATTACAAATCATTTGAATCGTAAGTCAGATTCTTCCGGATGTTACAACGACTTCAACAACATTGATCTTCTGATAATTTCTCGAGCATTATAACGATACTACTTTATTTATGGCATAAGGCCTATATACATACATACTACTACTAAGAAGAAGAGGTTAAGAAAATATATTGGTACCCCCTCATGTGTCTCGCAAAGTCGCTTCTTATAGGCAAGATTTTCGGGCGGATCGATCCGAGAAAGGGCGGATTGATCCGGGAATAAAAATATTATCCCTCAGATTATTCTCTGCAGGACCACATCTTTGGATAATGATTATGTTTCCTCGGATCGATCCGAGGTTAATCCGGATTGATCCGGGTAGCTTTTTATTCCATAACTTGATCTGAAACTTGATAAAATCATAACTTGAGCTCTGGATCTCCAAATGACATAATTCAAGAAGCATTGGAAAGATCTTGAAAAGATCTATAACTTCCATGAAGGGCTCTTCTTCAGAAAATGCCTTTTGATGGGCCATTTGTTCGTCGAAAATATAATTCGATAATGGTGTCACGAACCATTGATCCACTTGAACTTTAAATCTCGTGGCACTTCCTTAATTCCTTCAAAAGATACGATTTTACTTCAAAAAGTGTCGCCACTCGGGTCTTGGTTTACCTAAGATCGTAAATAAAATACCAAAAATACCCACGTAAATCGACACGACACTCCGGTTATTAACCCGGTACAAAATTTATAACTTTTATCACTTTTACTAGATTTTTATAGTATTTATATTTATTCATAACTATTAATATTTTATAAGATTATCGTTATAATTTCTTATATTTTATATAAAAGAGTCGATAACGATATATAAAACATCGTAATTTTATCATATAAATGTTATACATCAACTACTCCCACTTAGCTCTTTGATCGTCCTCGAAAGCAAAATAAGCGTAATATATATAAAAATTACAATAAAAATGATATACGTTGTAGATTAAATTTCAAATTAGTAAAATATCATTTCAATATTATAAACATATTAATTATATCTTTCTTAGAAATTAACAAGATAAAAAGTGTAGATAACTTTGATAAATTATTTATCAACTATTATTCAAATGAAATTTCACATAATCTACTCAATAAATATAATTAAAATTCTAGAATTATTCTTCTATCTCAACTTATATGAAATATTTGGAATCAAAGACTAAGTCAAGTAGTTGACAAAATGGCTTATACTTTTTAGGCTCAGGGTGTTGGTTAATCGGAAGGATAGAAAAGAAAAAATCAAAAGAGAAAGAAGCAAGTCGTACGTACTTACACCTTCATAATTTTGATCAAAAATACCTCGATTAATAACATTCTGATATTATCACCCTTTTTTTTTTTTTTTTTTTTTTTTTTTTTTTTTTTTAAAGAACTAAAAGCGTGCGTGTGTGTAGAAAATCAAACTTACAAGCATTGCTTCATCAAGATTAATCGGAGTAATACTCTTTCGATCGAAAATTACAAGTCCGGTTTCCTTAAACTTGTAATCATTCTTGAGATCTTATGATTCGACTTTTATCGGGAGCTTTTAAACCTCATAGTGGTATAGGACATTTCGAGATATTACCCTACTGCACTCAAATCATTGGTAGCTACTACCGATATTTGTAATTTTTTAGTTGTCGATCAAAGATAAGGAAGATACCTGGTATTTGATTAATTCTGTGTAAATATGGTGCTTCGTTCTTAATCCTTTTATAGAATATTAACATATCCGAACTTATTACCAAAATCGACTATCTTGTAAGCGTCATGAGGTAAGATCGAATATACTAATACTTATCTAATTTTTTTAATCTCAGCATACACCATTCTTAGCTTCTGTGTCATCATCTCCTTTCATAAGTACGTACAAACTCGTGGGATTTTTAGGAAATGTAGACCAAAATAAGCTAAGGGTCGGTTATAATCAAAAATGGCTATTTCGAGTGAGGTCTTGATCACTCTAATCAAGGCTGAGGTAGGGACAAAAATTAGAATTTTATGTAAGCTATTTGGCTATTGTTTATATTTTTGTGGTGCCAAAAATCTCATCATTCCTAATCCGATTCCATATTCATATTTCGTTTTGAAAAGAAAATTATTCTAAAATTTCATTATAGATATAAGTATATTCGCTAAATTTCATATGAAAATTACTTGATAATATTTATGTGTAGTTACATATACTTAAAATCTTATAAAAATCTAAAATTGACATATATAATATAATTATAATATATCTAATTTACTTTACTTAATTAAAATCTATTCTTACCAATTTATATTATTTTTATTCATATTAATTATATATTATCTAGTTATTTTGATTCAAGAAAAATTAAACTAAGTATTAAGCAATTAAGTATAAATTTATATAAGAAAATTTTAATTTTTATTTACTAACTTACCTCTACTCCCCACTTATGAAATGACATCGTCCCGATGTTCAGTGAGTAATAAAAAGTAGTTCGAAAATAAAATTAAAATTTTATACGATTTTGATTTTTGTCAACATATATTATTTTGATTAAAGAAAATGACATATATATTAAACATTAAGGAAACTATTACAAACTTTAAAGAAAACTAATTAAAAAGCGATTAAACGATTAACTTAATCGAGTACTAACTTAACAACAACAACTTCTAACTGATTTCCAACAACTTATCAAACCGTAGATGAACATCCGGGATTATCTACCGGAAGTAATCCCAACTGAGAATCACGAGATGGAAAAATCTCGTCAGTAGTAAACTCAGGCACTTGATTCAGTTGGACACAAAGTTGAGAGATAACCCAGGAAAACGGTTGTGGTCTTCCTCTATTACGCCTCTCTACTGCAAAATTAATTGCTGTTTTAAACATCAAAATCCCCCAATCAATGTATGCTCCCACGGTCGCATGCATACAATGCAAGAAGATCTCATCATCCGTAACCCCAAAAAAAATCTCTAGTTGGATAGATACGGTAATTAATGAAGCGTTTCCACGCCCCTAAATGAGGGGGTAAGGCCAGAGTTGAAGAATCATAGTTATGATCAAACAATGGAAACACAAACTCAAAGGCTTCGCAGATCGATTTACAACATTATAAGCATTTCCGAGTTCCCAAAGAAACTCGAAGTGTGGGTTTTGTTCAAAAGTACATGGTGGGATTTGAAAGATTTGATTTATGATGATCAAGCGAAAATGAAATAACGATGCCCCTAATCGTAATAAGTCGAGACGAGGTCATTGACGTTATCTCGATGAAGAGACGATAAAAATCTCGACAATTGAAATGTTTATTCTACCTCTCGGGAGTCCTAATCAGCTTTTTTCCATCCGCAACCTCGGATTAGATTTCGTCCCACTCGATCAATTTTTTCAGATTTAAGCCTTTCTCCATCGTAATAGGCGAATGGACTAAATTTAGACGTCCTCGAACTTCATTATGAAAACACGAGGCATGGCTTTGGGAACCACACCATCAGCGATGTGGTTCGTAATTATTAACCGAGGAGAGGAGCGGTTAGACATTTTTTTCGGATACTGAAAGTAAACTAAGATGATATAAGTAAAGAAGGAATGAGCAAAGTTGAAGGTCGCAGCTCTTTCCTTTTATAGAAATGTATCTATCAAGTAAAAGTAGGAAAGATCTCCTTTTGCGCGTTTTGTACTTCCCGGATCGATCCGGGAAAGGGCCGGATCGATCCGCCTCTCAACTAGCAATCGTGTCGTCAAGATATTCAGGGCCGGATCGATCCGGTTTAGGTCGGATCGATCCGAACATCACTATTCACGGACAGAGTTGTTCTGGCTTGTAAAGTGCCCAAATTTTTTTTCTCTATGTGATATGTTTTCTCCCTAACTTCGGTTCATTTTTGTTATATCATCAAAATAACGATAACTTTCACTTCACGGTGTGTACTAACATAAAATCAAACGAAAGTAAAATAAAATAACATAAAATCAAATAAAATCCAATTAAAATAAAACCAAAATAACCTAAAATTGTACGAAAATGAAGTAACATAAAATCGTACGAAAAATAAATTGTTTTCAATGTCAATAATCATAAAATGGTTTAAATCAATCCTCCTCATCACTCATCTCGACGTGGCTCGAACTAGGCATGGCTCGAGAACTGGCCGGATCATAAGTCGATTCTTCAAATGGATCTTGAAAATGTGTCGACATCCAAACCGAGCTGTCTAATCCCATCGAGCTCATCTCTCTCGTGACATCAGAAAAAGTGCTTCCCCATCCCGTCGTGGTATGGCCAAATGATCCAAATCCTGTCCAATCAGATGTCGCACTTGCCGTAGTACTCGCCGAAAAATCCTGTACTCACTAGTTTGAAATCCGAAAGAATGTGGCATTTGTTGGAAGTCCGAGCGCAGGTGGCATCGGTGGAATAAAGTCGGGCAAGGTATATGGCTGGGATTGGCAATGCGGAATATCCATCTCGGCATAGGTAGGGTTTTGCAGTATATTCATTTGATATATACCTCGCATGCCTTGACGTAAATCTTCAGACCACTGCATATTCCTTTGCGCAAAAACAACCATATTGGCCTTGGCACGATGAACATCATAAGCCAAGGATTGAAACATGTCGTATGTGATGGTATTTGGAAGTTGAGTTTGAGTTTGACTGGATGAAGGAGGGACAGTAGTGGATGGAGTAGGCTGAGGTCGTTGACGGTTAGGGTCCATAAAATCTATTCTTCCTACCGGCCTAAGTGGTAAACTAGGACCTATAAGTGTGTCATCCACCATCATCAAATTATCATTTGGGAGCTCAGGGACACCTATCTGGCGACACAAAGAAGAAATAAAACATGGAAAAGGCATGTATCGCTGGTTTGGCAATGAGACAAATTCCTTGGCCCTTCTATACATTACCCCCGCTTACATCCACAGTATATCATTGACCATAGCCCAAGCAATACATGATCCTCTTACCAAAAGATGTAAAATGACGAGTAGGGTAAAGAGTGTGGCTAATAAAACGCTTAATAGCTCTCATATTCCGTATACATTTTCCATAGGAAAACTCGCTTTCATGCCAGACGGCAGTGGGATCTAACTCATTCTGGGCTAGTGAAACAATATAGTCAAAGTCTGCAGGCTCATCTAAATTCCATACAGTATAATAATCCTCATTTTCTGGTATATCAGGGATACCATAAATAGCATTTATAACCTGAGGATTAAACGGCACTGTCCTAGTTCTTAGGTTGACAGAAGTTAACTCACCATTTTTTGTAGCATTGTGAGTTGCTACCAAAGAATAAAATTCAGCTACTAAGGTTGTGTTAATTTCACCCGACCTTAAACTGGCTAACTCCAACCACTGTCGCCTTTCGAAAATCTCTTTTACCTCCCTTCCCAAATCCTTGAAATCCAAACCCCTCTCTATTGCAACTAAACACTGTCCAAATTTATTTTTTAAGGCTTTTCTAGCTGCTGCAGACGCGGTTCTTTCAAAACTAACAGCCAATTCTTCTTCTGTTAAAGGCCTAGTCTCTATAACCGGAATTTGGGTAGGGATATGCGGCTTACGTTTTTTACTGGCTTTTGATGATTCGGCCATTCTACGATAGTGACACAATAACAAAACAACACAAATCAAACAAAACAACACAAAACAACACAAATGAGTAACAAAATAGTTGAAATTAAATAAAATTGCATAAAAACGAAATTAACAAAATAAATGACTACAATGTTACCTTATAATGCTTAAAAGGTTGAAAAGTTGGCCGGAAAAGTTGAATATCACCGGAGTGAAAGTTGAAGCTTTTCTTTGAAAATTTCTTCAATTTAAACAAGAATTTGAAGAGAAGAGAGGAAAATGAGAAGAGTATAAGGATTGGGGTAGTTTAATAGTAATGTTATGTGATAATTTGAAGAAAAAATTTCGAATGGGGGAGAGGGGAGGGGCGGCTGTTTGAAGAAAAATGGAAGAGGAAGAAGAAGGGAAGATCCCGTTCTTTTTTTTTTTTTTTTGGTTTTTTAGTTTCCGGATCGATCCGGGGTTAGGTCGGATCGATCCGACCAAAATTTTCTTTTTCTTTTTTTTAAAATTTTTTTTTACTTAATAAAAATTTTATAAAACTTTAATAATACTTCTACTAATTTTAAATAAAACCTTTTATAAAAAATTTATAAAACTTTTAAGTAATTTCATAAAGATCCTATTTATAAAATTTTCAAAAGTTATATAAAAATTTTATAAATATTATAAAACTCATAAGGGTCCTAATTCCATTATTTCTAAATCTTCCAGGGTTCTAACATAACGTTCTATCAACCTAATCTTAAGAAATGAGGCGTTCGAATTTTCCCTTTGATCTCCATCGGGATTTTCGGATAACCACCTAATCGCTCCTTCTTAACAACATTCAAACACTCATCCTGGGATTTGGTTGTGCTTTCCCTACATCTCCCATCATGCTCACTTTTTCCACAGATTCTGCATCTCCTTAAAAACTTTGCCCTTCTCTTTATCGAACTTCTCGATTTTCCATTACATACTTCGTTAAATCTGATCTCTCTCAACAATTGCTTGTTTTTCTCAAAAACTGAAGCTTCTATTTTAAACGCGACATCTTTATCCAGGCCTAATTTCAAAAGCAAAATAAAAACTCCTATTCTATCTAAAAGACATCCAGCTTCTTTTACGTCTATCCGGTAAAAGACGAGACTAGTTTAAACATAAATAAAAACACAGTAAAAGTAGAGTAAAGATAGATAGCACTGGTATTCGGTCAATTCGGTTTCTCGCCAGCTTTCTTGATTTCTCTGCTTTTCGCTTTCTTGATTTCTCTGCTTTTTACTTTGTCGGAGGATCGCTTAGTAGCATTACTTCTTCTTTCAAGGTGTGATTCCTTCTCCTTCCACAAATAACTTTACTCAGTGGCCATTGGCTATAAAAGTTGTATTTCCATCGCTTAGTTCAACACTCCATTTGTAAACCCTCGTTACTTTAAATGGACTTGTCCATCTTGATTTAAGCTTTCCTGGAAATAACTTTAAACGTGAATTGTACAAGAGCACTCGATCACCTACATGGAACTCATGACTATAGATTCTCTTATCGTGAAAAGATTTCGTATGCCTTCTTGTAGATTCGAAATGCTTTTCATAAGAATCGAGACGAAATTCTTCTAGTTCTGTCAATTGAAGCAATCTATGATCACCGACAGCCTTAGGATCGAAATTCAGAAATTTAATAGCCCAGAAGGCTCGGTGTTCTAACTCAACTGGGAGATGACAAGACTTACCAAAGACTAACTTATAGGGAGAACAACCAATTGGTGTTTTAAAAGCTGTTCTATATGCCCATAATGCATCGTCTAATTTAACTGCCCAGTTTTTACGATTCGAATCCACTGTCTTTTCTACAATTCTTTTGATTTCTCTATTAGACACCTCTACCTGACCACTGGTTTGTGGATGATAGGGCTCCTCTAACTTATGTGTTACACCATATTTTTCAACTATCTTGGTAAATGGTCTATTACAAAAGTGTGAACCTCTATCACTAATGATAGCCCTCGGAATGCCATAACGGGTAAATATATTCTTTTTAAGGAATCGTATGACAACTTTGGTATCATTAGTGGGAAGAGCTTCAGCTTCTACCCATTTTGAAACATAATCTACCATTACTAGAATAAATCTTTTTCCAAAAGATATAGGGAATGGTCCCATGAAATCTATACCCCAAACATCAAATAACTCACATTCTAAAATAGGTTGCATAGGCATTTCATGTTTTTTAGATACATTTCCCCATTTTTGACAAGACTCACAAGATTTAACATACTTATAAGCATCTCTATATAGTGTAGGCCAATAAAAACCACATTGTAAAACTTTAAAAGCGCTTTTCCAACCTCCATGATGACCTCCTCGCCTCACGATCATGACAAAATGATAAAACACTTAAAATTTCATTATCAGCACACATTTTCCGATTATCCCATCCGAACATTTACGGAAAAGGTCCGGTTCCTCCCAAGAAATAAAATTTTAAGTCATAAAAGAACTTCTTTTCATTTGCCAAGTCCAATGAGACGGAATATAATCACAAAGTTAAGTAATTAATGATATCTCCAAACCAGGGTGACATTTCCTTAGAAGGAATTCTATTCCTTAATAACCGCATGGTTGAAGGAGTATCTATTCTAAAACAGCTTGTTCATCGTGAAATGAATCTTTAATTTCTATTCCTATTTCTACATCATTTTCCATTCTACTTAGATGATCTCACTACTACATTCTCACTTCCTTTTTTATCTTTAATTTCAATATCAAATTCTTGAAGTAAGAGAATCCATCTAAGAAGACGAGGTTTAGCATCTTTCTTACTCAAGAAATACTTCAGGGTGAATGGTCTCAGATAAATTACTACCTTAGATCCAACAATATACGATCTAAACTTATCTAAGGCAAAAATTACACCCAATAGTTCTTTTCTCAGTAGTTGCATAATTAAGTTGAGTCGTTTAGTGTGTGAGATGCATAGTAAATAGCTTTGAGAATTTTGTTATATCTTTGACCTAAAACTGCCTCCTACAAACTAAATCACCGCCATCACACATAATCTCAAACGGCAAATTCAAACTGGTGCTACTAGCACTCAGTGCGATGAGTCAACCTCGCTTTTAAGGTCCGAAATGCTTCCTTACATTTACTATCAAAGTTAAAAGGTACTTCCTTTTCAAGTAAATGACTTAGAGGCTTTGCTATTTTCAAAAATCAGCAATGAACCTTCTATAAAACCTCGCATGTCCGAGAAATCCTCTTAGAGTTCTTAAATTAACTCGGTGGAGGTAATTTTTCAATTACTTAATTTAGCTTTGTCAACTTCGATACCTTCTTCAGAGATTCGGTGACCTAAAACAATTCCTTCTGATACCATTAAGTGACATTTTCCCAGTTTAGTACTAAATTGGTATCTTCACTGCGTTGTAACACTCGTTCTAAGTGTAACACACAAACATCATTTGAATCTCCGTAAACACTAAAGTCATCCATAAAAATTTCTAAGAATTTCTCAACCATATCAAAGAAATATAGCCATCATACACCTCAAACGTAATGGTGCATTACATAAACCAAACGGCATTCTTTTATAAGCAAAAGTTCCATAAGGACAAGTGAAAGTAGTTTTTTCTCTATCTCTGATGCAATGAATATCTCGGAAATATCCTGAATAACCATCTAAGAAACAGTAATACTTATGTCCACTTAAACGTTCCAACATTTGAACTATGAATGGAAGTGGATGATGATCTTTCTTAGTATGATCATTTAGTTTTCTAAAATCAATGCACATTCGATAACCTGTAATCTCTCTTGTCGGAATCCATTCATTCCTTTCATTCTCTTTCACTGTGAAACCTCCTTTCTTTGGTACCACTTGAGTTGGACTTACCCATTCACTATATGATATGGGAAAAATTATCCCCATTTCTAATAGCTTAATGACCTCTTTCTTAACAATTAACTGCAAATTTGGGTTGAGGCGGCGTTACGGTTGAATACAAGGTTTAGCATCTTCCTTCAGAATTATCTTATGAACGCAAATCTCAGGGCTAATACCTCGGATATCGGCAATCGTCCATCCAAAAGCTTTCTTTTGCTTTTTCAACATTCTAAGTAATTGATCTTCTTGTTGCTCGATTAAAGATGATGAAATAATAACCGGTAATAGATTATTAGTTTCAAGAAAAGCATACTTCAGATTTAAAGGTAGCGGTTTCAATTCCAGATTCTTAGGTGGATCTTCCAGTGATGGTTTAAGAACTGGTCCTTCTAGTTCCAATTCCAAATACTTATGCCATGATGGTTTAAAAGTAAAACTTCCTTTATCTAGAGAAAGAATTATCTCTTTCATTTCGGTGTCTTTCTCATCTTCTTTATAGATAGACAGAGCTAAACATTCTTTTAATCTGCCTTCAAAAGTTTGTAATCGATTATCATGTATGTAATGAATATCTTCTATAAAAGAACATGATTCTCGTGATCTCAGTATGGATGGTTCATAGCTTTGAAAATATTGAAAGCAACTTCATCTTCATTGACTCTCAGAATTAACTCTCCTTTCTGGACATCTATTAAAGTTCTTTCTGTAGCTAGAAACGGTCGACCTAAGATAAGTGGCGCTGAATATCCTTCTTCCATTTCCATAACTACAAAGTCTACTGGAAAATAGAACTTGTGTACTTTAACCAATACGTCCTCAATAATTCCTTTAGGATATTTAATTGATCTATCTGCCATCTGCAGAGTCATTTCAGTTTTCGTAAGATTTCCTATGCCTAGCTTCTTATAATCCTCATAAGACATGAGGTTTATACTAGCTCCAAGATCACATAAGACCTTCTTAAATGTAAATCCTCCAATTTCACATGGAATGGTAAAACTTCCAGATCTTTCGGTTTAGGCGGTAACTTATCTTTGAAAACACATTCATTCTTCATTTAGGCATATATTCTCATATTCCTCTAATTTTTCTTGTTTGATGAATATCTTTCTAAAACTTTCCATAAGCAGCATACTAATTAGAGCTTCGATAACATGGATATTAACATGAATATGACGAAAGGTATCAAGGAAACGAGCATACTTCTTATCGCTTTAATCCTTTTCATTTGATCTTTAGGTGAGTAAGGTAAAGATTCTAAATCTATCACCTTTGATCCCAAAGTCATTTTCTCTTTTCCTTTCTCCTTAAACCTTTGAGTATTATTTGATCGCCAAGTATCATGACCTTGAGTTTTTTCTTTTAAGACATTCCCTGAATCACTCTCTACTTCAGATTCTTTTAGTTCTTCCTATTTTTCATCCTTGTTTTCATTATCTTCCATTCTAACTTGTTCCTTGAATAAATTCCTTAAATCTTTATCCATGTGATCTTTCAAAATCCTAGGGATTTTTACCCATTTTTCACCTTCACTTTCAGATTCCAAACTTCTATTCCTTTTTATGAAATTTTCTATAATTTCTTCTTCCTCATCAGTGAATTCAAGTTCCTCTTTTCCATCTAAATCATTTTCTACTTCATTATTTCCAATGTTTTCTACTCCATTACTACCACAGAGTTTTCTACTTCTCGTAACTACAACATTTACCTCTCTTGGGTTTCTTTCAGTATTACTTGGTAATCCTCCAGGAGGTCTACTGTTTTTACGTTCACCTTCCCTACTCCAATGATCTTCCATATTCCTTAATGAGGCTTCTATCGTTCTCATTCTGGTATCATGTCCACTCATAGATGTTTTCATTGAACTTATATCCTTAGTACTGTACATCAATAGAAGTCATCATTGTTTCTATATTCCTAGCTTGAGTAGATACTACACCCATTATATTTTCCATTAGTCTTTCCCATTTTTCAACTCCTTCTGCAGGTTGAGTTGAACTTTGAGTTACTGGTATACTTTGAGTGGTATGTTGAGGATAGGATCTAGGTAATGATTGTAAATTCGATTAGATGTGTTTTCTTGATAAACTTGATTATTATTCATATTCCTATATGGAATCGATATGGCGGTTGTCCTTGCTTACTAGGGTTTTCGGACCATCGATAAGTAGGGTGATCTTCTTCTAATAGCATTAAACGAGTTTGAGTATGCATTGTTCAAATTCTATGTTTCTTGAAGAAAACTCATCTCCTCTCCCGAATATCCTGTTGGTTCTTCAATCCTAATGGCATATTATCCTCGATTTGAGTATTCAGTTGGTGTACTATTTTCCGAACTTTGGTTTTGTTTGATTGTAAGCCATCAAATTTCCTACTTAAATTTTCTAAATGTGCTAGAACTTCCGTATTAGATGTACATTCTCCTCAAAGCTACTTTTCTCGTGCTAGAACCGGTTTCCCACATTCTGTTATTTTTGGAAATCTTTTCTATAGCATCATAAACTATTTGAGCTTCACTCATCATTAAAGAACCACCACATGCATGATCTACATCAAAGACGTGAATCTTTTCTTAATTTACGACAAAAAAGTTGAATTTGCATATCTAAGGAATAACCATGGTCGGGACAAGCTCTTAACAATTTTTAAATCTTTCCTGTGCATTCCCGAGTGTTTCTTCGATCCTTGTCTAAAGTTAGCAACCTCGACTTTTAATTCCAAATTCCGTCCAGAGTGAAATATTGTTTCGTAAATTCGGTTTGAATCTCCTCCCAACTTGTAAGTGAATGATGTGGAAGAGACATAAACCAATCTCGGGCTCGTCCTTTTAGAGAAAAAGAAACATAGTCATCCTTGTTAATTCCTTACGAGCACCTTGACTTTTGGTCAGATTGCACGAGTTCTTCAAAAAGATAGAGATGATGATGCGGATCTTCATCATCCTCTCCTAGGAATTGGGCTCTTGCGTCAATTAAACCAAAAAGATGAGATTTAATCTCGAAATTATTCGCTCCTTCATTAGGTAAAAGTATGGGATTATTAGTCTGGTTTCTTCTTATGGTTTGATCACAGATAGGCCTCGGGTTTGGTGGGTTATTACGATTATTCTGGTTCCGATTCTGATTATTTCTATTATTATTATTATTTTGATTATTAAGGTTAACAGGGTTCTGTCCATGCCCTAGAGCATGTTCCAGCCCTTGTTCAGGTGTTTCATCACTGATTTCAGCCATTCTCGTATTTCTGTTTGAAGATGATTCGTCAGGATTTCCCTGACTAGTATGACCACGTTTACTCTCTACTCTTAACTGCCTTTCGTAAGTGTTTATGTCAGGCTTATAAGGAGTGAGTGGGGCCTTACCACTTCTGGTCATCAACTAATGAAAATAGAAAATAACACGAAATTGATAGTAGTAAAAATTGGTAACTTACCTATAAGGTAAGTACCGAATAAAAAATTAAAATAGAAATGAGATAAGAAAAGTGTTGACTTATTCTCGAGAATTTTGAGCTAATACAAGTAGTAACCATAAACACAAAAAAAGAAATTAGCGCTGCTCCCCGCAACGGCGCCGAAAAGTCGACGTGGCCTTTTCTAGTGCTAATACCACCCTTAACCGACAAAGGTATCGGGTCAAATCAGAGTGCTAGTATGGTGAGTCGAGTGTCGAATCCTCGAAAACTTGGTAATTCTTCTAAGTGTGGTTAAACACCAAAGAGTCATTATTAACTCGATCTAAATCGCAATTTTATAACACGTATCACTACTATTCTACTTAACATAAAATAAATGCGTAATTTAAAAGTTATTCTAATATAATATATATAGATATATAAATATATATAGATGTACATAAATTGCAAAATATATATATAGATATAAATATTTCGTTACCAATATATAGTTTAGACGTAGATAAGTTTATAGAACTAGCCAAAGTTTATATAATTGATTTATACGATCTTTTCAAAGGAATGGAATGCGATTGATCTTTCCTTTTATATTATGTCCAATTGAGTAAATGAAACGGTGCACTCCAGAGGTTAACAATTCCTCCTCACACGAGCGCGTATGAAATTGTCATATGTCATTGTCATCGCTCAATCTCCACAATCGCCCCATGCTAATCTCGGTTAGTCTCGAATGCAGTACCAGTACAAATCTACCCCGGATAAAAGAGGTTATTCCATTTGTCGATGGCCGATGTTATTCAAAAGGCTCCGGTTGTCGAGCGGATCGATTTAACTTTCCGGTGTTAGTTTCAATTAAATCTGTTGATTTTAACATTATTATGATCTCGAGCACAATTTTAATAAGATCTATCTTTCCCAAGACAAATCGCCCCGGGTAGGAAATAGGATTCCGTAGTCACGCCGCGACGCCAATTTTACCCTCCGGTTTTTCTATCTTTTATCTCATATCCTAACTTCTCCGGTCGGTTCATCGTTAGGTTATATGGTGCGATTCATCTTGGTTAATTACGCCAATCGAATATTATCAATACGTTACTAAATAGAAAATGATTCAATTAACTCAATTTTAGTCAATTTTACTTAGACAAAGATTCCTTTACCGAAAAGATCGAAATAAAACGGTTACATAACTTTGGCTAGTTATTAGATTTAGCCTACTAACATTATAAAAGATAAAAACAAACATAACAAACATAAATACTTTAGAAATTTTACCCGATTACAATCAAGTGAATCGGAAAATTTATTCTTCCGGATGTTACAACGACTTCAACAACATTGATCTTCTGATAATTTCTCGAGCATTATACCGATACTACTTTATTTATGGCATAAGGCCTATATACATACATACTACTACTAAGAAGAAGAGGTTAAGAAAATATATTGGTACCCCCCTCATGTGTCTCGCAGTCGCTTCTTCTTATAGGCAAGATTTTCAGGGCCGGATCGATCCGAGAAAGGGCCGGATCGATCCGGGAATAAAAAATATTATCCCTCAGAGTTGGGATAAAGCTAGGGTCAACTCTAGTCAAAAAAAGGAAAATAACAATAATGAAAAGAAAGAAAAAAAAACTAGTCTTACTCATAATAATCCTCCCTGTCATCTCTATGCTCGAAACCGGGAGGTGGTGCAGAACTAAAGGCAGCAGCGGTAGATTATGATGCTCTATGACGTGGGGCAGTGCTAGGTGGGGGGGTCGCAGGAGGAACTCCTAGAAAGTCTATGATCCTATCCATCTTGCGATGCACACTCGCAATTTCTCACAAGTTCTCCTCTAGCAAGGCTCTCTGAGTCCGAGGTGCTCCGTGAACTGGAGTATGCTCTTTCTCTTCTCTTTGACCAACCCGTCTTGGCCCTCTTGAAACGGACTGTGAACTAATCATCGGCTCAAGGTCTTTCCACTCATCACTAACCAGAACTTTGACCTCGTTCTCTAACGCGAACATGTCAATCATAGGTCTATATGGCAACTGCTCGCACTCAGATATGGCGGCAAGTCATGAATACGGCTATGCATCGGTAGACCGATGTTGACTGGAGATCCCTGCTCCAGGTAGAACATCAACTCCGCCCTCTTCGGTGTGACAGACACCGTATGCTTGGTCAGCAGAAGGCGAGCACAAACAAATCTATTGACCACCTTCCTATCCCAGGATAGCTCATTTTCCAAGAAGATGGTGGGGGATCTTGTAGGATTGTGCTTCCATTGCACCCCAAAGTAATCAGATATTATATCCATCCTCTCAAGATCTTCAATATTTCTCGAGGATGTGTACTCTTCTGGGCCACCGGTGGATTGTGAACCCCATAATACTCATTGATCCGCTCAATCGAAAAGTCAACTTTAACACCACGGACCATTGCAAATGTGGCTCCTGGGTTATGTGAAATATAAGCATAAAATTCTCTTACCACCGTGGCGTTGAACCGTGTCGGTGCCTCGGCCATATCCAGAATGTCTTGTACTTGTAGGGCTCGTGACAAGATCTCACCGCAATCGTCCAACTCTACACCCCGTTCTCTGGCAACCGGTTTTCCATTCCAATGTCCTCGGAACGACTCGTAGATCTCTAATGAATGAAAATGCTCAACCCTGTCTATCAAGGGGTTAGCATCTCCATAGATACTCTGATAACCACTGAGATGTTGGATGGTTCGGCTACGCTTGGGACCCATCCTGAATGATAACAGGAACTGATGATGTAGCTGATTCTTAAAAAGATACCTCGGTAATCCAGAGGTTGGCCTCGATTTACCGGTTTGAGTTTTCTTCGTTTCTGACTGGGACCGTGCTTCTGGTAATAGAAGATGAAGAACTGCATCACTTCACTAGCACAACAGCACTAATCAGCAACAGGGATGGAGAAAAGGATATGGTTGGTGTTTTGGGTCGATAAAAATGGAAGAAATGATTGATTTTGGTGGAGATATGGTGGTGGTGATGGTGGTCGGATTTTTGGAAGAATGAGAGATAGAAGAATGTTTGGTGATTTGAGAAGATGATGGTAGATGAGAATGATGATAATGGGTTGAAGAGTGGTTTAAATAGGAGATATGATGGAAGGTGGAAGGATTTGGTGGGATAGTGGATATAGGAGTAATTAGGGTGAGGGTTTTGAGGGGGTGATTGATGGGATTGAGGTGGAGTTATGGTGGAGTGTGGGAAATGATGAAGAGTTTGAAAAGAGGGAAAAATGGGACGGTTTCTACTTGACCGGTGGTGTGTCGATGCAACGTGTGTCCTCCACGTGTCTCTAAAATTTCAGCTTTTTAATCTGACATTCGTAATCTGAAAATCTTAGTTCGGTAAACCGGAGGTGATCCTCGCCATCTTGGGGTTTTATCCTGCATTTCTTTGTACTCCTTCTCTGCACACTTTCTTCAACCTCTCTGCTCAATTCTGACCTCAAATTGACTAGTCTCTTACTCCTTTTATTGCTATTTCCGACTCAATCTTAACCTACTTCACTAGAATCCACAACGAGTAAATAAAACCTTCCCAACAACCATCGGTTTCAAGCCTAAGGGTGCGGTAGGATGAAAAATCTCGTCCCTTCATCCAAATTAATTTTGTTCATTCCTAATCTACCTAAGGGTTCAAGGAATAGTTCGAGTTTATAGTCACCACTGACTTTCTTCTTTTTTTTCGATCGGGTTAGAGCTTTAACTCGCCGAACTTTTTCTCTAGAGGTTTGTATCTTTATAGAACCTTTTTGAGCTCTCTTCCTAGCACGCCTCTCTATCTTAACTTGAGTACTAGGTCTGCCTCTGCGTCGAGATTTAGACTTTATACCCAAGGACTTCATATTTTCCACTTTAAACTCTAATCCGTCACCACGCAATACGGAAGGACTAGCTTCCGTGAGCATCTTGTTGTGGTCCTTCTCTTTGTGCTCTCTAAGCATTAATCACATTAATTCTGCTCAGCAGCTTTCTACTAAAACCTCTCGTTGCTTATGCCCTTCCTTCTCTATTTCCATAATTTCTACCTTTCTGAATCATATGTCATCTTGCAACTTTCCAACCTTATTGTCTAAGGGCTCTAAGATTTTGAAAGATACTGCATCATTGTTCAACCACAAAGTGTTCTCCCCTTTATCAAAATCCATGACTGCTCTGCTTGTCGCTAAGAAAGGTCTTCCGAACAAAACTGGTGCACTTGGGTCCTCTGGTACGTCTATAACCGTGAAATCAATTTGAAAAGTGAACCCTCCTACCTTTATCATGCACTTCCTAAGTAGACCGGAAGGCATATCTCTTGTCCTATCAACAAAAGTCATGGTTCGGGTTTGATTCATAATGACCGGAAGCTTAATCTTCTGGCAAAAGGAAAAAAGATAGAATGTTGGACGATCCCAAATTATGAGAAGAGCTAAGTGGGGAGGAGTTGACCCTAGAGTCCTAGAGTTTTTGCTAGGGTCAACTCTAGTCAAATTGTTGGACTTATTTTTAAGTTTTAGTGATGAGTGCCAGACTAACTGTTACAGAGCAAAAGCAAAAAGATGTCTAGATCAAATGTATAGGTTATTAGAGTTTGATCTTTGTATAGGTTTGATCAAACAAGCACTGTAATGGTTAGCTGACTTATATCAGCAGACTAGTCTAGATCAGTAGGGTAACTAGGTCAGTAGACTTGTCAGGAACCTGCTGAAGACTGAAGGCTGAGGACTCAAACTCAGTTAATGAAGGCAAAGGGATCAAACTTAGTAATTAAAGTCAAGGATATGGAATCAGAATTTAGGGAAGTCAGTGATGACCTAAACTAATTGCATATACCTTGTGTACAAGGTCTAAGTTCCATAAAATGGATGATGATTGGAACTTAGTTATTTGCAAAAAGGTGTAATCTAACTTCATAAATAAAAGTTAGATAAAAGACAGTTAGCAAAATATGGATCAGCTAACTACTAAATATATCAGCAGACTTATTATTTCAGGAACCTGCTGATACACAAACATCGAATTATTCAAAGGTTACATTGGAAGAAAACATGGATAAGGACAGCTAACAACCTCTGATTTATCAAACAAATCAATAGTTAAGATTAAAGGGACGTTGGGATGATTCATGACTTTATCCAATGGTTACAAGTCAAAGGGTGACAGAGATCAGACATTTGTCAAAAAACAATCGTTGTGTCGATTTACTAATAAAGTGATGTGAAAGCAAGTCAAATGGGACAAAATGCTGAACGGCCAGATTTGAATTCCAAATACAAGTCACAAGGACTCCTACCTATAAATAGAGGACTCCGAATTCAGATACAAATGATGAAAAAGGAAAATATTAAGGATCTATCTTTAGCAATCAGAATTAAATCAAGAAAAACACCCTACTGAACCTACTGAACTTAAGGCTACTGATCCAGAGAAAATCTTCAAGTGTAATCTGTATTCAAGCTACATCAAGTTTACACACTTGAAGACTGCAAGCTGCTGATCATATCATCCTGATCAAGCTGCAACTGAATCATTTACTTGATTCAAACTTTCTTTTACAAGAAATCTGTTGAAGACAGTGAAGCACATCTGTGTGAAAGACTGTTGTTTGTGGTGGAGCTGGTGAAGAGGCAATCCTACCCTTCAAGGACCAGTGGAAGACTTTGGAGCAGCAATCCTACCTGTTCCTAGTTTTCAGTTTGTGAAGCCATAGCTATTGGTGAAGGACAAACATCATAGGGATTTTTGTAACAGCTATCTCAAGAATTTCTCTAGTGAATTACCTCCAACATCACAGGAGAAGAGTGGACTGACAGGATTACACCACCTGGAACCACTATAAATCTGCCTACTTACTTTTTGCACTTATATTCTGGATTTAGTTTATTATACACATCAACCTACTCAATCTAGCAACTGAATTCACACACTTACACTACTGAGTATCTAATATTTGGTATCATATTTAACAACAAGTAATAAGGCTTAATTTTTAATATAATTCCATTTGCACAAATTCAAGAAACTCAACAAATACAGCCAGACTCTCGACCGCCGCCAGACTCATCAAGTATCGGCAGGCTGCTGAAGTTGCTGAGTTTGTTAACTCCAAATGTTTTAAGTGTTAAGTTTATTCACCCCCCCTCTCTAAACTTAACCAAAGCCTTTTCAAGGGACCAACAATTGGTATCGGAGCAGTGCTTCTGTTCTGAAGTAATCCTACTTGTTGTACTTGTCAAAATTCTTTGAAAACTTTTTCAAGTTTCTAATTTTCAAAAACTTGCATCATGGATAACAATCAGTATGCTAGAACAATGCTGATGTGTTCTTTGGATAGTTTTGATGAATATAAACGTCGTATGCAGGCTTATTGTTCGGTAAGTTTTAAATTTATAATTTTACGAACACCCCAAGTGCAAGGCACGTTGTAGTGGGTATTACCGGTCGTCCAAGGAATCGAATGTTCTCGAAACAAGAATACAGTTAAAGCACCGGTGTACTGTCACGATAAATTCAGTTAAAACACTAAAGTTCCTACAAATTCTATGATCCTAAATATATTTTTATTAAACTAATAAAACAGAAGAAATCACATAACACTAAAGGAAATAAAAATTGAAACACATCAAATTAAACCCGAATAAACTAATGAATTTAAAATCCAAACGATATGAAAAATTACCGACTTCCTTCTTGATGTAAAGAGACAAGAGGTCAACGAGATTCCACTAAATAACCATCACCCAACCAGTTTGTGAGATGAATAAAATTTCTTGATATGATCTAAACTTAAATTCAATTAAATTTCTTTAATTAAATTTATTTGGTTTCGCTTTTCTTTCTCAGTAAAACAAAATTAACAATGGAAGAGCATGATCATGAGTTCGTTTCCGAATCTCCTACCCAATCAATAATAAGATAATTTCTTAGATTATTATTAACTGTATCAATTGAAGGGTTCTATATGAATTTCATTCTCATCAAATTCAAAACAAATAATCGTTTCATCGATTTCTCAATCCAACAAAACATACATCTAATCAATTCAATTGATAAAGAAAAAAATTCAAACTCACTAATATAGTTAACTGACAATCCTCTCTAGTTGTGGTGATGTTGTAATGGCTTCATCCCGTTGTCCTACTGTGAATTGCTTAGCCTTCAATCATCTTCAAACTCCCAAGCAAGATTGAAAGAAAGAAACTCATATTTTTATTTGTATTTAGTGCGGCCGCTAGCAGTGCGGGCCATTGTAATGTTGTCTCCAATTAGGGTTGAAAATACGCCGCTATTTATAAGATTTTAGGTCGGCTATGCTTAAGTCGGCGGTGGGCGCTGCTTCAAAAGTGAACGCCCGTCCAAATGCTTTGAACTTTTCGAGTCGGGCCGAGTCTTGGCGTGCACGCGACGTCCCATGAAAAATTGGATGCCACCAAAAAAACTTCAAAACTCGAATCGCCTTCTTCTTCCGGGCGCCGTCCACTTGCTTAGACGCCACCCACCGGACGGGGGTATGACGCGACGCTCGCACTTGACTTCAAAGCTTCACTTGAACTTCAACTTGCATTTCTTTTCCCTTCCATTAAATCTTCAAGTAGACATCTTTTAAGCTCCTTCCATTGCATGCAAGCGTACTACAAGATGATAAACACGGGCAAGGTGTAAACTCGTACATAAATAGATAAAAACCACGTAAACAACTCGATTTTGCAATTAAATCGTTTCCACATCCATTCTTTCAATATTTCATTTAACCAGTTAATTTTCTGTAAAAATTAATAAAATACGAAGGATATTATTACGGAATAAAGCGATAAAAACCATAAAAATCACCGTTAACACTTATCCAATTGCTACACATGATGAAATGATGGATGTACTGACAGATGGACCACTGGAGATAACAAAAGCTGTAACTGTGGACAATGACATTCAGTACATTCCAAAACCAAAGAGAGAATGGACAGCTGAAGATAGAAAGAGAGCCAATCTCAACAACATTGCTATAAATATCATTTACAGAACTCTGGATAGCAATATGTATATGAAAGTAAAAGATTGCAAAATTGCCAAGGAACTTTGGAACAAGTTGCAGTTAATTTATGAAGGCACTGATGCAATCAAGAAGAATAAGATCAGTGTGGCCAAGAAGAAGTTCCATGAGTTCAAAATGAAGCCAAATGAAACCATTGAACAAATGGAATCTAGGTTCAATGCAATCATGGATGAACTCACCCTGCTGAGTGTGAAGTACTCACAGGAAGAAATAAATTCAAAAATCTTGGAAGCTTTACCTGCCAAAGAAGTGTGGGAGATGAAGGTGACATCAATAGAGGAAATGAGAAGCCTACATAAGGAAGACACCTTCAAACTGTTCTCAGATCTTAAGGCATATGAGTTTAGCAAGAAACTGGTGCCTGAAACAGAAAAAGAGGAACCAAAGACTACAAAGATTGGTTACCGCTTCACATCAAGAAGAGACATCAGCAGCCCAAGATGATTTGCTGGATGAGATGCAAGAGCAGATTGCATTGCTGAGCAAGAAAATTAGATTGATGAAGACTGGAAAGAGTTCACCTAGGAATTTCACAAAGAAATTCAGTGAAAATAAAAATGAAGAATCAAAGAAGGACAATGATTACTTGTGTTATCATTGCAAGAAACCAGGACACTTCAAACCTGATTGTCCTGAATTAAAACAGAAAAAGGAACCAGATTATCTTTGCTTTAACTGCAAGAAGCCTGGACATTTCAGACCTGATTGTCCAGATCTACAAAAGAGCAAGAGTCAACAAAGAAGACATGGAAAGAAAGCAATGGTTGCTGAAGATGAATCTGGTTATGAAGTTGAATCAGATAAAGGAAATGAATCTGATGACACTGCATTGATTGCTGAATTGGATGATTATGCCTTGGTGGCTAACATGGATGAGACAGAGGAGGTATACAATTCTGTATCAATTAATACTCCTGCTGATAGTGATTGTGAATCCACCTATGGTTCAAATCCCAAAAATTCGATAATGAGGAAACTTTGGATGCCATCCTTAATCAATCGAGGATAATACAATCTGCTTATCGATTGTGAAGGCAAAAAAAAGCTCTCAATCGTAAGTTGAAAGATTGAAAGTCAATTGAGAATTCTTAAAGGAAAGGAAAAGAAGTTGAACAGAATCGATAAGTCTGCTGAGCGATCAAGAGCCACCGAATCTGCCGAACAATCTTGTTCCTATCTTCAGATTCAAATCGGGAAGCCCTATGGTGATAGGGGACAGGTCTTGGATTTGGAACTCAACAATCCAACAGAGTGGATCGAGTGGAGGTTCTTGAACCTAGTGCCGAATTTGTCCTAAGTTTGTACTCGCAAAAGATCCAACTCCAAGTAGGGTTGTTGAGGCGATAAAGCCTCTTGGGAAAGCTTCAAGAAAGAAAAATCGAAGTCAAAGAAGTCAACACTCTAATAAAAGAATAAATCTAAGAATAGGACTATCAGGTGCCTTCTAGACTGGCTGATAGCAGAGCTCGCTACCAAGTCTCATTGGACCACAAAGGGTAAAAGCCGAGAAATATTCCAAGGATAAGAATCCTAAATCCAAAAATGTTAATCATTCTAGGGATACTTATCTCAGGGGGAAAGGTAGACTGTTTCCTACTGATGATGATTGAAATATTCCTCGCTTCACCGATAAAACAAAGAGATACAACCATACTGCTAGGGGTAAAACCTAGGCAATGGAATCAACAAAGGACTCAAAGAGAGGACTTATATAAGACCTCAAAGAGACCTCAAGCAGACTCCATACTACAGTGTCTTTCTGTGAGATGAAGAACCTATGGTTATACTGGGTGCTTCTAACAAGAAAAATCACTCCAAACAAAGACAATATACCAAAAAGCCGAGAAAACATATGTGAATTCTACACAACCAATCTGTTAGAACTTATGGAGGTGTGGAATACATGTATGAACCAAAGTATGACACTTTTCAAAGAAGACCTCATGGAAATTTGCCAAGGGTCATGCTTACCACTGACCATCATGGACCCAAACAGATTTGGGTACCTAAAATGTATTGATTTTGTTTTGCAGGGTGTCTAGTACTTTGACAGTGGATGTTCCAGACATATGACAAAGAATAAGCACTGTCTGACAAGCTATGTAGCAAAAGATGGTCCAAGAGTGAACTTTGGAAACAAGAACACACCTGGTTACACAAGAGGCTATGGCACACTTGTGAGGAATGGACTAACAATCAGGAATGTTGCATATGTGGAAGGACTGGACTACAACTTGCTGAGCACTGGACAATTCTATGACATAGGATACAAGGTCACTTTTGACAAAGGTACATGTACTGTCATCAGTGAAAGAGGTGATCAAGTTGTGTTGGTGGGAAGAAGACAACAAAATATGTATGTTGTGGATTGGTCAATCGTAGTTCCAAACTCGCTCGATAGTGCATACCAAGTCGAACTCAATTGGTTATGGCACAAGAAGTTGAATCATCTGAATTTTGATGATATCAATCACAGTAGTAAAGAAGAAATCGGTGATTGGTTTACCCGAGATCACATTCAAAAAGGGGTGTGTTGGTCCCTTGAAAAGGCTTTAGTTAAGTTTAGAGGGGGTGAATAAACTTAACACTTAAAACTTTTAGAGTTAACAAATTACGCAATTTCGACTGCGATACTTGATGGTCTGCTTTGAGACCTTGATAACCTGGCGATAATCGATAGTCTCTGTGATTCGATTTGCTGAATTTGTGCGTGGAATAATATCAAAATTAAGCCTTGTTACTTGTTGTTAAATATGTTACTAAGTATTAGATACTCATTAGTGTATGTGTGTGATTTGATTTGCTAGATTCAATGAGTTGATATGAATAATGACTAAGTCTGAGAAAATAAATCACGATAAGTAAGTAGAGATTTTTATAGTGGTTCCAGGGTGATGTAATCCTGTCGTCCACTCTTCTCTGTGATGTTGGAGGAAATTCACTAGTAATCTTTGAGTTATACATACAAAGAGTCCTAGATTGCTTGTCCTTCACCAATAACTATGGCTTCACAAACGAAAACTAAGAATGTAGGATTGCTTTGCTCTGAGTCTTCCACTTGGTCCTTGAAGGGTAGAATTGCCTCTTCACCAGCTCCACCACAAACCAACAGTCTTTCACACTAACGGATGCTTCACTTTGTCTTGGCGAGTTCTTTATAAAATAAAGAATGAATCAAGTAAATGATTCGATTCAAAGCGGCTTGATTAGGATGATATAATCAGCGACTTGCGGTCTTCAAGTGTGTATGCTTGATGCGGCTTGAACACGAGAATGCACTTGAAGAAAATAACTAGATCGTGACCTTAAGCTCGATAAGTTCGTGGGGTGTTTTTATTTCAGGTGTTATCACTTAAAGTTTATCTCAAAATTCATCATCTTCTTTTTGAGTTGAAAGTCCTCTATTTATAGGTAGGAATGCATGTGACTTGAATTTGAAATTCAAATGTGACCGTTCCTTGTATTTGTCCCATCCTCAACTTGCATTCTGTCACTATTCATGGGGTGACCTTTGTCGAGATTACTTTTTGACAAAGTCTGATCATCCCCCTTTGACTTGTATCAATGGATAAAAATATGGATCATCCCAGCGTCTTTTTAATCTCGACCTTTGATTTGCTTGATAAGTCAGAGGTAGTTGGCTGCTCTTATCCATGTAACTTCCCAATAATCTTGAATTAATCGAGGTATATATATCGGCGAGTTCATCGATCTGTTTTGTAAAACAATCGATCTCTTTGAACATCATATTTTTGTCTGTAAAATATAATGCAGCTGAATCCTTATATCCAACTTTTGTTTGTGAAGTTGGTTTACATCATTTAAAGTATAACTAAGTTCCAAACATCATCCAACTTGTGGAACTTAGATCTTACACAAAGTATATGTAATCGGTTTAGGTCATCACGGACTTGCCTAAATTACGATCCCATATCCTTGACATTAAATACTAAGTTTGATCCCTTAGCCTTCATTTCACTGAGTTTGAACCCTCGGCCTTGATCTTGATCTTGGCGGAGTTGCGGACCGATCTCTTGACCTATCTACCCTCTTGACTGAGACTAGTCTGGCGATAAGCGATCGGCCCCTTTACGATGCTTGTTTGATCAAACCTATTTATGAATCAAACTCTAATAAACCTATACATTTTATCTAGACATCTTTTTGCCTTTGCACTATAACGACTAGTATGGCACTCATCATCAAAGCGAGAAATAAGTCCAACAATTTCCCCCTTTTTGGTGATGATGCCACTACCTCACCCTTAATCGACAAAGCAAAAAGATAAAAACACAAAGCAGAACAAATTTAGTCAATTCTCATTATAAATATTTGTTCACGATTATTACAACTAGATCTGACAAAGATAAACAATGAAAAGTAGGCGATCTATTGTCTCTTTTCTCTTTCTTATCGGCCTTCTCGACTTGCTCTTGATAGGCTCGATTTCTTCTATCATTTCAACCATCCATTCATTCTCAATAAGTGTAAAATCAATATAGTGATTGACTTGTTTCCACCAGTTCCATGCTTGAGCAAGATGAGATTGATCGATTCACCTGAAGCCAAACTTCATATCTGACTCCTTAAATTCATTCGGTGAATCTTTTGCTTTTGTAATTGGCGGCACCTTTTCACCTCTGCTACTCCTTACGCCTCTGGTAGTTGCTCTTAAAGCTCTAATCCTTGCCTCCCAAAACTTCAAACTCAAGAAAGAGTTAAGACCTTCATGAAATCCCATGTCACGATAGGGTCTCATACATTATGAAACTCTTTCTTGTCTTGTGATAGGAGATCATCGATAAGTTGCACTCTGCCAGTGCGAGTTGCCTAAAGGCATTTGTATCATCAGATCCATCTCTTTTGTGCAAAGAGTCAGCGACCTCCTTTCTTTGCTGCGGTGATTGGCCCTCTTCCCCTTAGTGACATCATCAACAAAGCGTGAGATGAGGGCATGAATAGCTTCTGTGATACTATCACTCTGTGTAATTGACTTTGCCATAGTTCGATTCTAGTATCAAGTGAAGTAATTCTTGATTGCGGGGTCTCTTCCGATCTGTTGATCCTTTCGATAAATTTGGGATCGGGCATAGCGGGTTGTTGTGCGGCGATGAAGCTCGGCGGCTTGAAGCAAGCTTGTCAAGTTTTGATGAGCGGATGTAAGTTGATCTTTCAAAAACTTGTCCTTGATGTATTCCCTTGCTTGATATATCTTACATCATATATCAGATCATTCACAGCATTTTGAGTAGATGCAAAGTTTGAAGCAACTGTATCAGTAGATTGTCTATTATCATTTACCATCTTCATTAGTTCTTCAAATCTTTGTTCTTGCCTGTCCAATTGAGTTCTTAACTGTTGCATATCATTTCTTACTGATTCTTAACTCATTGACAACTTCAATTGGCACTCCATGGCCATTCTACTATCGGTAGATCCATCAATGAGCTCCTCAACTCTATATTGTGCTGCATGTTGTGCTTTGATGACCATGGCTCTACTCAAATCTCTCCCGGCGAGGGGAGGTCCTTCCTCAACCATTGCACCAAGAACATCTTCAAGGATAGGATCTTGTGCAGGTTCTTCAACAACTTCTTCTTCTCCAAAAATTTGAAACTCTTCATCACTGTAGTCATAGTCCAGTAATTTGCTCATCCTCATTAACGGCGATCTGCGACTATCTTTCCTCTGATGGCCTTGGCTCAAGCCAGGCTCCACTTCTGGCTGACCTCATTAACAGCGGGGGTTTCCTCCAAACCCAAATCTGGTTCCAACCTTTGTCCAGTCTTTGTTTGAGACTCGGCGACTGTACCTCTGTTCCAACCTTTGTCCAGTCTTTGTTTGTATCCCGACAGCTTTGCCTCCTCTTCAACTTCACGTGGATTGAATATATTGGTATTATCCACTTGAAAACCTTCTGCATGACCAATCTTGGTGAATCATCATGGCGATTTTGGTGAGAATCCTTCAAAGTCAAAACCACTTTGATATTCAATAGATTCCTCGAACTAGCACTTGGTTCACTTGAAGTCGATGGTCTTTTCAACATCCAAATCGGCGTGCAGTATATCTTGAGTTTGTGCGATAGGCTCTACAACATGAAATGTGCTTGGTTCATCGATCGACCTACCCGGCCTCAATGTAATTCCCTCGGTGATTAGTGCTTCTAGATCATCCATGGTGAGATCTTGTAGATCCTCATCCATCTCTCTCGATCTCTTGGCCTCGGCGAGATCTTCCAAAGCTTATCGATGGTATTGCCGAGATGGTGCATGTGTTAGTGCAGCCCGCCAGTTCTCCTGGTCGGAGGAAAATCTCCTCTACTATCGATGATGAAGAGGAATCATCGGGACCATCTCTTGGATCTCTAAATTGGATACCTCTCCTCATACATTTGCTCATCAAGCGGATCCATCGATCTTGATTGCGGCAAGGTTGTATCAATCGAGATCCGACAAATTTTCCACTCCCAACTTGTCAAAAACCCATTCTTCAAAATCATCATTGGTTGAAGCGGTTGGTTTTTGTCTTTTGTAGAACCCAAACTTCCACTTGGAAGTAATCGGCAATTCTTGAAGTTTGGGATCCACATACTCTTGATTCTCTTGCTCTTTTTCACATGCCTCTCAAATGGCATAAAAGATCTTACAGGGCGACTCAGATTGCTTGTTGACCTCCAAAGGATCCAACAAGCGATTCAAAATCTTCTACGAGATGTTTGAAAGTCGGCGGAGTTCTTTGTGATTGTTCATTTGTGCCTACTACTTCCATCTGTATCACACTTGGTTCCCCCTGACTTATATGCTCATCAGCAGGGTTAGCAGCAGACTGCTCTTCCCCCTGAACTATTGCCAAATTTGCAGGGTCTTCAACCAAGTCTTCAATCACCTCTTCAACCACCACAGCGAGTTCGAGTTCGGTGGTTTCTTTGTGGTTCATCGATGGATGCTCTGGCGAGGCTCGAGTCGATGAAGCTGCTGTGTACATCCTCTCTGATTTTTCAAAACAACACTTGTTCGACATCGGTGGACTTGTTAACTTCTTCATTGGAGGAATCACGATAACAAGCGGTGGAATGATAGTTAGAGGCTCAGCTTCAACAGCCTCTTCTTCCTCCTCTACTGATGCTTCTTCTTGGGCCCTCTGTGCCTCCAAATCTTTCAACTCTTTCCCTTTGCCATATTTCTTCTTTTTGGCAACTTCCTTCATCCTCTTGGATAGGGGTTCATTATCATCATATTTCTTAGTCAATCTTCTTTTTCTACTTGCTTCCTTCTGTTGTTCTCTGAAAATTTCCCCAACAGTTTTTCTTGAAGCCACAGCAGGGTCAGTAACCTCCACTTGACCCTCGGCGAGACTCGGCGATCTGTCTTTGTTTCTTTTCTTGTTCTTCTTGATTTTAAGACTTACATTTGTCTTTCTAGCATCGGCCTCTTTCTCTTTCAGTGATTTTCTTTGGTGCGGCGGGTTTGATAGAAATCTTCTTGGTTTCTTGAACTTTGCTCACCACCGATATCACCATCATCTCCATCATCATTGTCATCATGACCTCTCCGCCAATTTCTTCATCATCATCAAGTCCGGGAATTGCATAATCAATCTCCTTTTTGTATCTGGGTGATTAATATCCACAGGTGCTACATCGAAATTTCAAGATGATTCAGATGAGTCTGGACCATTAATCCTAAGGCGGCGCCCTTGGACTTCCTCTTCCTAAACTCTCTTCCTTGGCCACTTTCTTCATATAATGAATAAAGTACAGCCCAATCAAACTTCATGCTTCTGCAGATGATAATCATCAACTCTATCTTGGGTCACGATAGAGTATCCATCTTTGCCAACTAGCCCGAGTATGTTCTTTGCAATGAGCTTGCTCGGCGGTTGTATTCAATACCAATGTGTTTGCGATTGATGCAGAGCGGATTTGATTTACGCATCTGTCTTGTCGATCTACAAATGCCAATTTGTCCAATCCCATTGCTTGAGGATTGTGAGCCGTCCACCACTTCAACAAATCCAAAAACTTCCCTCGGATGGTGGGAAACTTCAATTTCTCGCCCATTTACTGGCGATCTTAAATGCTTGATTCCTTCCTTTATTTGAATGTTTCTCGAGCCGGACAACATTTGTATAAGAAATTGTGTCGATCTTATGTTTAACACATTTTCGGACCAACATACCTCCTTATTCTTCGACCAATGTTAATGGCGATTCGATTCTGTTTGCATCTTCAACAAAACCTCTAACACTTTGGCTCGATTCAATTTGTACATCAACTTTTTCCGCCATTATAATGAGAAGAATGAGATGAAGAAGATTGAATCTCAAATCTGTGTTCACCGCGATTATAACGATTGCGAGAGATAAAGTAGATTTGCAAGTGTCGATTCTCACGAGTAATAGTGCGAATATATGAGCGGTGGGTAGTTGAAAGCTGTCATAGCACGTACATTGATGTAACCACGATTAATCTGAATAAATTACGTCTTGACACGTGGCCCATTACTCCACCATAACGTTTGTAACCGTTGGATGGTTTAAGCGTAGTAATAATGGATAAAATAAATATCCCGCCAAACGCTTTTTGACCTTAATAACTTTGGTGAGTAAAATTCCCTTGACAAGGTATCCTGCGCCGAGAGGTGGGCTCGGCGATCTGGCGATAATTTGCTTCAATGACTGGCGATAAAGTGACTCTGGCGATCCTTGTTTTCTCCTTGTTTTGTTCAATTGATAATACAATATGAAGTTTAATACCAATGATGATCATCAAGTGAGCTCACCCAACATGACAAAGACCAATCCCTTGGCAACCTCATTTGCTCAATTGTTCAAACATAAGTACATGGAATTGTTGATACCAATGACTAATCTGCTAAGTGAGCTCACCCAACATAGCAAAGACTAATCCCTTGGTGAATTCGATTACAACTTTCTTGAATATCAGTCAATCTTTATGATTCCAAGTTCGAGTCCTTAATTTGGCAAATCTTTCACTATCAAGTGGCTTAGTGAAAATATCGACAAGTTGATCTTGATGAGGATGTATAGAACCACCACATCTTTCTTTTCAACATGATCTCTTATAAAATGATGTCTCACATCAATGTGCTTGGTTCTTGAGTGCAAAACAGGATTTTCTGTGATTGCAATTGCACTTGTGTTGTCACACATGATTGGAATTTCCCTTTCTTCAATTCCATAATCCCTTAATTGTTGTCTTAGCCATAGTACTTGTGCCTGACAACTTCCGGCGACAATGTATTCGACTTGGCGAGTGGAAGTTGAAATAGAATTCTGTTTCTTGCTAAACCAGGAGACCAGTCTATTTCCCATTAACTGACAGGTTCCTGAGGTGCTTTTTCTATCAATCTTGCATCCAGCATAATCAGAATCTGAGTAGGATATAACCTTGAAGCTTCCTTCCTTGGAATACCAAATTCCTACTCCCAAAGTCTCTTTTAGATACTTAAGAACTCTTTTGACAGCACCTAAATGACTTTCTTTAGGTTTGGATTGAAATCTTGCACAAACACCTACAGCAAAGGATATATCGGTCTGTTGGCGATGAGATCTGACCAGATTGCCTATCATCATACATACAAAGTCGATCAACATCTTTGCCTTTTTTATCTTCATCCAATCGATGTTTGTACTCATAGGAGTTGAGCTCTTAGTCTTTGTTTTCCATACCAAATTTCTTGACAACTCTTTGGTATACTTGGTTTGATGAATGAAGATTCCATCTTTCAACTGTTTAACTTGCAATCCCAAGAAGTAATTCATTTCTCCCATCATACTCATTTGGAATTTGCTCTTCATTAGATTTGCAAACTTTTCACAAAGTAAGTCATTCTCGAACCAAAAATTATGTCATCCACATAAATTTGTACCAGTAGTGTTGTCCCTTCACTGATTACGAAAAGTGTCTTGTCAATGGTCCTTTTGTAAAACCATTGTCCACCAAGAATTGAGATAGAGTCTCATACCATGCTCTTGGTGCTGTTTCAATCCATAAAGTGCTTTGTTGAGTCTATACACTTTATCTTCTTGATCTTTAACTTCAAATCCAGGAGGTTCTTTGAACATATACTTCCTCCTCTAGGATACCATTCAAAAATGCACTCTTGACATCCATTTGATATACTTTGAAGTTCTTATATGCGGCATGTGCCAAGAATAATCGATAGCTTCAATCTTTTAGCAGGTGCATAAGTCTCATCAAAATCTATTCATACCTTGAGAATAGCCTTTTGCAACTAGTCGGCCTTATTTCTAACAATGGTACCAGATTCATCAAGTTTATTTACTGTATACCCATTTAGTACCAATGATATTTGCATGGTGGCCTTTCAACTAGTGTCCAAACTTGATTTCTTTCAAATTCATTTAATTCTTCTTGCATAGCAATTATCAATCTGGATCTGAAATTGCTTCTTCAACAACTTTAGGTTCCATTTGAGATAGAAAACAAGTAAACATAGCTTCCGGTTGTCTTCTAGTCCTCACACCTTGCTTACATACATTGCCAATAACTTGTTCGGCGGGGTGATTCTTTAACCATTGTGGATTATGGTTATTTTGATTTTCAGAATATCATCTTGATAGGTCTGCTGTAGTTTCTTCTACTGAAGTAAGCGTGAGATCCTTGAATTGCTTGATTGTTGCATCGATAACATTGTCGTGAGGGTGTTCAAGAGAGGCGATGTCGAAACTTTTAGGTCATTGAATCTTTCCAAAACTTCAACACAGTCTGGATCGATGATTTGTTGATTTTATTGAGTTCACACTCTTTATCTTCCATACCGAGTAAACTTAGGTTCATCAAACACAACATTGATTGTTTCTTCATGTTTTAGATGTTCTTTTGTTCGATTACCACTGAATGCTCTGTTGTGAAGAATATCCTAAGAAAATTCCTTCATCGATTTTGGTTGGAATGTTTTCAAATGAACTTTATGATTTAGAATAAAACATTTGCTTCCAAATGGGTGAAAATAGGATATATTAGGTATCCTTCCATTCCGGATCTCATAAGGTGTCTTGACTTCTTGTTTCTTGATGTTCTATTTTGTGTATAGCATCTTTGTATTTCTTGCTTGACCCAATATCTCTCGGTAGCAATGCTTCACAAATCATTGTTCTTCTGCTTCCTTCAATGTCTGTTTCTTCTTTCAAAGCAACCCATTTTTCTTTGAGGTGTACCAAAGAATGACAAGTTGATGGAGTACACCATTCTGTTCACAATATTCTCTTATAACTTTGTTGAGAAATTCGATTACCACTGATCGATCTAATCTTTATAACTGTTACACTTTTCTCATTTTGTAATCTCTTCAAAAGATTAGGCAAGCTTTGGAGTGTCTCACTTTTCTTGTTCATGAATATCACCCAAGTGTATCTAGAAAAATCATCCACAACCACTAAGGTGTATTTCTTCCTGTCACACTTGTTGGAGTTATTGGTCCAAAAGATCCATGTGCATAAGCTCCAACACTCTGTTAGTTGATTGTTTAGTCTTTGACTTGAAACTTGACTTTATCTGTTTACCTTTGGCGACATGCATCACGAGATAGCATCCTTCTTGAATGTGATCTCGGGTAAACCAACCACCAACTTCTTCTTCACTAAGCTGATTAATATCATCAAAATTTAGATGATTTAACTTCTTGTGCCATAACCAGATTGAGTTCGATTTGGTATGCACAATCGAGGCGAGTTCTGGAGCTGCGATGAGACCAATCCACAACATACATGTTACATTGCCTTCTACCGGCAAGTACAACTTGATCACCTTTTTCACTAATGACAATACGATTGTTTTTGTCAAAAGTGACCTTGTATCCCATATCACGAAATTGTCGATTAACTCGGCAAGTTGTAATCCAGATCCTTCCACATATGCAACATTCTTGATTGTAAGTCCATTTACGATGAGTGTGCCATATCCTCTTGTATAACCAGTGTATTTTTGTTGCCAAAATTCACCCTTGGACCATCTTTTGCCACAAAATTTGTAAGGCAGTGCTTATTCTTTGTCATGTATGCGGAACATCCACTTTGTCAAAGTACCGGACACCCTACAAAACAAAGTTAATGCATTTTAGGTACCCAAACTGTTTGGGTCCATAGTGATCGATGTAAGCATGACCCTTGGTATGTTTCCATAAGGTCTTCTCTAAATGTGTCATACTTTGGTTCATACATGTATTCCACACATCCATAAGTTCTAACATTAGGTTGTGTAGGAATCACATATGTTTTCGGCCTTTTGGTACATAATCTTTGTTTGAAATGATTCTTGTTATTAGAAACATTTGCATAACCATAGGTGTCTTTGTCTGTTAGAACGACCACAGTAATATGGAGTCTGTTTGAGGTCTTGTGTAAGTCCTCTGCTGATTCCATTGCCTAGGTTTTACCACTAGTGGTATGGTTATCTTGTTTGTTTCTAACATTAGATGCAGAATATTCCAATCATCATCATCGAGGAGCAGTCTACCTTTCCCCACGAGATAAGTATCCCTTGAATGATCAACATTTTTGGATTTAGGATTCTTATTCTTGGAATATTTACTGTTTCTTTCCCTTACGTGGTCCAGCCAGACTTGGTAGCAGTCTGCTATCGGCGACTTAGAAGGTACAATGATCCTATTTTTGGATTTATTCTTTTTACTAGGGTGTTGACTTACGAGACTTACGATTTTGCTTCTTTGAGGCATTCTCATTTGGTTTCTTTGCTTGGCGACCCTTGCTTGGGAGATGGATCTAGTGCGAGCACAAACTTAGGACCAGTGCGGTACTAGGTTCGATAACCTTCTTTGGATCCACTCTTGTTAGATTCTTGAGTTCCAAATCCAAGCCCGATTCTATCTCCATAAGGCTTTCTGATTTGTATGCGATATTGGAACAAGATGGTTCAAATAGACTCGAGAGGCTCTTTGGATGTCTGCAACAGACTTATCTTGATTCTTACATCCAACATCTTTTTCCTTACCTTTGAAAACCCTTAATTCACTTTCAATCTTCCAACTTCTAACTCAAGAGCCTCTTTTTGCCTTCACAATCTCATAACCGATTGTATTATCCTCGATTGATTAAGGATGGCATCCAAAGTCTCATTGTTGTCGAATTTCTAGGATTTGAACCACGAGGTTGATTCACAATCACTTCCAGCGAGGAGTGTTTATAGATACGATGTTGTATACCTCCTCGATTTCATCCATGTTGGCCATCAAAGCATAATCCTCCATATCGGCAACTTGATCTTTGTGTCATCGACTCATTTCCTTTTTGGATCCCACTTCATATCTGATTCATCTTCGACAACCATAGCCTTCTTGCCATGTCTCCTTTGTTGACTTTTGGTCTTGATGAGAGTGCGGACAATCAGTCTAAAATGTCGAGGCTTCTTACGATTGAAGCAAAGATAATCGAGTTCCTTGCCTTGTTTCAACTCGGGACAATCAGTGCAAAGTGTCACAGTTTCTTGCAATGAAAGCATAGATAGTCATTATCTTTCTTTGGTTCTTCTTTCCTTCTCTCGGTAGGCCTCTTTGTGAAAAATTTCTTGTAGGGGCCTTTCCGGTCTTCATCATTCGATTTTCTTGCTCGGTAGGGCAATCTGCTCTTGCATCTCATCCAACATATCAT
Source organism: Gentiana macrophylla (assembly GCA_026214975.1). Taxonomy (NCBI): domain Eukaryota; kingdom Viridiplantae; phylum Streptophyta; class Magnoliopsida; order Gentianales; family Gentianaceae; genus Gentiana; species Gentiana macrophylla. Next base: position 83,499,706 of record CM047807.1, read on the forward strand.
CCTGTCCTCCTGATGTTTCTTCATGATGTGAAGCAGCCAATGCATGGTCTTTGGCTCTTCCTTTTTCGATTTGAGCACTAACTTCTTGCTAAATTCATAGGCCTTAAGATCGAGAGAAACAGTTTGAAGGTGTCTTCCTCATGCACTTTCTCATTTCTTCAATTGCAGATCACCTTCATTTTCCAAACATCTCTTGCAGTAAAGCTTCCAAGATTTTGGTGTTTACTTCCTCTTTTGAATAACTTACACTCGTGAGTAAGTTCATCTAAGATTGCATTGAATCTGGACTCCATTTGCTCAATGGTTTCATTAGGTAGCATTTTGAACTTTTGAAACCTTTTTAGCCCTGTTGATTTTGTTCTTCTTTATTGCATCGGTGCCTTCACAGTTAAGTGAATCTTATCCCAAAGTTCCTTTGCGATCTTGCAATCTTTGACTTTCATGTACATATTGCTATCAAGGTTACGTAGATGATATCAATAGCAATGTTGTTGAGGTTTGCTCTTTTCTGTCTTCGCATTCCATTCTCTCTTTGGTTTAGGAATGTACTCGATTCTGTCACCCTTTATTCTTTCTGCCTTTGTAATCTCAGGTGGTCCTTGATTAGTACATCCATCATCTCATCATGAGTAGCGACAAGATATGCCTGCATTCGGCGTTTATACTCATCAAATCTATCAAGAGAGCACATCAACATGGTTCTAGCATCTTGTGTGTTATCCATGATGCAAGTCTTGAAAATCGATAACTTGAAAGAAAGTTTTAAAGAATTTTCACAAGCACAACAAGTAGGATTCCTTGAGCGAAGCCTTTGCTCCGATACCAATTGTTGGTCCCTTGAAAGGCTTTAGTTAAGTTTAGAGGGGGTGAATAAACTTAACACTTAAAACTTTGGAGTTAACAAATTCTGCAATTTAAAGACTGCTTTGATACTTGATGAATCTGCTTTGAGACTTGATAACTGGCGATAATCGATAGTCTCTTGGCATTCGATTCTTTGAATTTGTGCGTGAATAATATCAAAATTAAGCCTTGTTACTTGTTGTTAAATATGTTACTAAGTATTAGATACTCATTAGTGTATGTGTGTGATTTGATTTGCTAGATTCAAGAGTTGATATGAATAATGACTAAGTCACGAAAAATAAATGCGATAAAGTAAGTAGAGATTTTTATAGTGGTTCCAGGTGATGTAATCACAGTCGTCCACTCTTCTCTGTGATGTTGGAGGAAATTCACTAGTAATCTTTGAGTTATCTGTTACAAAGAGTCCTAGATTGCTTGTCCTTCACCAATAACTATGGCTTCACAAGCGAAAACTAAGAACAGTAGGATTCTTTGCTCCCGAGTCTTCCACTGGTCCTTGAAGGGTAGAATTGCCTCTTCACCAGCTCCACCACAAACCAACAGTCTTTCACACTCTAACGGATGCTTCACTTTGTCTTGGCGGAGTTCTTTATAAAATAAAGAATGAATCAAGTAAATGATTTCGATTCAGCGACTTGATTAGGATGATATAATCGGCGACTTGCGGTCTTCAAGTGTGTATGCTTGATGCGGCTTGAACACAGAATGCACTTGAAGAAAAATAACTAGATCGTGACCTTAAGCTCGATAAGTTCAAAGGTGTTTTTATTTCGGTGTTATCACTTAAAGTTTATCTCAAAATTCATCATCTTCTTTTTTGAGTTGAAAGTCCTCTATTTATAGGTAGGAATGCATGTGACTTGAATTTGAAATTCAAATGTGACCGTTCCTTGTATTTGTCCCATCCTCAATGCGTTCATCACTATTCATAGGGTGACCTTTGTCGAGGATTACTTTTTGACATCGATCATCCCACCCACTTTGACTTGTATCAATGGATAAAAATATGGATCATCCCAACGTCTTTTTAATCTCAGCCTTTGATTTGCTTGATAAGTCAGAGGTAGTTGGCTGCTCTTATCCATGTAACTTCCCAATAATCTTGAATTAATCGAGGTATATATATCAGCAGGTTCATCCGTCTGCTGTAAAACCAATCAGTCTGCTGAACATCATATTTTTGTCTGTAAAATATAATGCAGCTGAATCCTTATATCCAACTTGTGTTTGTGAAGTTGGTTTACATCATTTAAAGTATAACTAAGTTCCAAACATCATCCAACTTGTGGAACTTAGATCTTACACACAAAGTATATGTAATCGAGTTTAGGTCATCACGGAGACTTGCCTAAATTCGATCCCATATCCTTGACATTAAATACTAAGTTTGATCCCTTAGCCTTCATTTCTTGAGTTTGAACCCTCGGCCTTGATCTTGATCTTGACGGGTTGCGAGACCAGTCTCTGACCTATCTACCCTACGACCTAGACTAGTCTGGCGATAAACGATCGTGACCTTTTACGATGCTTGTTTGATCAAACCTATTTATGAATCAAACTCTAATAAACCTATACATTTTATCTAGACATCTTTTTGCCTTTGCACTATAACAGCTAGTATGGCACTCATCATCAAAACTGAGAAATAAGTCCAACAGGGTGGCTGAGAGAAGAAATAGGACTCTTAAAGAAGCAGGAAGAACAATGATTTGTGAAGCATTGTTACCTCGATAATCTTGATGGTGAAGCACTTAATACATCATGCTATACACAAAAGCAGAACATCGAGTGAACAAGAAGCTGCTGAAGACACCTTATGAGATTTGGAATGGAAGGATACCTAATATATCTTATTTCCATCCATTTGGAAGCAAGTGTTTTATCTTGAATCATAAGGAGCAATTGATGACTTTCCAACCCAAGTCAGATGAAGGAATTTTCTTGGGATATTCTTACATCGACCAAGGCATTCAGTCTTGAATAAAGGACACTAAAACATGAAGAAACTATACATGTTGTGTTTGATGAACCCAAGTTCACTGGAATGGAAGATGAAGATTCCGAGCCTATTGACAATCAACAAGTCACTGATCAAGAATGTGTTGATGTTTTGGAAAGGTTCAATGACTTAAAAGTTTACGACTCTGCCTCTTTAACACCTGTGGTAATACTACGATGCAACAAGCCGAGAGGCGGTTCAAGGATCTCAATGAACCCCTCTGTTGAAGAAGCAATGAGACCTACTCAAAGATGATGTTCCAGAGAATCAAACTAACCAAAATCCACAACGGTTAAGAGATCACCCTGCTGAACAAGTTATTGGCAATATACAACAAGGTGTGAGAACTAGAAGACAACTAGAAGCAATGTTTACATGCTTTCTATCTCAAATGGAACCAAAAGTTGTTGAAGAATCAATTTCAGATCCAGATTGGATAATTGCTGTGCAAGAAGAGTTGAATGAATTTGAAAGGAATCAAGTTTGGATACTAGTGGAAAGGCCTTACCATGCAAATATAATTGGCATATAATGGGTATCTGAAAACAAAGCGGATGAATCTGCACCGTTGTAAGGAACAAGGCCGATTAGTAGGAAAAGGCTATTCTCAAGCGTATGAATAGATTTTGATGAGACATATGCCCTCGTTGCAAGATTGAAAGCTATCGATTATTCCTGGCATATCTTTGCTTATAAAAACTTCATGGTTTATCAGATGGATGTCAAAAGTGCATTTTTGAATGGCATTCTAGAAGATGAGGTCTATGTTCAGCAACCTCCTGGATTTGAAGTTAAAGATCAAGAAGATAAAGTGTATAGACTCAACAAAGCACTTTATAGTTTGAAACAAGCACCAAGAGCATGGTATGAGACTCTGTCTCAATTCTTGGTGGACAATGGTTTTACAAAAGGCACCATTGATAAGACTCTTTTCAAAATCAGTGAAGAAGACAGCACCCTGCTGGTCCAGATTTATGTTGATGACATAATCTTTGGTTCTGAAAATGACTTACTTTGTGAAAAGTTTGCAAATCTGATGAAAAGTAAGTTCCAAATGAGTATGACGGGTGAATTAAATTACATTTTGGGCTTACAAGTCAAACAGTTGAAAGATGGAATCTTCATTCATCAAACCAAGTATACCAAGGAGTTGCTGAAGAAGTTTGGAATGGAAAACAGCACCAAGATATCAACTCCAATGAGTACAAACATAAGGTTGGATGAAGATAAAGAAGGAAAAGATGTTGATCAGACCTTATACAGAAGGATGATAGGCGATCTGCATGCACTTACGCGCCAAGAGACTGATATATCCTTTGTTGTAGGTGTTTGTGCAAGATTTCAATCAAAACCTAAAGAAAGTCACTTAGGTGCAGTCAAAAGAGTTCTCAAGTATCTAAAAGAGACTTTGGGAGTAGGGATATGGTATTCAAAAGATGGAAGTTTCAAAGTTATATCCTACTCAGATTCTGTATGCTGGATGCAAGATTGATAGAAAAAGCACCACATGAACCTGTCAGTTAATGGGAAATAGACTGCTTTCTTGGTTCAGCAAGAAACATAACTCTATATCAACTTCATTTGCTAAAGCGAGTATATTGTTCTTTGGAAGTTATGTGCACAAATCTTCAAGTTAAGACAACGATTAAGGGATTATGGAATTGAAGAAAAGAAATTACAATCATGTGTGACAACACAAGTGCAATTGCAATTACTGAAAATCCTGTTTTGCACTCAAGAACCAAACATATTGATGTGAGACATCATTTTATAAGAGATCATGTTGAAAAGAAGGATGTGGTGGTTCTTTATATCCCTACTGAAAATCAACTTGCTGATATTTTCACTAAACCTTTGGATAGTGAAAGATTTGCTAAATTAAGGACAGAACTTGGAATCATTAAAGTTGGTGATCGCGATGTCTTGGAATTCACCAAGGGGATCAGTCTTTGCTATGTTGGGTGAGCTCACTTAGCAGATTAGTCATTGGTATCAACAATTCCATGTACTTATGTTTGGACAATTGAGCAAATGAGGTTGCCAATGGGATTGGTCTTTGTCATGATGGGTGAGCTCACTTGACAGATCAGTCATTGGTATTAAACTTCATTTTGTATTATCAGTTGGACAATACAAAAGGATTTAAGCATCAGCAGAGTGACTCTGTCAGCAGGCTGCTAAAGGAAACGTTACTCACTCAAACTTACTAAAGTCAAAAAGCAAATGGCGGGATATTTATTTCTATTTATAACCATGATTAACACGATCCAACAGTTACAAAACATTATGGAAAATAATAGGCCACGTGTCAAGACAGCATTCACTCAAACTTAATCATGGTTAATGCACAGTACACGATCTGACAGTTTCAACCATATCTGTCTATATATATGCAGACCTATACACAGAGGCTACTTACAAAAACTCAGATCGATTCTTTTTGCATTTACATTGTGTGAACACAGATTCAAAAGCTATCTTCTTCATCTTTTTCTTATAACAATGGCAGAAAAGGATGATGTTCAAATCGGAACAAGTCAAAGTGTAAGAGGTTTTGTTGTTGATGCTAACCAGACAGAACTAGCCATCAATATTGGTCGGAGAATAAGAAGATATGAAGGTTTGGAGAATGTGCTTAATATAAGATTGGAAACAATCTCATATATAAATGTTGTCAGCTTCTGGAGAAACATCGTCATAAGAGAAGGAAGAGAGGCATTCACCACAATCAGTAAATGCCTGTGAGATTGAAGTTTCCTCAAATCTATCGAGGAAGCTTTTGGTTTTGCGTGTATGATTGATGCTCCAACAAATCCTGAGGAAATGGGATTGTCAAAGATGGATTTTATTGACAAAATCAAGACCAATGATGCCATCAAATCAATTCCAGGCATTAATGTGAAACATATTGGATATGAGTACAATCTACTGAGCAAGATTATTGCAAAGAATATCTTAGGACTCATTGGAAGCGTGGATACACAATCAGGACCCAAAATAGAACTGCTGATGATTATTTGCAGAAGTATGAAGTTTGATTGGGCTGGATACTTTATCCACTACATGAAGAAGGTTGCAAAAGAAGAAAAAGAAGGGACAAGGAAATCCAAGGCCTTACCCTTAGGATTAAAGGTTCAGGCCCTGCTGAATCATTTGGAAATTACTGATGTTGCACCTGAGAAGATAAATAAATCCAGGTACAAGAAAGAGATTGACTATCATATCCCTGGTCTGGATGATATGAAGAAGAAGTTGTTCAGGCTGCTAACAGTGATGATGATGGAGATGATGGTGATGCTGGTGGTGAGCAGGTTAAGAAAACTGTCAAGCCTGCTGCACCAAAGAAGGTTACTGAGAAAAGAAAGGCTGCTGACACAAGAAAAATAACAGAGATGTTAAAGCCTAAGAGGACAAGGAAGCAAACAAAGCAGACAGATCATTGAGTCTCACGAGGTCCAGTGAGTTGAGATTACCGACCCACAGAAGTTTGCTAAGAAAATCATTCTTTGAAATTTTGAAGGAGCAACAAAAGGAATTCAGTAGAAAGAGGAAGTCTACTGAAGTTGAAGATGAACCACTTTCCAAATGGTTGAAAGAGATTGCCAAGAAGAAGAAGCATGGCAAAGGAAAACAATTGAGGATTTTGGAAAGTCTGATAGAACAACAACAACAAGAAGAAGTAGAAGAAGAAGGAGAGGCTATTGAGGCTGAGCCCTTAACTATTATCAAGCCTACTGAGGATGTAGAGGTTGTTGTTGAGCAACCAGCTGGAGAATCACAGCAGACTACTGACCCTGAGCCTGCTGCATAAACTATTGAATCCTCACCTGCAAAGGCTCCTGAGCCTACTGAAATTGCCCAAGTTGTTGTTGAGCAACTTGTAGAAGAGCCATAGCAAGCAACTGAGTCAATACCTGCTGTGGAAGTTGAAAATTTGGTACAAGACCCTGCAAGTCCTGCAATAGTTCAGGGGGAAGAACAGTCTGCTGCTAACCCTGCGGATGAGCATATAAGTCAGGGGGAACCAAGTGTTGTACAGATGGAGGTAGTAGGGACTAACATCCAACCTGAGCAACCTACTGACCTTGAGGCATCTGTGGAAGAGACTCTGAATTTACTTGTTTAGACCTTTGGAGGTCAGCAAGGTACTGAAACAGCTCCTAGAAGGTCATTCATGCCCTTTGAAAGACTAGAGAAAAAGAAGAAAGAAGGGTTTGATGATCCAAAGCTCCTGCTGGTGGCTGATTATTTCCAATGGAAGTTTGGATTTTATAAGAGACAAAAGCTAGCTGCAGAACCAATGACAGATTTTGAAGAATGGGCTTTTGAGAGATTGGGAGTTGAAAATTTGCTGAATCTGATTGATACCTCCTTACTGCAATCAAGGCTGATGGATCTGTTTGATGAACAACAGAAAGAAGAGGGTATCAAGTTCAGGGATCCAAGAGGTGATAATGATGACTCTTCATCATCTGATTCTGATGGTAATCACCCTTCTGGTCCAGGAGGAGTCAGTGGAAGTTCTATGATTATTGAACCAAGGGTAGAGCAGTCTATTGGTGCTCTGAGAGACAGCAAACTGGACAAATGGATGAGGATGTGGAAAATCTCACCATGGATGATATTGAGGCACAAATCAATGAGGGAATGGACATTGGTGCAAACAGGATGGTTGGTGAGATAGATCCTTTATTTCTTGTAGAACCTGCTGAGCATGTTGATGATCAGCAGACCGTGGATTCAAATGAAGAAAGGATCACTGATCTCAGTTCAGAAGATTCAATTCAATATCAAGACAGGGTTGACAATGAGGACACCTTAACCAAAACTGCAAATTTTCTGAGAAGGATTGGTGACATTGGGGAATTTCAAAAAGAGAACATGGATATATTCCCTGATCTGGTTATTATGGCATAAATTGCACCAGAACCAAGAAAAGAAGTGGAGGTACAGGTTGCTGAGGATCAAACAGCACCTGGACACAGGTTGGAATAGGAGGTACAGGCTGTTGAGGTACAAACAGCACCTGGACAAAGGTTGGAACAAAATTTGGGTTTGGAGGAAACCCTGCTGTTGTTGTTGTAGAGGCTGTTGTAGTGGAGCCTACTGAAGGAGACAAGACCACTGTAGGTAAAGATGGTCAGCAGACTGCTGCTATTGATGAGGATGAGGAGCTGCTGGATTATGACTACAGTGATGAAGAGTTTCAAATGTCTGAAGAAGAACATATTGATGATGAACCACAACAGGCATTTGTTCCAGTTCTTGAAGAACCTGCTCTTGATCCTATTCTGGAGGAATTCCAAGGACCTGACCCTGTTGGATTGGATATGAGTTTTGCAGTGGTTATCAGCAGACAGAGGCAACAATATAATGTAGAAGAGCTCATTACGATGAGTCATTTGGAGGAATGGTCGGTGGGGTACCAGCACATGTCATGGAAGAGTTGAGGACTGTCAGAAATGACATTGCAAACTTAAGAACAAAACTTGACAGGCAAGAGCAAAGGTTTGAAGATCTAATCAATCTGGTGGAGAATAGAGGGAGGGCTACAGAAACAATTGCCTTCAATATTACTTCCAATCAGTATGCTCTTGCTGACCTTACCCTAGAAGTGAGAGGAATTAAGCAAGGAAATACACTGAAGGAGAAGTTTCTGAAAGATCAACTTGAAGCCATCCACCAGAAACTTGAAAAAATTGCTGAAGCACCTAAGCCTGCTGAGGCTACTGGAACATCTCAACCTGTTGTACTGGATCCTAAATTTACTGAGAGGATAACTCTACTGGAGAAAACTATGAAAGAAAGGATCACAACTGTTGACACTAGGACTGAAATTATGGAGGGTCAACTAAACAACCTAGTGATCACACAAGAGAGTGTACATGGCCTGTTGTCCCGTTTTGTTGATGATGTCAATAAGGTGGAAGAGAGCCAAACAGCAGTAGCAAAAGTGGCTGCAAGGATTTTTTCTAAGAAAAGATGGGAAGATGATACAAATGCTTTCAGAGAGCCTGCACCTGGTAGACTTCCACTCACTAATGATCTTCTCAAGGAATATAAAAAGTTTTACTATAGCAAAAGGAGACCTTATCATGACAAAGGTTTTCATGAAGGTTTAAACTCCTTTTTGGGCTTAAAGTTTTGGGAAGCAAGAGTTAAAGCCATCAGAGCTTCACACAGAGGTGGAAGAGGTGGTAGAGGTGGTAGAGGTGGAAGGTATTTTCCTACCACATCAGCAAAGGAATCACTTAATGAGTTTAAAGAAGTATACATGCGTTTAGGCTTTAGAGTAAATCAGATAAATCTTACTCTTCCTGAAGCATGGCACTGGTGGAAAGAAGTGAATCCTCATGTTAATTTCTCTCTTATTGAAAATGAGTGGATGGGAGAAATGGTTGCAGAAATCAGAGCTTATACAGAACAAGTGGAAAAAGCAAGAGAGAAAGAGAAAAGAGACAGTAGATCAGCATACTTTATATGTTTTATCATTTGCTGATTCTAGACTGTAATAACTTTGAACATTTGATTATAATGAAAGATGACTACTTGTTCTGTTTCTATTTTTAATCTTTTTGTTTTGTTGTTAGGTGAGGGTATTGGCATCATCACCAAAAATGGGGAAATTATTGGACTTATTTTTAAGTTTTAGTGATGAGTGCCAGACTAATCATTATAGAGCAAAAGCAAAAAGATGTCTAGATCAAATGTATAGGTTATTAGAGTTTGATCTTTGTATAGGTTTGATCAAACGAGCCTTCAGAATGGTCACCGACTTATATCAAAGAGACTAGTCTAGATCAATAGGGTAACTAGGTCGATGAGACTTGTCGTGAACCTCTTGAGACCAAGAAGAATTGAGGACTCAAACTCAGTTAATGAAGGCTAAGGGATCAAACTTAGTAATTAAAGTCAAGGATATGGAATCAGAATTTAGGGAAGTCTGTGATGACCTAAACTGATTACATATACCTTGTGTACAAGGTCTAAGTTCCATAAGATGAATGATGATTGGAACTTAGTTATTTGCAAAAAGGTGTAATCTAACTTCATAAATAAAAGTTAGATAAAAGACAGTTAGCAAAATATGGATCAGCTAACTAATAAATATATCAGCAGACATATTATTTCAGGAACCTACTGATACACAAACATCGAATTATTCAAAGGTTACATTGGAAGAAAACATGGATAAGGACAGCTAACAACCTCTGATTTTATCAATCAAATCAATGGTTAAGATTAAAGGGACGTTGGGATGATTCAGGACTTTATCCAATGGTTACAAGTCAAAGGGTAGATGGATCGTACATCATCAAAAGCAATCATGACCGTCGATTTATGAACAATGATGTAAAGCAAGTCAAATGGGACAAAATCTGGAACGGCTATATTTGAATTTCAAATACAAGTCACAAGGACCCCTACCTATCAATAGAGGACTCCTAATTTAGATACAAATGATGAAAAAGGAAAATATTAAGGATCTATCTTTAGCAATCAGAATTAAATCAAGAAAAACACCCTGCTGACCCTACTGAGCTTAAGGCTACTGATCCAGAGAAAATCTTCAAGTGTAATCTGTATTCAAGCTACATCAAGTTTACACACTTGAAGACTGCAAGCTGCTGATCATATCATCCTGATCAAGCTGCTGCAACTGAATCATTTATTTGATTCAAACTTTCTTTTACAAGAAATCTGTTGAAGACAGTGAAGCACATCTGTGTGAAAGACTGTTGTTTGTGGTGGAGCTAGTGAAGAGGCAATCCTACCATTCAAGGACCAGTGGAAGACTTTGGAGCAGCAATCCTACCTATTCCTAGTTTTCAGTTTGTGAAGCCATAGCTATTGGTGAAGGACAAACATCTTAGGGATTTTTGTAACAGCTATCTCAAGAATCTCTCTAGTGAATTACCTCCAACATCACAGGAGAAGAGTGGACTGACAGGATTACATCACCTGGAACCACTATAAATCTGCCTACTTACTTTCTGCACTTATATTCTGCATTTAGTTTATTATACACATCAACCTACTGAATCTGGCAACTGAATTCACACACTTACACTACTGAGTATCTAATACTTGGTATTATATTTAACAACAAGTAATAAGGCTTAATTTTTAATATAATTCCATTTGCACAAATTCAAGAAACTCAACGATAAGAGACTATCGATCGGCCAGCCAGATCATCAAGTATCGGCAAATTTCTTTGAAGTTGCTGAGTTTATTAACTCCAAAATTTTTAAGTGTTAAGTTTATTCACCCCCCCCCTCTAAACTTAACCAAAGCCTTTTCAAGGGACAAACACATATTATTATTAGATATTAATGTGTATAGATTAGCACATATGTGTAAATTGATTATGGTAATATAATAAAAGATATATTCAATATAGAATATTGTCAATATATATCTTGGAAATATATTTAATATAAGATATTGAATATTAATGAGATAAACCAATCAAAGATATTTTCCTTATTTTACTAGTAAAATGTTTTCTTTCTCCTCAATCTATCGGAATCTTCTCCCAATCAGATTCGGATCTACACTAGAGCGCCACACACCCTATATAAGAAAGGGTTTGGCTTGTTCTTTTGTACATCACAATTACAAGAGACTAATAGTTCTTGTGAAAAGTAGAGAGCTTCTTTTAGAGAGAGTTTTGAGAGAGAGAAAATGTCGGTCTAGCAACTGAGTTTCTCTATTAGCAATCCATTGGTGGATTCCGGCGGGTTGTTCGTGTGGACTAGCGGTAGAGGCCGCACACTTGGGCGGCTTCATGCAGACACTACAACTGTAGACAAAGCGACGATCTATTTTAGATCATCCAAGGTATTTTCCTAGTTACTTCTTTTATGTTTGTTGCTTAAACGAAGTCGATCCTGGTTAAAAGAAAATAAATTTTAAATTCTGTTGCGTTTACGCGTAGATTTCCTAACATGCTTTGCATCACTCGGGTGATACTATGCTATGTTTTGTTAAGCTAGCTAATTGTGTCAGTCGTTGTTAGTAGCATTACTCATTTTTTAAATATTTTTTGTAAGACTATAATCCTATGAATCACTTCATGATATATATATATATATATATATATATATATATATATATATATATATATATATATATATATATATATATATATATATATGAGAGAGAGAGAGAGAGAGTGTGTGTGTGTGTGTGTGTGTGTAATTCTCTCAATCAATCAATCGACAAGAATGATTCTTTGGCAAACACCGGGACCTCAACGTCTCAACCTTACATTGTGGGAGGCCGGACATGGTATTCTGAAGCCCAATATGTTTATCATTTCTTGAATACCCAAGGTGGATCCTATTTGTTGTATTTGTCAGTCGTCTATTGAGACTAATCTTCATGTCTTGCGTGATTGTTTTTGGATCAAGCAACTGTTGTGTCAATTGCTTCCCTGCCGATGGGACACATTATTTTTGGCTTTTCCAGGATCGACAGTTGGGTGGACTTTAATCTTTCTCACCCCCTACTTGATATAGACGAGGTTCTTGATTAGAAGTTTATCTTTAGAGAAGGCATTTCAAGTGTGTGGCATTGGCGGTACAAATATACTATGACTAGTTTAGATTTTTTTCCAAGTACTCATCTTCTTAAAACTAGTATTGGCTTATGAGCGTTCTATGGGACAAAAATTTGGCAGCACACGGATAAACTTTGTACGCCGTGGTGACTATGTTTTTGTTTGGAAAGTTTGTGATATCTATCTATGATAGAGTTTCTCTAAAAGAATGAATGTTTCTTTACACACTTATTACGGTATCAGAGCAGATAACACATCCTAATTGATTCACATTAGCTATCTCTAATATGGTTCCATCTTCTTCTCATTCCCTTCAACTTTCTTTTTTTTTCCTCTGTCTTCATCATCAATGCCTCTCTTCTCGTTTCCTTCTTCATAAATTATGTTAGAAAGCATGGACACCTCACGAAATTCTCCTGTCAATTTCCATGGCTCTAATGACTCATCCTCGTTGGTCATAGCATTCAATGTCTCTGGTCAAGAACCTCTGACACTAACTCATAACAATTACACGACAAGGAGAATGCAATTTCATACCCTCCTTATTAAGTATGATTTTAATTGTCTACATAGATGGATCTACACCGTTGATTATGCTCAATTATATTATGTTTTTTCCACTACTTTACCCCAATTTCGAAGCATATTTTCATATCTTTCGTATGGATTTACGAGCCTTAAGGGATATTTCTTAATGTGTTCACTCGTAATCCGAGAGTTGTGTTTTATCCTTAAAACGCATAGAAAAGTTCTATTTTTTGGATTGTCTTCCGATCTATTGTAGGTTCGGAAGATAAAGTGCGTTGACTCGAGTTTGGGGGATGAGAAGACACATGTGGGAGGTGGAAATATCGATTCGGGATCCGAAAGTGTCACTATCACAAGTGATTATTCAGGTCAGAACTCAATAAAAATTGATATGGACCTGGATTAAAGAAGGCAAGAAGATTTTAGCATGGTTTTGGAGTGTTGGGTGTTGATGGATCGGTGGCCCAACCCATTGAGAGTTCGATGGCCCCAAAGTCCAAAAATCTGATTTAGCCGACTAAGATTGTTACCCTAGCAACTACTACCTCCGTCCCAAAAATGTAAGTCAATTTAGGCTTTTTAGTTTTTCCCAAAATATAAGTCCATTTACAAAACCGATAAAGAATTTATTACATTTTTCTCTTTATACCATTTATTTATTATATACTCAACTACATTTTACAACTTTACATTAATACCAATGAAAGGTCATTTTGGTCTTTTTAATAAAAATTAATGACAAATAACAAATCTAACTAAATTCTTAATATGTGTGAAAAGCACCAAATGGACTTAAATTTTGGGACGGAGGTAGTATATAAGTATAGCAGCATTTTAAACGAAAAATATACACAAACAACAATAAAGATACACGTTATAGTAGAAAATTATTTATCCTTTTGGTTCAATAAAAGTTCTTTTCTTTTGGGGATAAAATATCTATCAATCTTATGCAATCTCGAGAGCTAGATCTGCATTACGTTTGTTTGAGGTATTATCCGTGTTCTTTGTTTATGAATTATGCGTATATACCTGTGATTGCAAGTATTTCATGTTTAATCTGTGTGATGTATGGTCTATGCAACATTTGTTTAAGAGCATGTTAGGTTAAATTAAATCTACTTCCAATAATATAACGCAAGTGTTATCTCCAGAAAACTGAGTTTCAGTTTCATGCTACCACCCTTGGCAGGTCTTTCCATCAACGGTTCGACAAATTGGATTTAGGGGTGTGCACAGGAATTGGAAAACCGGATTAACTGATTGGACTGGATCAATCCGGACTGGAAATCGAAGAACCACATTTTTACAATCGGATTTTTTACTGTGAAAAAACCGAACCGTGCAATCAGTTCGGTTTTCACTTTTAATGAAAAACTGGCATTTAATCAAACTAAATTAGATTATCTTATATTGAATAAAAATAATATATATATTCTCTTTATTCCCCTTATAAAACACCCCCAACTCATAGCCCTAATTCATTTATTTTTCCAGTTCCATAAGTATTTCAATTAAAAAAGAAATAATAAACAATTTTCCTTATAAAAATTGGTATGTTTTCTTTGTTGTTTTATGTTTTTCAAAAACCTTTTGGTTAGTTAAATGTAATGTTAATAATTCTGATGGTAAGCTAGACTGTTTGATCATTCTCAAAAACTAAAGGAAAAAATATTTAGATAAAGAACCTAGTTTAAAAACTGAAAGCGGACCAAACTGTGCTGGACTGTTGGGTCGGTTCGAGTGGTGATTCTTATCCAATTTGGTTTTGAAATTTCAAAAACCATTGAAACAGTTCGGTTTGAAAAATTGTGAAAAACTGACCGGACTGGACTATGTACACCCCTAACTAGATTGGCCCGGTGGTTCTTGTTATGTTAATTCTGAATGCTTGGATTTATTTACATGTTTGTTAGACTGGCCATCTACGTTTATGTCTTCGTAAACTCTTCCTAAGGACCCCCTCAAGGTGAAATAACTAGTTTGGACAAAGGTTTTTAGATCATTATATGGGTCACTGAGTCTGTTTACGCTAGGTGTTCTTGTTGGAAATAAAATTTATGTTTTGATAATGACTCATCAGTTACTCTGTTATTGTTTTTAAACCCCATTGATGAAGTGTCATAACTAGTTGTTATAGTGCAAAGCAAAAAGATATCTAGAAATCAATGTATAGGATTTTAATAGAGTGATATTTGTATAGGTAAATCAGACAAACCTTTGTAATAGTTCTAGGATCAGAAATGAGAAAACGATAAACTAACTTGATGTCACTTAGTTTACTGAGTTTACAAATGAAGTTATTAAACTGACTTAGAGTACACAACTGAAGAACTGAAGAAGGTAAGTTCGCTGAGGGACACAGAATCAGTTGACTTATCTAGAAGCTGAAGAACTGAGGAACACAGACTCAGTTATAGAAGATTGAAGAACTGAGGGTTCAAAATCAGTTATGGAAGATAAAGTCGAGGCGTAGAAAGTTAGAATTCAGGAAAGTCTGTGATGACCTGAACTACCTTTTTGGATCTTAGAAGAAGACCTAAGATACATAAGGACAATGTTATCTTAGTTGATTTATGAGTTATGGTGTACTATGATTAAGACAATTGTAATCAGATGTAAAACGGAGTACTGAGTTTCTGAAGTAGAGGAAAAACTCAGTTAATGCTCTTAAGCTGAAAACTGACTAAGACCAGTTTTCATGCTGAGGCAAAGAAAAGATAAACTGAAGAGGAGCTGACCGTTATAAAGCAAGCAATCTTATTGGATGCACAGAAATGTCATAAAGGACACTGACATTCATCAGAACAAGCAGCACCATCAACGGATACATGAATTCTTCTAACGTTCAAATTCATCTAACCGTTGGAGAAACCCCTATAAATAGAACACTTCTACCTCAAAAATAAGTGCGGTGTTCTAAGAAAAATTGTATTCAAGTGAGGGGAAACGTCGATCAAAAAGAACTCCTGTTGTGCACGTTATTGCAAGATCAAGATCAAGAAATCTTGAAGTGTTTATAAGCATTCAAAGAAAGATCAAGAATAACACTAGAAGAGAAACAAAGAGCCTAAGCATATTATATATCTAGAAGAAGAAGCTCGAAGTACTATTGAATCATAGTTATTGATTCAAGTCTCAACTTTGATTTTATCAAAGGTTTAGACTATGAAACACCAAGAAGGTGTGAAGGATAGTTGAGTGCAGTCAGGAAGACTGTATTTGTACAGAGCTGGTGAAGAGACAATTCTACCCTTCAAGGACAAATGTAGCAAGCTTAGTTCAAACAACAGTTCTAGCTGTTGAAGACTGAAGCTGGGAGATTTTAAAGCTAGAGATTAGTGAAGGAAAATCAAGTGTTTAGAATTTACTTTGTGTCTTGTAACTGTAAACTTCAAGAATATAGTGAATTTGGCCTCCTACATCATAGGAGAAGAGAGGACTGACATGATTACACCATATGGAACCTCTATAATCTCTGTCTCACTTACTTATTTACATTACACATTTATTTACTGCATCTGAGTTCATATTGCACCTGATCACACACTCAGACTTAAGAAACTGAGTCAGCACATCATTGCATTTCATCTAGACAAACTGATAAAATCTAGTTTCATTTAAAGGCTTAACTTAATCCGCTGCCGGTTAACTCAGTTAAGGATAAGTCAGTTCTGACTTATACTAAGCTAAGTTAGCTTAACTCCACACAAGTTTTAAGCTGAACTTAATCACTCAAGATTCGATTCTGATCGATTTTGAGGAAAAGTTTATTCACCCCCCCTCTAAACTTGTGTTAGCCTTTCCAAAGGACCAACAGTTCTTATCCTTAAGATTGAAGGTTAAATCTTTCTCCTTGGACGGATAAGGCACTTCCACCTATCCCATTAATGCATGCTTGCTATTTAGACTGAGTCCATTCACGATAAGTCTAGTAGTATGACATAGTTCGTTCTTTGTCCTATTCATATAATAGTTCAAAACACTATGGATGTGTAACCATAAATATAATTGAATCAGGTTTGGGTAAAAACTAGACAAGATTAAACGGATACATGTCTTAACTATATTAAATATCGAAATTGTGAATAAGAATTGTCCAGGATATTTGTATCCACCAATCCCATCCAATCTGGTTTAGTTAATTAGTTTAGGTAGTCTTGGCGTGACACGTTGGTCAAAGACAACACTTAGAGGTTTGAGAGTTTAGTTCATGTAGGTAGTTAAGTTAACCTTTGTTCTTCATAGGACCGAATCTTGCTCGCTACACTATGCTGTGATTGACCTAGTTCTCTTGCTAGTACATGTGTGTTACACGTGGTCAACCATGTCAACCAGCTTCAACCATTACCAAGGGAGTCTCTCAACCAAACCCCTTGCATGACCTCTAGAAATTCCATTACCAATTAATCCTCAATGCCATTATTTTGTTACACTCTCTAGCGTCATTTCATTCAACACCAGAGCCACCGCCTCGCTAGAAGCTTGGACCATCCTTCCTAACATTTATGCTAAACCTTCTTGATGTCAAATTAAACAAATCAAGCAATCGTTATAATCTCCGCAGAGAGGTGATCAACCTCTCTGTCAATACCTTTATGCAGTTAAAAACAAATCGGATGAACTAGCCATCTTGTGTGCTCACATTGATCAAGAAAATCATGTTGAATTGATTTTTGAGAACTTAGGTAATGAGTATAAGGACCTCGCCCGTGAGATTCAACCTCGTGACACCCCAATCAGCTTTGAAGAGCTCCATGAGAAACTGCTTTATTCTATAGTTTCCGTTCCAATGATCTCAACGCTGGTGACCATCCCCCACTTCTTTTGACTAGCTTTTGCCTATGTTCTTGTTCCGTACTCCCCCTCCCCCTCCCTGCGTGCAACCCATGCACAAGACATGTCCAAAATGCATGCCCAACTTATTGACCCAGAAAACAATACATAGGCCGTTGTCAGACTTTTGTTCAAGGCCACTCTACCAAGTCGTGCACAAAATTTCAAGTCTGGCCAGTTCCAACCGCAAATTCCTTAGACCAACCCAACTAGCACCCAATACAACAACATGCCCATGTTTCGGCACCACATTTCCTCTTGGCTAGTGCGGCCACACATCATGTAACCACTCATCTCAACAATCGCTCGCTCATTACGTCTAACACTGGCTCTGATGACATCAAGGTTGGAAATGATACCAACCTCGCCATCACTTATACGGATTAAACTTCTCCTCTTCTTCCCTCTTTCAAATCTTTTAATTTAGATGATGTTCTTTGTGTTCCCCATACGTCTCACAATTTATTTTCCATTTCTAATCTTTGTCAATCCAATTATGTTTCTGCTGAATTCACACCCTCTAAATTTGTTGTGAAGGATCTTCAGACCAACCAACCCCTGATGAATGGACCAGTTAAATATGGACTATATGAATGACCATCTATGCCCATGTTTGCCTTTGCCGCCAATAAAACAACTCAACATGCCCGGCATCACCGTCTTGGCCATCCTGCTAGCTCGATTTTTAAAAATATCATACGAACCAACAATTTAGAGGTTACTCCCTTACGTACGTTTTTCTCATTATTCTGCATGCTTAGATTATAAGAGTCATACACTATCATTTCGTGCTTATACATTAATTTATTCCGACCCCTTGAAACAATTTTCTTTGATGTTTGGACTTTACCAATTGTCTCAAGTGACAGTTTTAAATGTTATGTTATTTTTGTTGATCACTATACCAAATATATATGGTTCTATTCGCTTCACAGTAAATCTAATGTGGCATCTACCTTCATACACTTTAAAGCAATTGTTGAAAATATATTTGATCATACTATTAGTTTTTTTTACATTAGCATACATTGCTTTAAATTCTTATCTTCCTCAACATGCATTACTCATTACATCACTCCAACATACACCCCTGAACATAATGGATTCTATGAACGATTTCATCTTCATTTTGTAGAAATATGATTGGTCATACTCATGCCTCAATTCCTTTAACTATTTGGTCTTATGCATTGTCCATTGTTATTTATCCTATCAATTGCATTCCTACCTCCACATTTGCCCGTACATGCATCTTTGGTACATCGCCAAATTACAAAAAAATTACGAGTTTTTTTTGGGTGTCTGTGCTATTCATGACTCAAGCCCTTACATTGATGATAAATTATAACCACGTTCCAAGGCATTTGTGTTTATTGGCTATGCATTAAATCAACATGAATATTATTGCTTAATTTGATGTTGCGTCTCGTTTATATACATATCTCGTCATGTCAAGTTTGTCGAGGATATGTTTCCTTTTCAAACCATGTCATTTGCCTCTTTACCCGACTCCAATGTAGCGCCCCCAGACCCCGGGTCTGGTAGCGCTAAATGAGTCATAAATGGTCTGGTAAACTGTTTAGACCGCCGTTCTCGCTTGGTCTTAAAGGGCTAACCCTGGTTGACAAGATCTTTATGTCTCACACTTATATGAGGGTTATCTGGACATTACTTTGGATATTAAATTACCGATGTCGGACTTTACATTCTACCCTCTTACAAGGAACTGGCGTCCTCGCCAGGACGGCCAAGACTTGTTCCAGTGGACATATCACAGTTTGTTCCTACAATAGGACTCTAAAGGTGGCCCCACCGCCTCTCACGGTGTGGCACATAGGTCCGTATGGTAGTCGGCTCTGAATACCATTCTGTAACGCCCCCAGTCCCCGGGTATGGTAGCGCTAAATGAGTCATAAATAGTCCGGTCAACTTTTTAGACCGCCATCCTCGCTTGAACTAAAAGGGCTAACCCGAGTTGACATGACATTTATGTCTCACACTTATATGGGAGTGAGCAGGACATTACTTTGGACATTATTTAACGATGTGAGACTTTTCACCAATCCCCAACCACTCTCGGCTTGGATACTAACATTCCAACTACCCCTTCTCCATCATGGCCACCTTCCTCATCCTCTCCTACACTTGCTTCCAACCTCCAACCCCTCTTCAACTCCACCACCCGCCCCCACCACCCACCGGCCACCTCCTAGCACCTTCGGCTCCACCATCAACCACCCCATGCAAATCACGTCAC
Organism: Gentiana macrophylla; assembly: GCA_026214975.1. Lineage (NCBI taxonomy): Eukaryota > Viridiplantae > Streptophyta > Magnoliopsida > Gentianales > Gentianaceae > Gentiana > Gentiana macrophylla. Next base: position 83,519,758 of record CM047807.1, read on the forward strand.
AAACGACATCGGTGAGCCCATTCAAAACGGAATCTTCACATCTTTTCTCTTCTTTTGGCACTGACAGGGCAGTGGCATTAAAGATGAATTGGGTCACCTGACCCCTAATAATTATTAAAAAAAATCTATGTTTTTTTTACACAATTCAAAAATATTATGTACTAATATCTATTCACTGACCTGCTAAAATTTTCAAATATCGACCCTTGACCCATAATTATACATATATTATTATATAATACATTAATATTTATAATACGATGTGTGATGATGGCCGACCCGAACTACGCCACGTGACATCCTTTTAAGTCGTATAATAAACGACTAGCCTCTAAAGATAAGGCATTAAGGGTCATGAACCCCAAAGACATACCCAAGGGTAGGTCCCTTACCCCAGTGGGTGATCGACAGAGCTCCTCTACCACCCCACCGCAGTCGGTTCAAGGCCTGGTAGTAGAGGATCTTCTCGCCGCCATAGTGGCATTGGAGGCTCGATGCGGGGCGTCATGAGCGACCCCGGCTGTTAGTCCACATGATGAATGGCTACAGATAAATAAGGAAAGAATCTTGGGTCATAAAGACTATAATGCTGACATTTAAATATGTCCATATATCCCTGAATTATAGGGATTTACGTGTATTTATCCTTTGGGAATAAATAATAAAACAATTCCTTGCAGGGAAAGGAAAGGGATAATTCATCCCCTATATAAATAAACCCTAAGGAACTACGAAGGACTTGATTCCAATACGGTCATTGGATACATAGGTAACTCAAGAGAAACAACTCACGGGCTCAGTCTAAAAATACACAAAACCACCCCCATTTTACATCTCTTATTCTAGGGTTCTACCTTGAATCGATTATCACTAAGATATATGGCCCAGATTTATTCATAGACGAGATCCAGCATCACCAATTGGCGATAGAAAGAGGGCCTCTTTTTTGATAGATCGTTAAAGAATCCTAGAATCAAGTCTCATCAGCTATGGCCAGGAACCGCAGCAAGAAAACTGGCACAGATCAAACCAATCCAACCCAGCAAGGTGGAGCTACTACCACCGCTCAGGGCGAAGGTCAGACAATGTCCGCTCAAAGTGGTGCAAACCTTGCCGAAGACCAGACCCATCAGCATGATCCGGTCCTCCAAGATCCAGCCAACAAAGCGTTGTTGGAAGCTCTAAAGAATATGGATAATAACACCTTCAAGATTATTTTTTATGAAACATTGAAGGGGAGAGACCCCCTAGAAGCTTCAAAACTGACACTCCATCATGAGACTTACAAAAAGCAGGAGGTCGTGGAGTCTAGTGGTCGCACAGAGAAGAGGAACATGCATTAACAGCCTAATGATATAGCCAGGGCCGAACTGGATGCCCTGCTCGGCAGACGATCAAATGAACTTCTCTGTGCGTCACCTTTCACTGAGTACATCGATAGTTATCCCTGACCAGCGGGGTTTAAGATCCTTAAGATTGAGTCATATGACGGATCTAAGGACCCCTATGACCATATGCATCAGTACATATCTCACATGAATCCATACAATGCCTCTGATGAAATGAAGTGTAAAGCCTTCCCTGTACTGCTCATGGGAAGGGCTCGGGAATGGTTCAACAAGATCCCTCCTAGGTCGATCTCTGACTTTGGAGTGCTAACTCGGAAGTTCGTAATGCATTCATCGCAGCTCGTCCGTATCAAAGAAATCAGACTCACTTTTTAACCTTGAAGCAGAGACAAGATGAGTCCGTTATTCACTTCATCAAGCGTTTTAATGAAGAATCCGCACAGGTGCGAGATGCAGATGATCGACTGCTAGTTGCCTCTTTCGTGACAGGTCTACGGGAGGGACAGCTGCACGCCAAGCTGAACAGCAAACTTCCGCAGACAATGGAAGAGTGCTTAGATGTGGCATACAAGCATTGGCAAGGAGAATAATAAAATAGGCTAAAAAGAGAGATGGAAAGAAGTGAAGGAAAGAAAAACAAGTTCGAAAGCAAATCAGACAAGAAAAAAAAAGTCAGTATGGGATCGGGTAACTGCACCCGTCTCAGATCGGCTGGGTTAGAAGGGAGCTCTGTCGGACAGAGACTTCATCCAGTTGAACAGATCTCGCGAGTAGGTCCTCGCAATAATGGAAAGAAAAGGGATAGCAAAGGTCCCTCCCCTCATGAGGGGACCCAGGAGAGAGAGATCCCAACAAGTTTTGCAAGTACCACAAAGACATTGGTCGTGACTCAGAGCAATGCTGAGATTTAATAAGAGATATTGATGCGGTAGTAATGGAAGGAAAGTTGGATGAGGTCGTAGATCGGTCTCATCAGGCCGAACCATGTGGTCAACGTGAGTTCAGACGTAGAAATAACTATCATGAGCATGATAATAGAGATGAGTTTTGAAGGAGAAGAGACCACTCACCAGAACTGGATGGTCAACCTGTCAACATGATCAACATGATTTCAGGAGAGCTGAACAGCACTAATAGAGCTGAGGGTACGAGCAGTGGCGGGTTTGTTTCTCCTACTCAACCCAACAAAAGGTAGAGACTGCTGGGAGAAGTGACTTATGGTCCTAAGGATTCACTCCCTTTGGTGATGAATAATGAAGGATTGGTGATGAAAGCGGTGATCAGTAGGAATAGGACGAAGCGAATATGCATGGACACATGCAGTGCCTGTTCTATACTACAATGTCTTCAGAGCTATGGAGTTGAAAGACACCGATCTCACCCCAGTCTCAGCTCCTTTGTTCAGCTTTGCCGGACCCCCGGTTCATCCACTGGGCATGATTAAGCTTCCAACTACTTTTGGAGAAGAAACCAAGGGCAGGACCCTAATGGTGAGTTATGTGGTAGTAAAGGCACCATCAGCATATAATGTGATCATGGGACGACCAGCACTTATCGATCTTCGAGCTATGATATCACCGGCTCATGTTAGTATGAAGTTCCCTACAGGAGAAGGCTCTGTAGAAATCAAAGGCGATGTGGAAACAGCCAGGAGCTGTTACACTGTGACAGTGAAAGGAAATATGATGGTTCAACAGGTGAGCATCGAGGAGTTGCTCCCTGAAGATGAAGATAGCTGGTCATCTGAGGACTAGACAGAGGTTGTTCGTCTATGAGAGGAACAGAAAGACTCGACACTAAATGTGGGTACCTAGATCCTAGCCTCACACAAAGGACCTTTGATAGATCTACTAAAAGAATTCAGAGACGTATTCGCATGGAAGACAGAGGACATGCCAAGGTTATCCCCGGAGTGAGCTGTGCACAAGCTAAACATAGATCCGAACAGGAAGCCTGTTCGGCAAAAGAAAAGGCACTTTGCCTCTGAACGCATCTTAGCAATTGAGAAGGAAGTAACAAAGCTACTGCAAGCGGGAATCATTAAAGAAGTGTTGTACCCAGAATGGCTGGAAAATCTGGTACTGGTCAAGAATCCAGATGGAAGTTGGAGGATGTGTGTTGATTTCACCGACCTCAACAAAGCTTGTCCGAAAGATTGTTATGCTCTACCCAAGATTGATCGTCTTGTTGACTCAACAGTGGGGTATGAAGTATTTGCATTCTTAGATGCATTCAAGGGGTATCATCAGATTGCTATGGACCCTAAATACACGGAGAAAACCTCTTTTATTATAGAGTTTGGGACGTACTGCTATGTTAGTATGCCCTTTGGTTTGAAGAACGCTTGAGCAACCTACCAGCAAACAGTGAACAAAGTATTTTCACAACAGATTGGTAGATGCATGGAAGTATATGTGGATGACCTCCTAATCACGAGCATGACTCATGATTAATATCTATAGGATATTAGAGAGGTATTTGAAGTTCTGAGACGAACTCAAATGAAGCTTAACCCTAAAAAATGTACATTCGCGGTCAGATCGGGCAAGTTCCTGGGATACATGATATCCAAAGATGGGATTAAAGCCAATCCAGATAAGGTAGATGCACTGAAAGCAATGCAACCACCAAAAGGCATCAAGGACTTGTTAGGAAATCTATGCGGGAATGCAGCGGAATTTAAAATTTTATTTCCTTTTAACCAAGATCGACTTCGTTTAAGCAATAAACAAATAAGCTAAAGACGGTGGTTACCTTGGTTGATCTAAAAGATCGACGCTTTGACCGTCTAAGGAGCGTAGTTCTGCATAGAGCCGCCCAAGTGTTCGGCCTCTACCGCTAGTCCACACGAATAGCCCGCCGGAATCCCATCATGGATTGCTATTGGAAAACTCCGGTTGCTAGACCGGCCCTTTTCCCCTCTCTCCAACTCTCTATAGGACGCTATCTATTTTACACAAGAACTATGAGCTCTTGTAATTGTGATATACAAAGGAGCTTGACACCCACCTCTTATTTATAGTGGTTGGGGCGCCCCTATGTAGTGTGGAGGAGAAGAAAACATTTTCCCAATAAAATAAGGAAAATATAATTGATTGATTTATCTCATTTATTACAATATCTCATATTAAATAAATCTAGGATATTGTCAATATCTTATATTGAATATTTCCAAGATATTGTCAATATCTAATATTGACTATATTTATTATATTACCATAAATCAATTTACATATGTGTATATATCACATATATATAACACATATAAATCTATTAATATAAACACATAGCGGTGCGCATGCAAATATCTAATTTGCATTTGTGCCCACACGTTGCATGTGCATTATATATATATATATATATATATATATATATATATATATATATATATATATTAATATCTAATATTAATATTTAGTATCTACTATTAATTAAATTGCACAATCCAAGTGTATCTTATACATTATTAAATGTGGCGCCCTTTGACCAACAAATTGGCTTCCGAATATTCTTTAATTAATATAATTAATATCTTGTATTTTATTTATTCATAATAAATAAATATCACCATATTAATTTACCACTATAACCTTTATAGTCTCGAGATAAACTTTCCTTATTTGGTTATCATCTATAACCACATTTTAATCCGGCTAGATGTTCTTATGTGTGTGGCCGATAGGCTTCCGAATATGTTGGCCGTAGACACAAAGTGCAAATTACGAAAATGCCCTTCATGCCTAACGATCACGGGATAGCGTCTAGCAACACACCGTGAACCCAATCATCGGAAGAGTCAAATGCAATGACTATTACCTTTCATGTGAAACAGTTACCTTGTAACTTACAATCCTATCGCTGTAATAATATCCATACGGTCGTTAGTCGAGTGTCAAAACATCAACGACCGTATCTTATAATCTGGATATCATGCTCTCTCGAAGTAACTCGTTTACTCCCACTTTGCAAAGATTCATGAGAGTAAGACATTCCTTATAAGAAGACCATTTCGGATATTCGATCCCAATCATAGGATACGCGATTCCCGGACGACCAATCATGTATACTCCGCGACGCTTCAATATCATACCCAATCACTACCGCATGATCGCCCGTGGCTGAGGAAACCTCAATAGTGTCAAAGCATGACAATCCACACCGTGATGCCATGAAGACTCCAATCAAAAGGATAATTACACAACCGTCACATATAGTGTGACACTTATCCGTGTAAGTGGGTCGATCTAACAACGTCGCATTCTCTAATACACGTCCACGTATAGTCCAAGTGTCTCTACACTTCGATAGACGAGATCTATCCCTTACTTAAAAGACAGAAGACATCTAATACGTGCTAGCCTGTTCATACTATCAATGCCCTGTTTAATAGTACATCAGCCTAGAGACATTTAAGTATCAAACTTATTAAAGTGATTAGAGATCTCATCAACCATAATCGCCTATCATGGTTTCTCTATCACAGTTTAATACTAAGGACGTTATCATATAAAATTCATAATTGGTTCTTTAAAAGAACATATATATAACAACAGAAAAGCCATTTTATATATGTATAAACATAAAGAAATAGTAGAAATGATCCGACCCGGTCGGATCCGGTCCAACCCGATTGGGTTTAGGACACTATTCCAACAATCTCCCACTTGACCTAAAACCAATCACTCGCACACACAAGACCAAGTTGAGACACAAGAATCTCATGCAATACTCGCAACCAGCCCTAGCCTTAAACGGATCTCTATCCATGGGGACTCTGACTATCTTCATACCAAGCTCCAAATGACCAAGTCAAAGGAACCGCCTCAACACACACACAGATCTCTGACGAGACCCTGGTCCTTGCTTCAAGCATTGAATCCACTTACTATATCAGCTATATAGAAAAGGTGGAAGAACCGCACAAGGGTTCAATAATGAACCTTCTAGATCCATGTATCGCCTCCCCACTAGCGCTCTAAGGCACTCTTCTGTGTTTTGGCCTAGTTGTAGAGTTTACAAAGACCCATAGGCTAGAACATTTCCAGCTCACTGTGTCACTTAATCAAATTGACTGCAAACCCAGACCGTAGCTCCCACTCGCCTTCATAAGACTTAGGATACACGTCTGTATAACTATATTTATTCTCTTCCAAGCTTTAATAAACTAGGAACTTTTCCTTAACTTGTTTAAGGATATTCTCGACATCTGCTAGAATCACTTTCACACTTGCTCATGACTCTTCATGAAGTGTGAACCTCTAGGATAACTCTTATGATGGATCTTATTGCAGTAGCAAAGGGAACCTTCCATAAGCATCATCTTTCACCTCATCTTTAGGACTTACATCCTAACATAGACAGATCTTGAGAACACCGGCTAGCAGTATCTCCTTTCGTGATCTATGCTAGCATCACATCTATATAGGTAAACTATAATCTAATAGCAGTTAAATCTATCGCTATAGATTCTTATTTCTAAAATAAGAACTGCTAATCCAAGTGCTTTCGTAAAGAACTTGAACTACCAAACATTAATTGATCGTGATACATGGGTGACAATTCTCGAGAGAGATATCCAATACCTTACTCAAAAATCGTGACACACTCCCACTATCCATCTTGCACATTGGGCATATCCTTTTTTTTACTAAATCAAACTCCTTTGATTATCAAACAAAGAAATGTCTAGAGAAACTTGTTTAAGTCCATAAATGGATCTCATGAGCTTGCATATCATGTTAACGTCTATGAACATCGAGCTGTATGCCCAATGTCTTCAACACTATCATATAGCCATGATACGAAGTTACAACAAGCATAGTCTGAATAGAACTGGGCTCAGCCTTAGAGGGACATTCCCTCTAGGTGAGACAGACTAGGTTCACAACCTGGTTGTCACTGATGGAATCTAATTCAGATATTATGGCTCCTGGCCATATCTCTCAATCTTGTCTTTCAAACATTCTTTCATAAGTCATGAGATATTCATTCTTCAAGATGAACATACCAACAAATTTTTCGGGCTTGAGGTTATCCACAGGACTTACGTAACTTTTGTGTGCACTGAGCGTTGTTTTACACCTCATCGCTATCGCGCGCCTCCGCTCATGTTCCTCTGGTTGAATATATCTTTGTGGTTCTCAAACTCTTTTGAGATCTGATTCACTCCCACTGTTTCTCTTGGAAGAAACACTTCCTCTATAAGACAGCATGTTTGGAGACAAACATTTTGCTCCGCGGACAAGTAAATAATATCTAGCGTACTTGCTAAGATATTCCACAAAGTTGCATATGTCGTACTAGGCTCCAAGCCTTTCTGACTTTGCCTATGATAACTTCAAATCATCGGTTAAGATAGATTCGACATTATCCTCTTCCATATCTAATATGGAATTTATTCAACCTTTATTCTTTGGAACTCGGTTAAGTATAAGGGCACTATCCCGAAACGGGTAAGGGATACTTCACATGGCTTGCGTCACACCTTTATCATATAAAGTTTTGTTTCCATTTTGGGAACACAATCTAATTGCGTAACCAAAAGATGGTATCCTTCAAGGGAGAATCTTATTCCTTTCGCATTTACTTCAAACACCCTTCAGTATTAATTACTTCAATCCAATTGAAGATTAATTCCTAAGTAGCTCATCAATCTCATATTCGTACTAGCTCGAACTTTTCGGGCTTTCCGAATTGTCGTACTTCAATAAATACATTCAACTATTTCGAAAATAGTCATAGAGATCAATAAACAATTATTTGTGGTATTAATTGTCACAAGGCAACAAACATCGGTATGTTTAGGTTTTAGACAATTTTTCTAGATCTTACAACCTTTTCATAAAAGGGTATTTTAGTCATCTTTAGGTAAGATACGTATTACCCACATGATTCATAATCATATGGTTCAACATCATCAGAATGACGTTTAATTACACGCTTCCCTCCCAGAGAGACTATGTCTAGAACAACTACAAATATCAAGGATAACAGCCATTCAAATATTTAGTTGAGATCTCATCACACATATCAACTATATAGTGACTTCAATCTAGTATGTTAGATTCAGTGACCTTCCAACTTTATCGGAATAACATTTATTCTTTACAATTGAATATGTCTACTAAATCCTAACAAATAACTGAAAGTATGTTCTTCATAAGAAACGGAACATAACAACATTTATTTAGTTCCATTATCAGTTTACTAGATACAGAATATGGTAAGTGTCACAACGTTTGCTTCACCTTCCATATCTGTATTTAATCTTTCTAATTTTAATCACACTCGTAAGATATCATATATCTAAGATTTGACTTGAACTTAGATAGATTTATCTCAACAGACTTGCTTAGAATAGAGACTTCGATAAGCTCTCTATTTAAGCACATGCCCTAACTTTTCTTTCAATCCTTTAAGCACTTGAAAATGTTTCTTATTGTAGTCTTCATAAGACTTAAGAAAGATCACAAGAGCCATGTCCTTAATTTCCTTTCATGAAGAAAATCTAAAGTTTATTAAATAGTTTATTTAACCTTTTGAATCGTATTCAAAACATTGACTATTTAATTAACCTTTAAGCAATGATAGAATTAAGTCGATACATAAATCTTACAATTTTGAAAACAACCTTTCCAAAATCAGATGTGGTCATTCTTATCCAACGTTTGAATTAATTGTCATCATATGACTAAATGATCATATTGGATCGTATCCAATGTCATGAGCTACCGCCTTTCATTAATAATTAAAGTCTTGGAGAACTCCATCATATATGTAGCCTCCTTGTCTCTAACTACTATAACGAGATTGCTCGTGTCATTGCTTATTTTAAAAGGATTAAAATTTACTTAACCATTCTTGAGAACGCTTCTCAAATAAATCATAATTTGGTTTTACTAATCGAGAAAAACATAAATATAAAAGTTTGCTAAAAACTACAACATAAAAATGAAGATAAAAGAGTGTTGTTGTCTATACACGCAAAATCAAATATGGTCTTTTGATTTATGATTTTTCTCCCACTAGTCAACTACTCCCAATTGACTTTCAAGATCTTTCAAAATTCTTTAGTGGCCAAGATCCCATCCGGTTACCCCGATTCCCGACGAGGCCGATCGACCGAATAATTCGAAAGGTATGTAACTCTTACCAATCACATCTCTATGTGACTCTTGGTGGTTGACTAGTCAACTCTTTGACAATTCACATCTTTATGTGTGTAGTCAACCCTTGCCTCTAGAATAAGACGGTCCTGACGAGGGCCATTCACCGCAATACTCTAGTCAAGTCATAACCCAATATTCGCGAGATATCATACGATCATATCTCAATAACGACGATATACCCGTGGTAGGTCAACTCCCGACGAGGGCGATCGAGCTTGGATCCAACAAAGGCTCTTCACCGTCGCTATAATATTGGGAGACAATTTTTCAACTTGATTTTTGTTGTGGAAGTATTTACGTAAATTAATTCACTTAATTAATTTTAATTACGGTCTCATCAAATATATCTATCTCTATAGACATACATCCTACACATTTATCTAGATCGTGCCTAGTCATGCATCTATCGTATCATATAAAATAAATACAAGCACAAAATAAATAAATGCATAAAGTAAGCGGTATGATCATGGACTTTTTCTAGGTGCGGTTTCGAATACAAACTGACGAAACCGTGGGTCACAATCTAAAGGTAGCTGCAACCGCCAATAGGATCTTTAATGCTCCATTCTCCAATAGGATCTCATTTTGCCTTTCTTTTGGTCTTCATCTTCTGCTCCATTCTTGTTACATTTAATTCTATCTAATAAAATAAATACACCCGCCGCACACGGGGAGAGCTAACGGAATGGGATGAATGCGAGAAAATAAACTAGGTCACGTTCTTCATAACGTCCTAGGACAATTTTTAAACCAACGTAAAATTAACTCATTCACATCTATCCTATCGGTTAGTCCATGATCAATCAGGGTCCATATAATCATATTATATCTACTATATCTAATCCATACAATAAAATCTTATGAAAAAGATAAAATTAAAATTTAACTACTTGCGTCTTAATTAATCAATTAACATTTAATCTATTAAATAATTTTATCCAATCAATTAACTAATTAACATTTAATTAATTAAATGATTTTAATCGAAATAAAATTAACGATTAATTTTAAACGATTTTAATTTTAATTTTAATTAATTAGAACTATTCTAAAAATAAATCAAAATTAAAATTATTTCTCTTTAGTTTCTTTCCTTTTGATTCGTAATCAAAACGGATGCATTTGGTTTCCTAAACCAAATTTGGCTTAGGCCTGGCCACTTTCCAAAATCAAAATTTTGAAAGTGGCGCAAGCTAAGCTTTTAAAATCAAATATTCGGAAAGGCTGGCGCATTCTAAATCAAATATTTGGAAAGGCCAATAATTTTGGTTTAGGCGCAGCCACTTTCCAAAATGAAAATTTTGAGTGGCGCAGCTTGCGCTTTTCCAAATCAAATATTTGGAAATGGCTTGCAGCCATTCCGAACAAAGTTTGGAAAGGCCATTATTATTTTAATGCCATGTGGCATCCCAATGGCCCAAACTATTTGAACCATTGGTTAGCCACATGACACAACTAAACAAAGGGAAATTAATAATCACAACTATGAACCATATTAAATCACAAAATACACAAAACAAAACTGGGGCCACCACATCACACCAAAGACCGCCGCAGCCTCGAGGCCGCCGCCGCCGGCGATCACACGGTGGTGGTGCCGCTGCCGATCGGCCGAGCACCACCATTTCCGCCCCTTTTTTTTCGTGTATCAATTTTGCGAATTAAAAATCTTTCATCTTTTAATCACGTGATTTAAACGATAAAATTAACTATGCACAATAACATGCTTATTGCTTAAGCTCGAAGCTCTCTCTGATACCACTGTTAGGAAATCTACGCGGGAACGCAGCGGAATTTAAAATTTTATTTCCTTTTAACCAGGATCGACTTCGTTTAAGCAATAAACAAATAAGCTAAAGACGGTGGTTACCTTGGTTGATCTAAAAGATCGACGCTTTGACCGTCTAAGGAGAATAGTTCTGCATAGAGCCGCCCAAGTGTTCGGCCTCTACCGCTAGTCCACACGAATAGCCCGCCGGAATCCCATCATGGATTGCTATTGGAAAACTCCGGTTGCTAGACCGGCCCTTTTCCCCTCTCTCCAACTCTCTATAGGACGCTCTCTATTTTACACAAGAACTATGAGCTCTTGCAATTGTGATGTACAAAAGAGCTTGACATCCACCTCTTATTTATAGTGGTTGGGGCGCCCCTATGTAGTGTGGAGGAGAAGAAAATCTTTTCCCAATAAAATAAGGAAAATATAATTAATTGATTTATCTCATTTATTATAATATCTCATATTAAATAAATCTAGGATATTGTCAATATCTTATATTGAATATTTTCAAGATATTGTCAATATCTAATATTGACTATATTTATTATATTACCATAAATCAATTTACATATGTGTATATATCACATATATATAACACATATAAATCTATTAATATAAACACATAGTGGTGCGCATGCAAATATCTAATTTGCATTTGTGCTCACACGTTGCATGTGCATTATATATATATATATATATATATATATATATATATATATATATATATATATATATTTATTAATATCTAATATTAATATTTGGTAATACGTCTTATTAATTAAATTGCACAATCCAAGTGTATCTTATACACATTAAATGTGGCGCCCCTTTGACCAACAAATTGGCTTCCGGAATATTCTTTAATTAATATAATTAATATCTTGTATTTTATTTATTCATAATAAATAAATATCACCATATTAATTTACCACTATAACCTTTATAGTCTCGAGATAAACTTTCCTTATTTGGTTATCATCTATAACCACATTTTAATCCGGCTAGATGTTCTTATGTGTGTGACCCGAACGGCTTCCAAATATTTTGGCCGTAGACACAAAGTGCAAATTACGAAAATACCCTTCATGCCTAACGATCACGGGATAGCGTCTAGCAACACACCGTGACCCCCAATCATCGGAAGAGTCAAATGCAATGACTATTACCTTTCATGTGAAACAGTTACCATATAACTTGCAATCCTATCACTGTAATAGTATCCATACGGTCGTTAGTCGAGTGTCAAAACATCAACGACCGTATCTTATAATCTGGATATCATGCTCTCTCGAAGTAACTCGTTTACTCCCACTTTGCAAAGATTCACGAGAGTAAGACATTCCTTATAAGAAGGCCATTTCGGATATTCGATCCCAATCATAGAATACGCGATTCCCGGACGACCAATCATGTATACTCCGCATGCTTTAATATCATACCCAATCACTACCGCATGATCGCCCCGTGGCTAGGGGAAACCTCAATAGTGTCAAAGCATGACAATCCACACCGTGATGCCATGAAGACTCCGGTCAAAAGGATAATTACACAACCGTCACATAGTGTGACACTTATCCGTGTAAGTGGGTCAGTCTAACGTACGCATTCTCTAATACACGTCCACGTATAGTCTAAGTGTCTCTACACTTCGATAGACGAGATCTATCCCTGCCCTTAAAGACAGAAGACATCTAATACGTGCTAGCATGTTCATACTATCAATGCCCTGTTTAATAGTACATCAGCCTAGAGACATTTAAGTATCAAACTTATTAAAGTGATTAGAGATCTCATCAACCATAATCGCCTATCATGGTTTCTCTATCACAGTTTAATACTAAGGACGTTATCATATAACAATTCATAATTGGTTCTTTAAAAGAACATATATATGACAACAGAAAAGCCGTTTTATATATGTATAAACATAAAGAAATAATAGAAATGATCCGACCCGGTCGGATCCGGTCCAACCCGATTGGGTTTAGGACACTATTCCAACAGGACTGACAGGAAGAATGGCAACACTGAACAAGTTTCTCTCCAGATCAGCACATCGCGCCTTGCCTTTATTCAAAATCTTGAGAAGGGAAAGCCCTTTCCATTGGGACGAAGAAAGCCAGAAGGCATTTGAAGAACTGAAGTTGTACTTGGCCAAACTGCCCATATTAACAGCTCCTCAGGAAGGAGAATCTTTATATATCTATTTAGCGGTGTGTGAAGAAGCAGTTGGGCTGATCAAAGAACAAGATGGGCACAAAATACCGGTTTTCTTTGTGAGTAAAGCACTCCATGAACCAGAGGTCAGATATTCGAATGCAGAAAAATTGGCTTTAGCATTGGTTCATGCCTTTAGGAAGTTAATACCTTATTTCCAGGCACACCAAATCACTATGATCACTGATCAACCTCTCCGGCAAATTTTAGGATGACCTAAAACCTCAGGAAGGTTGGCAAAGTGGGTCGTAGAACTAGCAGAGTTTGATCTCGATTTCCATCCCTGGACTGCGGTCAAAGCGCAAGACTTAGCAAATTTCTTGCCTGAAGGGATAGCTGTTTGCCTAGAAGACGATCAGCTGAATCAAGAATAAAATAAATGGAATTTGTATGTGGATGGAGCATCTAGCAAAGATGGGGCAGGGGCAGGTCTCCTGCTCGTCAGTCCAAAAGGGGACGCATTCCCCTATTCCCTACGATTTGGGTTTTAGGCTACAAATAATGAAGCAGAATATGAAACCTTAATTACAGGGCTTCAACTGGCAGCAAAGCTTGGAGCAAACAATTTGCAAGTTCATAGTGATTCTCAGCTCATCGTGAACCATAAAATAGCGAATATGAAGCAAAAGGAGAACCCATGAAGAGGTATCTAACTGTTGCTCAATCATTATTAGGGAAATTCCAATAGGTCCAGGTCGGCCGAATACCTCGAGCTGAGAACAAGAGGGCAAATGCACTATCAAAGTTGGCTTCCAACTTTATATCAGATAGAAAAGTGTTGGTCAAACTCCTCAAATAAAGGAGTTACGACCAGCAGATTGTGTAGCCGATCACACAAGCCAACACTTGGATGGATCCTATTGTCTCCTATCTCAGAGATGGAATATTACCTAGAGATAAGGTTCAAGCCAGAAAGATAAAACTCTTAGCGGCCAGATACTCTCTATTCGATAACATCCTTTATCACAGATCGTACATTGTTCCATGGCTCAGATGTACTACAACTGAGGAAGGAAATTATCTTCAATGAGAAATACACTTAGGGATTTGTGGAAATCATCCCGGAGCTCGAACATTAGCAAGAAAATGCATACTATTTGGCTACTACTGGCCTACGATGTCTTAGGACGCCAAAGAGCTGGTCGAGAAGTTCAAGTCGTGCCAAGTTCCTGATAATCTTTTGCATCAGCCATCCCAGGACAGGATTCCTCTTGTCTCCCCATGGTCTTTTGATCAATGGGGAGTAGATTTAGTTGAACCGCTCCTACGAGCTCCCGGCAATGTCAGATTTTTTATAGTAGCAGTGGACTACTTCACCAAGTGGGTTGAAGCCGAACCACTAACCACAATTACTGGGAAACGGATACAAAAATTTCTATGGAAAAACATAATATGTAGGTTTGGAATTTTGAAAGCGTTGATCTCTGATAACAGAACTCAATTTAAGGACAAAACCGTTAAGGAATGGTGTGCCGAGCTGCACATAACTCAACATTTCACTTATGTTGGTCATCCACAAGCTAATGGGCAGGTTGAGTAGACAAACGGGCAAATAAAAATAGGGATAAAGAAGCGCCTTGAAGAGGATTGAGAGAACTGGGCCGAGAACTTACCCAACATTCTATGGGCATACAGAACCACGCCAAACTCGGCCACAGGAGAAACTCCTTTCAGTCTGGCATATGGGAGTGAGGCAGTAATCCCAGCCGAGATCGGCCTGCCATCACCCCGAGCAGTTCTCTATTCTGAAGAACAGCAATTAACTGAGCTCCAGCACTCGAAAGACGACCTGGAAGAAGCTCAGAATGTGGCCTTTATCAGAATGGCCAAGTATAAACAACGGATCTCCCAGTACTATAACTCCCGGGTTAAATACTCATACTTCAAAGAAGAAGATTTAGTGCTCAGAAAGAATGAGGTCAGCAGGCAAGGGCCACAAGGCAAACTTGACCCGAACTGGGAAGGCCCTTGTAAAGTGGTCAAAGTACACGGAAAATGAGCATATCACCTAGCTGATGCAAATGGCAGAACCATACCGGGCAGCTAGAATGCCATCAACTTAAGAAAATTCTATGTCTAGAATAGGTTCCAGACCTTATTTTTACCTTATTTTCTATTTCAGCTTTTATTTTCCAATATGATGAAATTGAACATCAATTATAATAATAAATCTTATGTTTTGCACATGTACATATTATAGTTCATACACTCAAATGAAGTTTGCGAAGGAAAAACCTAACAAGCTTGTAGGACAGACGATCAGAACTGAGCTACAGGTCAGACTCAGAAGTTTGCAAAGGACAAACTTAACAGGTCTGTCGGACAGGCGATCAAAACTGAGCTACAGAGAAGACTCAAACACAAAATTAATAAGTCTGCAAGACAGATAATCAAAACTGAACTGAACTGCAGGTCAGACTTAGAAGTTTACAAATGACAAACTTAACAGGTTTGCCGGACAGACGATCAGAACTAAGCTGTAGAGAAGACTCAGAAACAAAATAACCAAGTCTGCAAGACAAACGATCAGAACTGAGCTGTAGAGCATACTCAAAAACACACTTGCTAAGTCTGCAAGATGGACGGTCAGAACTGAGCTACAGAGCAAACTTAAATACAAACTTACTAAGTCTGTAAGACAGAGGATCAGAACTGAGCCCTAGAATAAACTTAGAAAGTTTGCTAAGGTAGAACAGATGATCGGCGTTCATATAAGAAAATACAAAGTACACCATTCAAAAGCAAAGCTCATGAATGATGTACTTGAGGATAATGGCCCCTAAGCTACATTTTAAATAAAAAGCAAAAGCTAGAGTAAAAGCCAAAGAAATGATAACATGATAAGTGTCTAAAAGGCATACACGTCAAAAGAGCAATCGAAAAATTGCCAAGTTATTACAAATTTTCAAAGCAAAGTTATAATTAAAAGCTCAAGAATCAAGCAGGAGGACTCTATTGAGAAGGTTGAGCAAAAAAATCATTGGCTTGGTGAGGTACGCCGCAGGCGCGTAAAAAGTCTCGGCTTACGAGCGCCGCAGGGTTGTCGAGCATACTTTACAACCAAATCTTCACCGCTCGAAACTCTTTCGTCTAGCCTCATAGACCCTGTTGTAGCCAGGTTTGCGAAGTCCTCCATGGGGAAGATCCTCAATTACCAGCTCGGGACACTGTTCCTTGGCTTCCTCCACGCCCAAAGTGTACCCATGGTTTAAGATTGGGTCAACCAAAGCCTTCAAGGTCCCGGTACATTGAGTGGAGTTATTATAGTCATGAAGAGCTTGGGCGATCTGCGCAGGTATCACAGACTTCAACTCTTCATTCTCGCCGGAGCCAGCATTTGCATCTTCCAACTCTGAGGTTTGCTTGGCATGATCAGCCACGGGCTGCCAGCTTGTCGTCGGCAAAGCAGATTTACAGCTCGACCTGTTGTGCTAGAAGTTGTTTGTTCAGATCGGTGATCTGCTGATCCTTGGACGTTGAAGTGTCCTTGTGTTTTTGACGTTTTCTGAATGATCAGCAATCCGCTTCTTTAGGGACCTCATCTAAGAAGATAGACTGTCAAACCTCTTCAAGACCTCCTTACCGATCTTGACAACCTGAGGAATCATTACAGGGGTCATTGCAGTGATAAGATAAAGTAAAAGACACAAAAACAAAGGTAAGAAGAAACTTACCGCAACATTCGAGATCCTTATCGTGCACTCCGCATATATCGAGAACACGGAAAGGAACCCCTCCAAGTCGGAAGCATCTTGATCGCCTCGATTAGGCCTACTCCTTTACCTCCCGGATCGGGCGCACTGGAGCTTCCGCTCAAAATCACCGAGATCGTGGTCGTCCGTAACTATCGAGTTTTCCTCACCTCTGCATTGCATGCGAGGAGAACGAATAGCCTGTTCGTCCTATTGAAAACCCTCACCAGGAGTCTGAAGGTTTTCGATGAGCGGCCTCAAGTTCACGGGGGAACCTCTAAAATGACCTCGGCCTGGATGCATTGCATCTGGGTTTACAATCTGCTCGTTGTGATCATCCACAACCTCCTCTTAGCAGCTTCCCCAAAGATTTTGGCAAAATCAGCCACTGGAAAGGCAAGGGGAAACAGCATCAGTCCGGGGGCAAATCACAAAAGCAAAAACGAAAAAATATATACGAAGAAAAGTATAAAAAATAATAAAGGCAGGGATAGGGCCCTACAGTTGTCATACTCCTTTGGGTTAAGCCTCAGATATGGTTCAGGCCCTGAGTTAGCTAGACGAGCTGCCTGTATCAACTATGAGGACCATTCCTTATGGTCAAGGAAGACACCCGATCCGGCTATATCTTCTAGCAACCGATCTCCAACCCCATTGGGGCACACGTCCGTAGGGAGAGAGTAATAACTTCATATTCCTAAGTCCGGGTGCCCCCCGTGACGGATGAAGAAGAAGTGGGACTTCCACTCGTGGATAGAGGATTTCCCCGTAGAGAGAATGGGGATATACCTTCGGTGGTCTGTTCGGCGGGGGAAGTAGTACCACCCGATGTGGTTTCTAACCTTCTTGTGTTGATAGAAGGTCCTGAATAGATCCACGGAAAATTCCGTGTCTATGCATCTACACCAAATCGTAAAACCTATTATAGTCATAACCCCATTGGAGGCGATCCGGCGGATCCTAAGTAGTAATGTCTAAGGACGACCAAAAAGCGCAGACGTAAGGGTACCACAAAAGGTCACAGACGGATCGCTCCTCGTACCACATCTGATACCATACCTGGGGTGATAAGCATACTGCTTTGAACCCCGGGAAGGCGGGAGAGTCTTGGTCTAGGTCAATGTTGTATCAGCCACAAATTCGGATGAGTTCATCCCGAGAGATGGTGGAATTTACCCAAAACAGCCTATTGCCGATCTAACGATCCACAGAGCCGAGGGTCAACAATCGGATGCTCAAATCCTCTATGATTTATAGCAGGAATAGGAACTGGGGGTACTAATCGGGCCTTAGGACAAGAGTTTTCTCCTTCAGACTCAGATTGGGAAACGAATTCCCTTTCAATTGAACTACTGGTTACAGGTCCAACCCTTATTAACTGGAATGGAAAGAAGAAGAATAGGGGAAGAACAGATGCAGAAAAAGAAGAAAAGATGATGCTTACTTGAAGAAAAGCAAAGTGTCTTAAGATTTTGGAGTTTTCGTTTTAATAATGACGTTGGAAAAGAAGTGGGAGAGTCTAAGTGAAAAGACAAGGGTTATAACCCCCAGACGTGGAAACGACGTCAGTTATGGGAAAAATGGAAAGACGCATCGGTTCCCGGAAAAGCAATGACGACCTACTTAATAGTCTGCCACCTGGAAGCTTGTAGTCTCAAAATGCATGGTCGGATAAAATCGGCCGTACCGGATTGGCGCAGATCTGACCGACTAGGAGCATGGTCAGATCTGGGGGAGATTGGCGCAGATCTAATGACGGCCGACCCGAACTACGCCACGTGTCATCCTTTTAAGCCGTATAACAAATGACTAGCCTCTAAAGATAAGGCACTACGGGCCAGGAGCCCCAAAGACATACCCAAGGGTAGGTCCCTAACCCTAGGTGGGTGATCGGCAGGAGCTCCTCTACCAGCCACCGCAGGTCGGTCAAGGCCTGGTAAAGTGGAGCAGCCCATTTTGGCCATAGTGGCCTTAGGGGCTCGACACAGGACGTATAGAGCCACCCCGGCTGTTCGTCCACGTGCTGAATGGCTACAGATAAATAAGGAAAGAATCTTGGGTCATAAAGACTCTAATTCTAACATTTAAATATATCCATAATTATCCCTGAATTATAGGGATTTGCGTGTATTTATCCCAGGGCCGGCCCTGGCATTTATTGGGCTTAAGGCGAAGTCCCCGAAGTGGGCCTTTTAGTTGAAGTTGTTTTTTTTTTAAAAACATACTTATCACGTTTTTAACATCTGTAAATACAAAATTCAATTTATTGATAGCCTCAAAACATTCATACAAAGTGTTAGATATTTTTTCATACATAAATATTTTGATTATCGTTTGCATCCGAGTTGTCATACGAATTAATGTTATCAGCTCATGAACGGGATTCATGCATTTTTTCTGAATTCCATGCATCGATTCGTGAATGCATTCATGAACCTATTTAATGGATGCAACTCGAGAAAATTCAAGAGTTGCATGTTTTAGGCCGAACAGACTTGATTCTACCATTTTGTGCAAGGAGTACTTCCATTCGTTTATAGGGTATCTTCAGCCTATAAAAGGCATAGTTATGCAGTCGAAATTCAAATAGTTTACAGCATCATCAGAACAAATATTGAGTGTTTGATTCAAACAAGTCACTGTTTGAATCAAACACCTCCATTGTATCCTGAGAGAGATTTTCGTTTGAATCCCTAAGTGACAATTCACGTGGGACGAAACATCTCTTTAAAGATAACATAACGTTCTTACGTGCCTTGGAGTTTTTTCTGAGTCTGTCAAATTCTTATTCATCAAAATTTTCCAACACAATCTCATCAATACAACTATATATGTTTGTTTTTAGCTGTTTACAAATTGGATATATATATATATATATATATATATATATATATATATTACGTACTGAATTGGAAAATGAATTATACCTTGAGTATGTCCAAGGTAACGGTATTCGGGCCCCTAGACGAAAATTCAGGCACATAAGGACCAGAGTTGTCTTTAATAGCAATACTCTTTTGAATTGTTGCTGTGGGCTTACTGCAATTGAAATCATACGTTCGATCAACATAATTTCTTTTCATTTTTTCTTTAAATTTATAATAATCAAGAAATGCGTATTTAAAAATAAAAAAAACAACAAACCTCGTGGTGTTAATATAGTTCAAGATTTGATCACTATCATTTTGATAAAGTAGAGTAGCTGGTAAAATATATTCAAAGGCATGATCAAAGAAAGCAGTGCCTTTTGTTAATATAGTTCCAACAAATCCCAGCCGAGATCGGCCTGCCATCACCCTGAGCAGCTCTCTATTCTAAAGAACAGCAATTAACTGAGCTCCAGCACTCGAAAGACGACCTAGAAGAAGCTCAGAATGTGGCCTTTATCAGAATGTCCAAGTATAAACAACGGATCTCCCAGTACTATAACTCCCGGGTTAAATACTCATATTTCAAAGAAGAAGATTTAGTTCTCAGAAAGAATGAGGTCAGCAGGCAAGGGCCACAAGGCAAACTTGACCCGAACTGGGAAGGCCCTTGTAAAGTGGTCAAAGTACACGGAAAATGAGCATATCAGCTAGCTGATGCAAATGGCAGAACCATACCAGGCAGCTAGAATGCCATCAACTTAAGAAAATTCTATGTCTAGGATAGGTTCCTGACCTTATTTTTACCTTATTTTCTATTTCAGCTTTTATTTTCCAATATGATGTAATTGAACATCAAATATAATAACAAATCTTATGTTTTGCACATTTACATATTTTAGTTCATACACTCAAATGAAGTTTGCGAAGGAAAAACCTAACAAGCTTGTAGGACAGACGATCAGAACTGAGCTACAGGTCCGACTCAGAAGTTTGCAAAGGACAAACTTAACAGGTCTGTCGGACAGGCGATCAGAACTGTGCTGCAGAGAAGACTCAAACACAAAATTACTAAGTCTGCAAGACAGATAATCAGAACTGAACTAAGCTGCAGGTCAAACTTAGAAGTTTGCAAATGACAAACTTAACAGGTTTGCCGGACAGACGATCAGAACTAAGCTGCAGAGCAGACTCAGAAACAAAATAACCAAGTCTGCAAGACAGACGATCAAAACTGAGCTGCAGAGCAGACTCAGAAACACGCTTGCTAAGTCTGCAAGATAGACGGTCAGAACTGATCTATAGAGCAGACTTAAATACAAACTTACTAAGTCTGCAAGACAGAGGATCAGAACTGTGCCCTAGAATAAACTTAGAAAGTTTGCTAAGGTAGGACATACGATCAGCGTTCATATAAGAAAATACAAAGTACACCATTCAAAAAGCAAAGCTCATGAATGATGTACTTGAGAAGTAATAATGCCTCTAAGCTACATTTTAAATAAAAAGCAAAAGCTAGAGTAAAAGCCAAAGAAATGATAACATGATAAGTGTCTAAAAGGCATACCTGGTCAAAAGAGCAATAGAAAAATTGCCAAGTTATTACAAATTTTCAAAGCAAAGTCATAATTAAAAGCTCAAGAATCAGCAGGAGGACTCTATTGAGAAGGTTGAGCAAAAAAAGCGATGGCTTGGTGAGTCGCATGCATGACGGCGAAAAAGTCTCAATGGCTTTATGAGCGCCGCAGACGTTGAGCATACTTTACAACCAAATCTTCACATGCCTGAAACTCTTTACGTCTAGCCTCATAGACCTTGTTGTAGCCAGGTTTGCTAAGTCCTCCATAGGGAAGATCCTCAATTACCAGCTCGGGACACTGTTCCTTGACTTCCTCCACGCCCAAAGTGTACCCATGGTTTAAGATTGGGGCAAGCAAAGCCTTCAAGGTCCCGGTACATTGAGTGGAGTTCTTATAGTCATGAAGAGATTGGGCGATCAGCGCGGGTATCACATACTTCAACTCTTCATTCTCAGTTCGGAGCCGGGCATTTGCATCTTCCAACTCCGAGGTTGGCTTGGCATGATCAGCCATGGCTGCCCGCTGGTCGGCGGCAGATTTCTGTAGCTCGACCTGTTGTGCTAGAAGTTGTTTGTTCAGTTCGGTGATCTGCTGATCCTTGGACGTTGAAGTGTCCTTGTGTTTTTGACGGCTTGCTGAATGATCAGAAATCCGCTTCTTTAGGGACCTCTTCTAAGAAGATAGACTGTCAAACCTCTTCAAGACCTCCTTACTGATCTTGAGAACCTGAGGAATCATTACAGGGGTCATTGCAGTGATAAGATAAAGTAAAAGACATAAAAACAAAGGTAAGAAGAAACTTACCACAACATTTAGATCCTTATCAGGCACTCTAGGCATATCAGCAACACGGGGAAAGGAACCCCCTCCAAGTCAGAAGCATCCTGATCTCCTCGATTAGGCCTACTCCTTTTCCTCCCTGATCGGGAGCGCAGCTGGAGCTTCCCCTCAGCAATATTGAGATCAGGGTCATCCAGAACTATCAGGTTTTCCTCACCCCTCTGTTTTGTTTGAGGAGAACGAATAGCCTGTTCGTCCTGTTGAAAACCCTCACCAGGAGTCTGAAGGTTTTCAGTAGCAGGCTCAAGGTTCACAAGAGGAACCTCTAAAATGACCTCAGTCCCATATGCATCTGGGTTTACATTCTGCTCGTTGTGATCATCCACAACCTCCTCCTTAGCAGCTTCCCCAAAGATTTTGGCAAAATCAGCCACTGGAAAGGCAAGGGGAAACATCATCAGTCTGGGCAGGCAAAATCACAAAAGCAAAAATGTAGAAAATATATATGAAGAAAAGTATAAAAAATAATAAAGGCAGGGATAGGGCCCTACAGTTGTCATACTCCTCTGGGTTAAGCCTCAGATATGGTTCAGGCCCTGAGTCAGCTAGACGAGCTGCCTCTATCAACTATGAGGACCATTCCTTATGGTCAAGGAAGACACCCGATCCGGCTATATCTTTTAGCAACCGCTCTCCAACCCCAGTGGGGCACACATCCGTAGGGAGAGAGTAATAACTCCGTATACCTAAGTCCGGGTGCCCCCAGTGACGGATGAAGAAGAAGTGGGACTTTCACTCGTGGATAGAGGATTTCCCCGTAGAGAGAATGGGGATATACCTTCGGTGGTCTGTTCGGCGGGGGAATTAGTACCACCCGATGTGGTTTCTAACCTTCTTGTGTTGATAGAAGATCCTGAATAGATCCACAGAAAATTCTGTGTCTATGCATCTGCACCAAATCGCAAAACCTATTATAGTCCTAACCCCATTGGAGGCGATCTGGGCAGATCCTAAGTGGTAATGTCTATGGACAGCCAAAAAGGCAGGACAGAAGGGAACCCTAAGGCCACAGACGAACTGCTCCCTGTACACAGTACAGTACCCCTCTGGGGGCTAATAAGCATACCTGTTTGAACCCCCGGGAATACGGGGAGAGTACTGGTCTAGGTCAATGTTGTATTGGCCACAAATTCGGATGAGTTCATCCTGAGAGATGGTGGAATTTACCCAAAAACAGCCTATTGCCGATCTAACAGTCAGTGAGCCGAAGGTCAACAATTAGATGCTCAAATCCTCTACGATTTATAGCAGGAACAGGAACTGGGGTTCTAATTGGGCCTTAGGACAAGAGTTTTCTCCTTCAGACTCAGATTGGGAATCGAATTCCCTTTCAATTGAACTACTGGTTACAGGTCCAACCCTCATTAACTGGAATGGAAAGAAGAAGAAGAGGGGAAGAACAGATGCAGAAAAAGAAGAAAAGATGATGCTTACTTGAAGAAAAGAAAAGTGTCTTGAGATTTTGGAGTATTCGTTTTAATAATGACGTTGGAAAAGAAGTGGGAGAGTCTAAGTGAAAAGACAAGGGTTATAACCCCTAGACGTGGAAACGACGTCAATTATGGGAAAAATGGAAAGATGCCTCGGTTCCCGATAAGAAATGACGACCTACTTAATAGTCTGCCACCTGGCAGCTTGTAGTCTCAAAACGCAAGGCCGAATAAAATCGGTCGTACCGGATTGGCGCAGATCTGACCGGCTAGAGCATGGTCAGATCTGGGGGAGATTGGCGCAGATCTAATGACGGCCGACCCGAACTACGCCACGTGTCATCCTTTTAAGTCGTATAACAAATGGACTAGCCTCTAAAGATAAGGCACTACGGGCCAGGAGCCCCAAAGACATACCTAATGGTAGGTCCCTAACCCTAGGTAGGTGATCGGCAGGAGCTCGTCTACCAGCCACCGCAGGTCGGTCAAGGCCTGGTAAAGAGGAGCAGCCCATTTTGGCCATAGTGGCCTTAGGGGCTCGACGCAGGACGTATAAAGCCACCCCGGCTGTTACTCCTCGTGCTGAATGGATTTTAGTTGAAGTTGTTTTTTTTAAAAACATACTTATCACGTTTTTAACATCCGTAAATACAAAATTCAATTTATTGATAGCCTCAAAACATTCCTTCAAAGTGTTAGATATTTTTTCAAACATAAATATTTTGATTATCGTTTGAATACGAGTTGTCGTACGAATTAATATTATCAGCTCATGAACGAGATTTATGCATTTTTTCTGAATTCCATGCATTAGTTCGTGAACAGATTCGTGAAGATTCATGAACCTACGAATGGATGCAACTCAAAAAATTCAAGAGTTGCATGTTTTAGGCCGAACAGACATGATTCTACCATTTCGTGCAAGTAGTACCTCCATTCGTTTATAGGGTATCTTCAGCCTATAAAAGGCATAGTTATGAAGTCGAAATTCAGATAGTTTACAGCATCATCAGAACAAATATTGAGTGTTTGATTCAAACAAGTCACTGTTTGAATCAAACACCTCCATTGTATCCTGAGAGAGATTTTCGTTTGAATCCCTAACTGACAATTTGCGTGGGACGAAACATCTCTTTAAAGATAACATAACGTTCTTACGTGCCTTGGAGTTTTTTCTGAGTCTGTCAAATTCTTATTCATCAAAATTTTCCAACACAAAATAGTCTTTTTAATTTCTATAGTTTTCCAAACAAAAAAATAATAAACTTGTTTGTATGTCTTTTTTTTTGGGTCAAGTAATTTTTTTATTAGGACCTTTATCGATTGGAGTAAAAAAAAAAGTGGGCATTTATCAAAAAAGAATTAACATATTATATTATGTTGGATCAGATTGAATTTACACGATTTTTTTTTTCTTTTAGCGAAACATGTACCGATGGGACCTCCCGGCACCGTTGGGTTTAAGACGGCCGTCTCTCCGACCTCACATGAGGGCCGGCTCTGATTTATCCTTAGGGAATAAATAATAGAACAATTCCTTGCAGGGCAATGAGAGGAATAAATCGTTCCCTATATAAATAAACCCTAAAGAACTACGAAATACTTGATTCCAAAACGGTCATTGGATACGTAGACAACTCGAGAGAAACAACTCACGAGCTCATTGTTGGAGAGATTTTGCATCATTAAAACAAAAGAAAATTTATAAAACCTATACTACCATGCAAAACTACCTCCTAACCGGCCGAATACCGGGTAGTTGCTAGTAAAGTTGGATAAGTACGGGTATCGATCCTCAGGGAAAAGGGATGTTGAATCTAATTTTATTAATCCTCTCAATTGTTACTCAAGAAAACAAATAAACGAAAGAACGAACAAATAACACATAGAACAAGTAAACTAAATCTAAGCTAAAACGGAATAAAACTAAACTAAACTAACGAAACATGGGAACAACCAAAGTACAAACCTAAGTGATTTCAATTCTAGTTAATCTCATGATTCTAATTCGATTTGTGGTTTCACCCTTTCACGAGACACAAATCCCTAATCTCTTAGTGAACTTATCTCTCAAGCTATGAAAGCCTACTTTCGTAGTGAATTCAATTATCTATCTCTCGTCTTTCGAGTGTTGAGACTGATTTACCAAACAAAACTCGGGTGTGGATTCAATTAACTCTCGTTTTTAAAGAACCTAACAACCTAGATCAATAACTCATTAACTTGTCACTTAATCAACGGTTAAAGACCCTATCTTTCTATGGTGATCTAAGGTTTACACAACTTTCGTATTGTAAACATCGATAGAAAACTAAATCTTTCGATTCTATTCTCATGGCATACAAAACGCAAGGAAAGATACAAAATAAATCACAATCATGAAGAAAACTGGAATCAAATAAATTGAAAGAAATCAAACTCACATAGTTTTGAACAAGGATTGATCCATGGAAACGAAAAGAAAAGCGAAACTAATCTACTCCTATCTAACCTCGGTTCACCCGAGCACAAGGCTCGGGTGACCGGCCTTCAAATCTCAAAGTGCAGCGGCTTTGCCTCTCTTTTTGATGTGAAGAAATTTCAAATGAATTAGGGTTTGGGGTCATTGTGCTTTTAAATAGAAAAGCGAGGCGGTTGCTTCAAGAATAACTTAAGTCGGTTTCAAAGAAAACGGCGGCGGACGCCCGTCTGAATATGTGGGCGCCCGTCCCACTTTCTCGAACGGGGTTGGGCGCTCGTTTGACAACAGCGTCTGAACTCTCTGTATGTGAATTACGATTCTGGACGCTCGTTCACCTCACCAAACGCTCGTTCACTATGAACGCTAAACGGACGCTCGTCCATCCTGATGCTGGACGGATTTCTTGATAATTATCTTATTTCTTCCATCTTTATCTTCCCTTTATCTCTTCTCTATCTCTTCAAGATTACTTCAAACAACTTCAACTTCGATTTTAACTCTTCCAAATCCCAACTACCAAGTCGAAAATATGTATCTACAATGGATGAAAAACATACCAAAACGTAATAATTTCCAAAATAATATAAAATCATCAAATAAGCATATAAATCGATATGTTTTCATATTTAACTATTAAAAACCTCATTTACTCAATATTTAACTATATAGCTCGATATCTATGAAAATAATCCATATATGGGGAATATTGATATAAAATATATCCTTATAAAACGTATAAAATCACCCTTAACAAGCTCAGTCTAAAAATACACAAAACCACCCCCGTTTTACATCTCTTATTCTAGGGTTTTACGTTGAATCGATTATCACTAGGAGATAAGGCCCGGATTAATTTAAAGACGAGATCCAGTATCGTCAGTGTCGTTCTTGATTTTTGACCCGTGCCACACAATTCATGCGGCCGCCCCTGGCCACTGAGTGATTTTATTTGGCACAACAGTATATATTAATTAGCATTTCTAATCAACAGTAATACTAATTATCTCATGCAGTTTCCTTGAACAAAATGACAATATTAATGGTTTTTTAAAGAGTGGTGATACATCCACTACTCTTTCAACCACAACATCTTACAAAACATAATCAACACCACATATTCTGTTGGGACCCATCACAAAAAATAATTGATCACTTAAATCAATGGCTACTTTTGTGTAGTGGTTTGTGCACTACATAAAAGTGTAGTGCACATATCACTATTCTTTTTTAAATAATAAAAAGAGTTTACTGAATTCAATATCGTCCAAGAAGTAAAGAGAAAGATCGTCTGTCGGTAGGGTTGTGGAATAATTGTGGGTGCATGTAAATGGACGTTTCTTGTTGCTCTAATATAAGAGTGACCCCAGTGGTGCATTTTTGTACTCTTTAAAATTGGGTTTAGTGGCCTGATCAACCCTGAAACTTATAGTGGTTCTTTAACTATCCCTTATCCCTAAATCTCATGTTCTTCCTTCATGTTTGAAAGGGTCTGCTAAATGAATAAGACACTTCTTTATCTATCCACTTATCTCTCTTTTTTACCTAATAAATTAATTTCACACATCAATATCATTTATATAATAATGTGTTATGTATCGAGAATGATCTGACAAGACAACTGGTAGATCACAACGCGGTGATATACATCATTGAAAAAAAAATTATATATACTATTTTTTTTTAAAAAAAAAATTAATCTGTCCAAATATTTATTTTTTTATTTTGAACTCTTTTTGTGTCTGGATCGACACATCTTTTATTTATTTTTACCGTTGTGCGACGTATTCAAATATCACTTTGTAAGCATAAAATATTTTTAAAGGGATGTATAGAGGTTGCTTATTGGAGTGAATTATTTTTTGGGTGTTGAAAAAGTATAACTGTAACGGAAAACGATGTATTTGAAGGATGTAATTTGGTGTAACCATTGGGGTCACTATAAGACAGACACTTTGTCAGTGCTCTCTTTACAAATATGTCATTGTCTACTTTTGGACTTTTGTAAAATGCAATGAATTTGAAGTTTCCCAAAATGTTTAAATTCAGATACGTCACACAAAGAGTGCTATGTCATTCACACAATCAATGTATCTTCTTCTTGTACATAATTTGTTTAATTAAGCCTTTTTGAGACATCATAATATCCCATTGAAAAAAAAAAGGATACATCATTATATCTTGACTTTTGATTATTTGTTTCCACTTTCTACTCTTTTTTTTTGCATTTTATATTTCTTTGATTCTGAGAAAGTGTCCATAATGTTCTTTGCTTTTGTGTTCATCCACTCTTGATACATTCAAAATGTATTGAATGTGCATTATGTATACGTCACAATTTTATTTTCATTCAATATTAAAAATCACGTATTGATCAATTCAAAGAAAATGTATTATACTAGATGTTAGTGAGACAATATGTAGTGCACAAATTATTTTTCTTATTGATGTTTTGAAGAAGTATGTAATCTCCCTTTCAATTATTTTTAGGGAATGAGGAGAAGAATGAAATATTTAATCAATTGAGTAGAAGGGCGCTTTTTGAAACTTTTGCGTAAAAGAATAAACTATTTATTCATTATCGAAATTCACTTGTGTTCGAAATTATTTGCTTAAATTAATCAAAATTCATTCATCGAAATTCACTAATTTTCAAAATTCATTGTCGAGATTCACCGATTTTCGGATTCACTGTCAAAATTCATCGTCGAAATTCACTGATTTTGGGATTCACTAGAAGATTCACCGATTTTCTGGGATTCATTTGTTTGTCATTCCATTATAAAAATTATGCAATTGTCATTCTCTCCTATAAAAAATATGTAGTTGTCTCCATCTTAAAAATATTAGGATTATTGTCCTTATCCCTAATTTTCCATTATTTTTAACTGGTTTACACGATATGGAACATAAACAAGCTAAGGAGATGCGTTTGAAAGAATTTTGACAAACGAGTTAGAAATCAAAAGGAAACACCATATACTTTTTTCTTCTAAGATTAAAATACAACTAAAATTAATTTTCTAAGCATGTTTATGGGTCAAAGATCAATATATAACATTTTAGGGGGTCAATACTTAGATATTAATGGACAATTTTTTTAATTGGTCTAATAAAATACAAAGAAATGTTTTTTTTAAAGGTCACTTGACCCACCTACCTTCTTAGTTGCGATGCCATTTCTAGCAGTCCCTTAGATAAGAACAAATTGGATAAATACCAATAATTCTCGGATAGAGTATGCAAACCGAAAGATCACTTAGATGATACACTATAGCATCAACATTCTTTTTGCTAAGGTTACAAAATGTCTAGCAATGCTTCATCGAGACATGTTGGAAAAAAAATTATACTCAAAATAAGAACAGACAAAGAAGAACTTCAAATGCAAGTGCATTTTCTTTAAATAGATGTTTCGTTCTTCACGATTGTCATTTAGGGAACTAACGAAAATCTCTGTAATGATACAATTGAGGTGTTTGATTCAAACAATGACTTGTTTGAATCAAATCCGGTGACACTTAGTGTAATACCCAACTCCCGACCCTAGGTCCACTAGGGTCATTTTAGGATGGGATGCGAACCTCTCGCCGCGACTTCATTCAATTACTATTATATCATCAAAATAAATACACAGAACTGTTCAAGAAAATCCACAAACGATTTTACTATTATTCAATAATTGTTTTCCAAATATATAATGTTACAACAAATAAACTACAATACTTATAACTAACTCAATTTGCAGGAACATCAATTTCCTTTATCTTCACATCTCGAACAATCATTGCCTACACTTTCTTCTTTTTCCTCGATCTAAAACATGTACATATATTTATAGAAAAAGAAAAACAACAAAAGAAACAAAGAAAGCGAGACGTCAGCAAAGGGCTGGTATGAGCCGTGTGTGAGAGTGTTATATATTATATATATATATATAAATATAATATTTAAAAATCATTATCTTGATGAAACATTTAGAAAAAAATAGCAGAAGTCTTTCTTTAATAATATAATAAATCAAAATCACTCTTTTCTTATATTGAAATGCATGAACATTAAGAAAACATGTCAAATATATTTACAAGCACCAGTTTTGGCCGAGCCGGTAAGTCAAGTATCACCTTAACGCCATTTTTACCATGGATTTCAACCGCACTTCACGGGAACTATCCATGCCTGACGAATCCGGCCGAACTCCAAGGAAAAGAATCAACTTTCCCCGTGAAAACCTCCTACACGGTTCTAGCCAACCATATCCATGTCCTAGGACCCATGCACCAACCGTCAGCCCTTGCTTTCCCGGCTGTAGCATGAATTTTCGGAGAAAATGTACCGTCCCCACTCTTACGAGTGAGCACTCTAGCTACTGTCGGAAAGATTTCGAGTCAAAAGATCCCGAGACTGGTGACTAGTCGTTCTCCTAGAGCAGTAATTCTAATCCCCCTAGCCACCAGAGCTTTGATACTTTCGTACCACGAGCGAGCAAGCAAGCGAGTATTTTCCGTCAATTCTAGGTATCCGTTTTTTTTGTTACAAGAAATGTGTGCACTAGCTTAAAACGTTAATTGTTTCAAAACAATTCGAATTATTATTTTTTTAAAACCATTCGCAAATAACTTCCGCGTTTAAAACATCAATATTTTGATATACGTAAAATATTAAAAATAATATAAAACACATTTTTTTATTTTATCAAAAATAAAAGAACTCACCCGGTGTCCGTGTGTCTGACGCATTGATACGGCCCTATGATACTTGTTATATGTACTACCTCCGTCCCAAATTAAGTGTCATCTTTTTAGTTCTCACGCATATTAAGAAATGTAATTAATGTGTTGTGTTTTTATACTATATTGACATCACTACACCTAACAAATAATAAATATTTGTTTTGGGATGTAAAATGAAATAAGAATAAATAAACGTTTGACTAAGAGCGTCTTTTGAAAATAAACATTAAATGATCGGTAATAATATAAAGTAACACTTTTATGACAATTTTTTTTCAAAATGTGAACACTTATTATGGGACGGAGGTAGTATATATACATATATATCTTTTCGTGCCACTGCCACCGCCCCAAGCCATTATCTCATTCATGTCACCCTTGTTCCAGTTCATTTACGGTAAAAAAACGCACTCTGAACCCATATATCCTTCCACTTTAATTTATAGTACCCAACCTTCAAACCCACTACGTAATCTCCTAATTAATGTCCTATTCAGAGATTGTCCCGTCAAACCAACTAATATCTTCGAGGCAATGAATCATAGGTGGCTTTGAGTGATTTCCTAAGATGGTGCCAACGGTGGAAGTGGTGATAATAATCTGTTAGGTCCCAATCAAAGCTAGAAAAATTGTTATAGTGATATTCTACTTAAGCTGAGAATTAACCACAAGATTTTGATTCAACAAGTTGTCCATTTCTGATATGGCCTAGTGGTGAAGGCATGGGTGTTTAAAAACAGCCTGAACAGGAGCGGGAGGTCTAAGGTTCGATCCCCACAAGGGGGGAATCGCGAGGTCTAAGGTTCGATCCCCACAAGGGGGGAATCGCTCTTTGTCTCCTGTCAATGCGCAGCCTGTGTTTTAAGCTACTAGGTACCCAGATTTACATCTCCATACACCTGTGAAAAAAAAAAAAAAAATGCGAGACTGGGGAGTTTGAAAGTAGTAAATGCGAGACTGGGGAGTTTGAGCTTGTAGGCCACGTTCCCAATCTTTTCCTCAATTTGATACGGCCCATAGAATCTGCTGGCAAGCTTTTGGTAAGCTCTCTTGAACACAGACTGTTGACGATAATGGTGAAGTTTTAGAAACACATAGTCCCCCATTTGAAACTCAATGTCTCGGCGTTTCGAATCTGCGTGTTGTTTCATCCGATTGTTGGCTGAATGTAGATTTTCTTTTAGTTGTCGCAACACGGCATCTCGGGAGATTAGAACATGCCCTATCACGGTACCATAGAATTGTTGGTGGAGGTCTCCGTCTCCTATATAGCGCTTCATAGGGAGTCATTCCTGTAGATGCATGATAGGTTGTAACTTGTAATGTACCAAAACTCAGCCCAAGGAAGGAAAGAGTGCCATTTACGGGGCTGTTGAGATGAAAAACAGCGAAGATATTGTTCAATGCAACGGTTGACAACTTCGGTTTGTCCGTCCGTCTACGGATGATATGCGGAGTTCATACTTAATCGTGTACCCGGCATATTAAAAAACTCTTGCCAAAAACAACTCATAAATACTGGATCACGATCACTAATGATAGTGTGGGGTATGCCATGAAGCTTTACAACTCCATCAATGAATTTTTCAGCCACTAATTATGCTGTATATAGATGGGAAAGAGCCAAAAAATGCGTCGATTTATTCAACCTGTCAACAACAACAAGAATTGAATTTTTGCCCTTAGAGAAAGGTAGACCGTCAATGATATCCATCGAAATGTCATTCCAAACTTGGCATGGGATCGGAAGAGGCTTTAAAAGTCCGGCCGGAGATAATGTCTCATTCTTATTGCGCTGACACACATCACACGAGGCAACATAATTTTGTACCGTTTGGAACATGGAGGGCCAATAAATTTGTTGGGCTAGTCTCTATTATGTCCTTAGCATATGAGAATGCCCACCCATTGGAGTCATGGAACTCATGTAAGAGTTTTTCAATAACGGTGGAACCAGGAGGCACTACCACACGGTTCTTATAACACACCAGCCCATTGCGCCAACTGTAAGGACCATGGGAGTTTTCCGTTGCTTGTTTGCTGATTCTGGTCATGTAAGAATTGCCACCATGCTTCTTGTTTAATGGTTTCCCATAATGAAGTTTGAGAGGAGAACAACGCATCAAGTCTAGGACCACCTGCCACCCTTGATAATGCATCAGTTGCATTGTTTTCGCTTCCCGGCTTATATTTGATCTCATAATCGTAGCCAAGCAATTTAGTCACCCACTGTTGTTGCCATGTGTGGCTATACGTTGCTCCAACAGGTATTTAAGGCTGTGTTGATCAGTTTGGATGTAAAACTTTCTACCTAGCAAATAGGGCCTCCATGTTTGAACTGCATGAAGAATCGCCAACATTTCCTTGGCATACACAGACCAAGAGCGTTTGGTGATGCCCAAGGTTCTACTCATGAAAGCAATCGACCTCCCTTGTTGACTCAAAACCGCTCTTATTCTATCTCCCGAAGCATCTGTTTCAATTCTGAATGGCTCATTGAAATTTGGCATTGCCAGTGTTGGCGTTATCGTCATGGCTGTTTGGAGCTCTTGGAAAGCACTATCAGCTTCCCTAGTCCATTTGAAATTTCCCTTTTTAGCAGATGAGGCCATAGTTGCGAACAAATTTTCGATAATAACCTGTAAGGCCTAAAAATCCTCGTAATTCAGAAACATTTGTAGGCCGGGGCCAATTCAGCATGGATTTAATTTTCTCTTGGTCCACATTAATTAACTCCTTCAGGGGTTACAATATCAACTCTTGTAGCCCAAAAGCACATTTGCTCAATTTGACAAAGAACTGTGTTGCCTTAACACTTCAAAAGCTTTTTGAACATGTTCAAGATGTATGGTCCAATTGGGGCTATAAATTAATATATCATCAAAGAAGACTAAAAGAAATTTACGGGGGTTAAGGGCGAAATATAGAATTCATGATTGCTTGAAATGTAGATGGAGCATTCCAAAGGCCAAATGGCATCACTAAGTATTCATAATGACCATTATGCATACGAAATGCAGTTTTATGAACGTCGGAAGGGTGAACTCGTACTTGATGGTACCCAGCCCGTAAATCATGTTTAGTAAAATAAGTAGCTCCATATAGCTCATCCAGCATGTCATCGACCGTATGAATAGGGAACCTATCTTTGATGGTGACTGCATTAAGGGTTCTATAGTCGGTGCAGAAACGCCATGAACCATCTTTTTTTTAACCAACAAGACAGGAGACGAAAATGGACTGATGCTACGCTTTATTAACCCTAATTTTAACATTTCATGAACTTGTTTTTCAAATTCAGCCTTTTAGAAATAGGCATACCTGTATGGTCGCACGTTAGTAGGCTCTGTTGGTGATTATATCACCAATGTGATTTAGTGTAATTGGATTTAGTTTGAGGTTTGGTGAGCTTGAAACAATCGATTTAAGTTAGGAAATGCGGGGTGCATGCTTATAATTGATATTTACAAGCTTACGGAAGTGTTAGATCAAATGTTGAACCAAAAACCGGATTCTGGTACATATCGGATAGATTGAACCATCCGTGCGGATATGTTGCTTTGAATGAAACCCGACGGATTCGATACATATCCGTACGGACAGATTGAACCATCCGTACGGACGAGTTGAACCATCCGTGCGGACGGAGTTCTTGAATGGAAACCGAGTTTTTCGATTTTGAAAGCGATTTTAGCGGTTTTGGTTGGTATCCTTTCGGGTTTTACACCTTTAACTGACTCTGAAGGGTTGTGTATGGTGTGTTATCTTAGTATAACACTGGTATATAAATACATAAACACTTGGGGACATAAAAACAGTTGTTTTTTGAAGAAAATTAAACACAAAAAGAGAATTTTCAGTTTTCTTTGATTGTTCTTGAGACCTCAAATTTCTTCACACAAAACTTCTAAACTTTTGTAGTTGTCTTTCTATCTTATTGCCAAAGATCGAAAGGGACGTAGTTTTATCCCGTGATTATATTCGTGTAAATTCCCGGAGGCAATCTAAGGGAACGAATAATTTTCGCAGGAAAGAGCCTCTATCTCGACTCTGCGTTTTATATCAAGCTATCTCTTTTATTGTTTTGATACCATTGTTCTGGTCTACACAAACTCCCCAACAATCTACGAAAATTATTGTTGTTTGAACAATGTCGAGTATCAAGGAGATGACTTCTAATTTCAGCAAGTTGGAACAATTCAATGGTGAGGATTTCGAAGGTGGCAAAAGAAAATGAATTTCCTTTTGACCGCATTGAAGGTTGTGTGCGTGTTGAGTACGCCATGCCCCTCAGTTGATGATAACAAACACCATGGAAGAGTCAAGGAAGAAAAGTAAGTGGGAAAATGATGACTATATATGCCGTGGTCACATCCTTAACGGTATGTCTAATAGTCTTTTTGATACTTACCTTGAAATTGAGACGTCTAAGGAGTTGTGGGATATGTTGGAGGCTAAATATGTAAGTGAGGATGCGTCTAGTAAGAAGTTTTTTGTTTGTAACTTTATGAAGTATTTAATGGTAGATAATCGTCCTGTTATGGATCAATATCATGAGTTGTTGCGTTTGTTTGGTCAGTTTTCTATGCATAAGATGGCTATGGATGAATCCATATGTGTTTCAAGCATTATTGAAAAGTTGCCCCCCTCTTGGAGGGATTTTAAAAATTCTTTGAAACATAAAAAGGAAGAACTTTCTTTAATTGAACTTGGAACTCATCTAAGGATTGAGGAGAGTTTACGGTTGCAAGAAAGTGGTAAGAATGTTGTAGGTTGCGGTAAGAACGTTGCAGATGGTTCAACTTCAATCAATATGGTTGAAGTTGGAGAAACTTCTAAAAGAATAACAACAAGAGAAAGTTTGATTCTTCCAACAACAAAAACAAGGCAAAGTTCAACAAGAAGCCTAAAGGCACTTGTTGGCATTGCGATAAAGAAAGGCCATTTCGGTATGGATTGTTTTGCTAGAAAGCACAACAATGGTAAGGGTAAAGGCCCGGTGAATGGGGCTAAAGACACGGATCCACCTAAACATCAAGTGCGAATGCTTATAATTGTGGTGTTAATTCGGATATGAATTATGTACCACCGATTTCAAGCATGTTTTTTGCGGGATGATGATGTTAGTTGGTGGATAGACTCAGTGCAACTAAGCATGTATGCAAGGATAGATCTTGGTTTTCAAATTATGAAAAAGTTGAAGATGGATCCATTGTGCATTTGGGAAACGAGTCTAAAGCCACTGTTGTTGGAAGAGGAAATGTAAATTTGCAATTTAGTTCTGGGAAATTTGTAACACTGGTATATAAATACATAAACACTTGGGACATAAAAACAGTTGTTTTTTTTGAAGAAAATTAAACACAAAAAGGGAATTTTCAGTTTTCTTTGATTGTTCTTGAGACCTCAAATTTCTTCACACAAAACTTCTAAACTTTTGTAGCTGTCTTTCTATCTTATTGCCAAAGATCGAAAGGGACGTAGTTTTATCCCGTGATTATATTCGTGTAAATTCCCGGAGGCAATCTAAGGGAACGAATAATTTTCACAGGAAAGAGCCTCTAACTCGAATCTACGTTTTATATCAAGCTATCTCTTTTATTGTTTTGATACCATTGTTCTGGTCTACACAAACTCCCCAACAGGCTCCGTTCCTTCCTTCAGATTAATGCGATGGTCTGCCTCTCTTCTAGGGGGAAGTTGGGTTGGCTCCTGAAATAAATATGCAAATTCCTCCACTAATCGCTTTACTCCAGGTTTCCAATGCTGAGGTGCTTAGCTTTTAGTGTTGTTTGAAAGCACATAGCAAAAAAATAACTCTTGTTATGATAGGATAGAGGGAATCCAGATGCAATAAGATAAACACAGAAGCAATCTAACATAAACAATCACAGAGAGGAACATAAACAAGAAGAACATAGGATTTGACGTAGTTTCCGGCATTGTGGCGACTACTCCACGGATAGAAAAGTGATATTTTATTATGTACTGGATTTCAGACGGATTACACACACTTTAAAATGATCAATACAGTTGGTATTTATAGGCACAGATCCCTAAACCCTTATTGAGAATCTGTGTCGGATTGCCATAAATGCCCAGATGTTGGATCACTCAGCTGATCCCACTCAGTTGACCATTGCCCAGATGTAGAACTCAGCTGTACCCAAAACCTCATCAGACCCTCAACAGGCTACTGACTCCAGAAGAAACTCAGCAGACTTCCCAGCTGACTTTCATAGGCTTGGATACACTTCTTAGCAGACCATCACTCCGCTGATAACCAAATTAGTTCTACCAAATATAGAGTTTAAGTCACTTTGCTAACAAATCTCCACCTTGACTTAAACTCTCATTCACCGTCGACCAGACTTCATAAATAGATGTACTTGTACCAGATTCAGTCGTCAATGCCAGATGTACTTGTACCCGATTGCAGTCGACCAGATTGCATAAATAGATGTACTTGTACCCGATTACTCCATAGAATCCACACAACTGACCTGCCCTCAGCTAAGTTTCTAGATTTGTAGATTATAAGCTTTGAATATTCAGCAAGTCCAGACACAAATGAAACTTGCTCCGCTTAATTGGTTTAGTGAACATATTAGCAGGGTTCTCCTTGGTGCTGATCTTCTTCATTACAACCTCTTCTCATTCCTTAGAAAATGATACCTCATATTAATATGCTTGGTTCTCTCATGCTGAACCTGATCCTTAGCTAGACAAATTGCACTCAAGCTGTCACAATAAATCTCTGCTTGATCCTGATGTAGCCTTAAATCACTGACTAGCCCTTTCAACCAGATACCCTCCTTGGCTGCTTCAGTAAGAGCCATATATTCTGCCTCAGTAGTTGATAAAGCCACTGTTTCCTGAAGAGTTGCTTTCCAGCTGACAACTGAATTCCTCAACGTGAAAATATAACCTGTCATTGATTTTCTACTGTCCACATCACCTGCATAATCAGCATCACAGTATCCTGTGATCAGACCTTGAGTATCACCTCCATAAATGAGACCAACATCAGCTGTACCCCTAAGGTACCTGAACATTCTTTTCACAACTTTCCAGTGTTCCTTTCTAGGTTGAGCCATGAACCTGCTGACAACACTGACTGCATGAGCCAAATCAGGCCTAGTGCACACCATGGCATACATCAGACTGCCAACTGCACAAGCATAAGGAAATTTTGACATACACTCATTCTCCGCTGCTGATTGTGAATCATAAACAGACAAATGAATATTAGATGCCATAGGAGCAGACATTCCAAATTTGGCCAATATCTTCTGTGTATAACCCTCCTGAGACAATAACAACTTCTTTTGACTCTTATCTCTCCAGATCTCCATCCCCAAAATATTTTTGGCTGCAGCCAAATCTTTCATTTCAAACTCATCACTGAGGAGGTTCTTCAGATTTTGAATATCAAACTTCTTTTCAGCAGCTATCAACATATCATCCACATATAGGACAAGACAGATATGTGATCCATCTTTCAGCTGACTGTGATACACACAATAGCTGGATCATGTAACTGTCAAACCTTTTATACCACTGTCTAGGAGCCTGCTTCAGTCCATACAAGGACCTCTTTGATTATCATACAAAACCTTCCTTGCCAAGAACTTGAAATCCCTCTGGCTGAGTCATGTATATCTCATTTTTTACCTCACCATGTTGAAAGGATATCTTCACATCTAACTACTCAAGTTTAAGATCATGTTGTGCCACCATTGCTAGTAACACTCTGATTGAAGTATGTCTGACCACTAGTGAGAATATCTCATCAAAGTCAACTCCTTCTTTCTGACTGAACCCTCTTGCAACCAAACGTGCCTAATACTTGACCCCTTCTGCCTCAGTCATTCCTTCCTTCTTTTTGAAGATCCACTTGCAAGTAACCACTCTCATATCAACTGGATGTTTAACTAGATCCCAAGTCTGATTCTTCAATAATGACTCCATTTCATCACCCATGGCAGCAAGCCATTGAGATTATTCAGAACATATCACTGCTTCCCTATAAGTAGAAGGTTCAAAACCATCCACTTCTTCTGCAACTTGAAGTGCATATCCAACCATATCATAAAAAACATACCTCTTGGGAGGTACCCCAACATTTGATCTTCTAGCCCTGCTGACGGCTATACTCTGCTGACCAATGTTCCCTGTTTGATGCTCTGTTGATCCTTGTTCAGCAGACTGGCTTGGATTAGACTCTGGTTCAGCAACCAGATCAGATGATTGCTGACTTGGATCAGCTGATTATTGCATATCAACTGACTCCACATGAAGCTCCACCTGTTTCTCAGCCCTCTCTGATTCAGCACTGGTTTCAGATTCAGCAGACCTCTCCACTAATGAGTTTATCATAGAATTTTCATCAAAGACCACATCTCTGCTGAGTATGACCCTAGACTCTACTAATGACCAAATTCTATAACCCTTAATTCCATCACCATACCCTAAAACACTCCTTTCTTGGCCCTTGGTTCTAGCTTCCCTTCTTTCACATGATAGTAAATTGTGCTTACAAAAACCCTTAGAACTGAGTAGTCAGCAGGCTTGCCTGACCACATCTCAAATGGTGTCTCGAGATTGATCCATGTGTGAGGACTCATGTTGATTAAGTAGCATATTGTGGTTACATCATCTGCCCAAAACCTCTTTGATAAACCAGCATTAGAGAGCATGCATCTCGCCCTCTCCAGAAGATTTTGATTCATCCTTTCAGCTACACAATTCTGCTGAGGTGTATTCCTGACTGTATGATATCTGGAAATACCCTCATCCTTACATAATGTATCAAACTCTGACCAGCAGAATTCCTGATCATTATCTGTTCTGAGCCTTTTGATTTTCGCCTGTCTGATTTTCCACTAGAACCTTCCACTGCTTGAAACTGTTGAATGCTTCACTTTTGTGTTTTAGTCACCTATGAATGACACAAAATATCTATAACCACCCAATGATTCCACCTTTGATGGACTCCAGCAATCAGAATGGATATAATCAAGTGATACCTTTGTACTGTGTATGCCGGCTGAGAACTTGCTCATATGTAGCTTCCCAAACACACAGTGCTCACAAAAGTCCAAATTCTTCACCTTATATCCCCCCAAGAAAACCTGCTAAAGAAAGGACTTACATTCCTCTTTCACCCATGTGATCAAGTCTCATATGCCACAACTGAGTCTGCTGTGACTGATGAATTGATGAGGATGGCACAGCAGCAAAGCCAGATACAGTAGAGCCATATACAGTAGAGCCTTGTAATATATAGGTTGTCTTCTTAATACCTTTGAAGACCATAACTTAATCTTTGTAGACATTCAGCTCTCCACCTTCTCCCTTGAAATTGAACCCCTTGTTGTCCTGTATACTAAGAGATACAAAATTTTTGGTCATTTGTGGAACATGTCTAATATCTTTCAATGTGCAGAATCTACCATCCTATGTCCTTAACTTGACTGGGCCAATTCCCACTATCTTGCAGACATTGTTGTTTGCCATAGAAATATGACCACCATATATCTGCTCATAAGTATAAAACCATTCCATGTGGGGACAAATATGATAGCATGCTCCAGAATCTAAGATTCACACGTCAGCATGATGTGTTGAATCCCCAGCAACTAGAACTAGATCCTCATCAGAATGCTCAGCAGCCACAGCTGCTGTGCCAAAATTGCTCTCTTACTGCCTTATCTTCTTTGGAGAATTGGACTTCCAATACCCCTGCTATTTTGTCTGTCCCTGCTGCCTCGTGTCTTAGCTCTTTGGCATGAAAGGCTGCTCTCACATCATCTAAAGCCACTGTATCTTTCTCAAAGTTTTCATATGAACTTGGTAATGACACCAACTAGATTAGTGATGCATCTTCATCTTCAATTTTAACATCAATATTCCTGAGATCAAGTAATATTGTGTTCAGTTGATCCAGATGTTCCCTCAACAGACCTCCTTCATGCATCCTCAGACTAAATAGTCTCTGCTTCAGCAGCAACTTGTTAGTTAATTACTTAGTCATGTACATGCTTTCAAGCTTTGCCCACAACTTGGCAGCTGTGTATTCCTCAGCAACTTTAGTGATAACATCATCAAATAAGCACAACATGATGGTTGAATGTGCTTTTCTCTTTTAGTCCGGCAGAATCTGCTGGACTGGCATCTTCATTACCAGATAAAGGAGTCCATAATCCTTGTTGTTTTAATAAGGCATCTGATTTTCCACAGACTAAAACTGTTTCTTCCCGTAAATTTGTCAATTTTTACGTTAACTGTGTCTATTTCTTGCCAAAGATCACAACTTCTATCATATATTCTTAGCACCGGTAAAGGTCACGGTGAAGATAAAGGTTGTCCGTACAGATGATTCTCTCAGAATCTACTTTCCGATACCAGTTTGTTATGACATGATAGAGAGAATCAAGATGCAATAAGATAAACAAAGAAGCAATCTAACATAAACAATCACACAGAGGAACATAAACAAGAAGAACACAGGATTTAACGTGGTTTCCGGTGTTGTGCCGACTACTGCACAGACAGAAAAGAGATATTGTATTATGAACGGGATTTCAGATGAATTACACACACATTACAATGATCAATACAGTTGGTATTTATAGGCACAGATCCTTAAACCCTAACCGCCAAGAATCTTTGTCAGATTGCCATAAATGCCCTAGATGTTGGATCACTCTGCTGATCCCACTCAGCTAACCATTGCCCAGATGTAGAACTCAGCTGTAACCAAAACCTCGAGAGACCCTCAAGTGGCGACTCGAAAAAACTCAGCGAGCTTCGGTGACTTTCACAAAGCTTGGATACACTTCTTAACAGACCATCACCCTGGTGATAATCGGATTAGTTCTACCAGATGTAGAGTTTAAGTCACTTTGCTGACAACTCTTATTCCTGAAATCCTTGGAAATAGCTTTCAGAGTTGTTGGTTGAATATCCGATGTATCAATACAATGTAATTTGTGAGTTTGGTTGTGCCATTGGAATTCCATTGTTAATTGCTTCAAGTTACATGCTACTGTTCCCAATTGTTCCAACCAATGGACACCTAGGACCACATCCAACCCAATCAAAGGTAAGGCATACAAAGTGAGGGAAAACTGAATACCTTGGAGTGTAACTGGAACATTCTCGAATCTCCGACGACATTTTATGAGCCCTCACTTGGCAATCTTTACGTTAAAAGGTTCTGTTGGAACCACCGGAAGTTGCAACAAGTTGGCCACTCGTTCACTAATGAAATTGTGTGTAGACCCGCTGTCAATCAGGACTACCACCTTATAGTGTCCAATTTTCTCCATCACCCGCATGGTTTTAGAAGTTGCCCATCCAGAGATCGCATGAAGTGATATCTCTGGCTGAAATTCCATCGAGTCCTTATTGTTATACATGTAACACATATATTATACTAATCTATAAAGTATAATATTATGTCTTTATTACTTTGTTTTTCTTAATTATTCCGCTGCTTTTTATTATCGCAACTCTGAGATTATTACAATAACCAGCCACCTTCCTAGACAAAGATATAGTTGCATTTAATACCTTGTCTTCTAGCCGTTTGAAGACCTTGTCTTCTTGTAAGATTATTTATACCATGATCTCCAGCTATTCATTCAATAAGATTAATTCTATCATTATATCTTAGAAAACTACATGGTAGCAGAGCCTTCTTGAAACTCACTTCCGAGAGACTCTTCATCTTCATTTAAAAAAAAATGGCTGAACATGCTGATGAATCTGGAACTACATCCAGATCAAAGTCTTCATTTTCTTCCATAAATGGAAATGATAATCACAACCTCCATATTACTACCATGAGACTGAATGGCCCTAACTATATGCAATGGTCCCAATCAGTCAATATGTACGTTATTGAAAAAAAGGAAACTAGGCTATTTAACTGGTTCCATTAAAGAACCACATGTTGATGATGAAGAAGCTCATGAGACCTGGGAAGTTGATAATTCTATGATTATGACATGGCTAATCAACTCCATGGAGCAGGAGACTGGGAAGACTAATCTTTTCTTCAACATTGCTAAAGAAATATGGGACAATGTTGCCAACTCTTACTCTGACAAAGGGAACTATGCTCAAGCTTTTGGTGTCAAAACAAAGCTCAACGATATGAAGCAAGGATCACTGAATGTCCCAAAGTACTTCAATTCTCTGAAGATACTTTGGCAAGAGTATGATCTATTGTCTGCAAATATCTGGGAATGTACCACTGATGCAAGGAATTTCTAGATAGTTATTGAAAGGGAAAGAATGTTTGAGTTTATATATGGTTTAAACCCCACTTATGATGCTGCAAAGGAAAGGATTCTGGCCCAAGTTCCCTTACCTACTATTTTAGAGGCATTTGGCTCTATTAAAAAAGGAGAAAGTATGAGGGAGACTATGGGTGGAGTAGGGCATATTGCAAGCACCATTAGTCCATCTCAACAATCTGCCTCACGATTACCAAAAATGCTTATCTTTGGTAATAATCGAGAGAAATTCTCGAGAAGAGGAATGAACAAAAA
Source organism: Gentiana macrophylla (assembly GCA_026214975.1). NCBI lineage: Eukaryota > Viridiplantae > Streptophyta > Magnoliopsida > Gentianales > Gentianaceae > Gentiana > Gentiana macrophylla. Next base: position 83,563,435 of record CM047807.1, read on the forward strand.
GTCAACTTTTTGTGATCATTGCAAGAGGAAGGACACCTTAAAGAGAGTGCTGGATTCTCCATGGAAAACCAATTTGGTGGCAACAACAAAGGACAAAACCAGAGGCAAACCAACCAACGGGGAGAGCAGAAACATGTAGACTCAGCAAATTCTGTGGAAACATCAATGCCCTTTTCAAAAGAGCAATTAGAAATGTTGAAACAACTACTCTCTGCTGATACCCTACACATACCTCTGCATCTGCTACACATAAAGGTAATCTCTCATGGAATGTTGACTATGGAGCATCAAGTCATATGATAGGTAACTTTAAACTCTTCACTACTTATTTTCCTTCCTCTGGACAACATAAGGTGCATATAGCTGATGGCTCTCTATCTACTGTTGCTGAGAAAGGCACAATTGTTATATCAAAATACATTCAACTTAACGCTTTTTTACATGTTCCCAACCTATCATGTAACCTATTATCCGTGAGTCAGTTTACTTATGACAGTCAGTGTATAGCTAAGTTCTTCCCTTCTCATTGTATCTTTCGTGCTCTGGACTCGAGAGATGAAGATTGGCGATGCTAAGAAAGAGGAGGTCTTTACTACCTATAAGAAAATATTGATGAAGCTCTTAACTTAGTTAATTTGAATGACAGGGATGAGGAGATCCAGCTGCTGCATTGTAGACTAGGGCATCCTAGTTTCTTTTATTTGAATAAACTTTTTCCTAAGTTATTTTTGTATAAGAAACCTTATGAATTTCAATGTCAGACTTGTGTTCTTGCTAAGCTAACCAGAAGTGTGTTTAAGGCTATACCTTATAAATCTTCTTCTCCTTTCACACTCATTCACAGTGATGTATGGGGCCCATCTAGAATACCAAACTTTACTAGTAATAGATGGTTTGTGACATTTATAGATGATCATACAAAGGTCATCTTTGGGTCTACTTGTTAAAAACTAAATCTGATGTTAGTTCTGTATTTAAAAACTTTCACCATATGATTGACTCGGTTTCAGACCTCAATTAAAATAATTAGGACTGATAATGGCACTTCATACTTCACTTCTGCTTTGGGTCCTTATCTGACTAATGAAGGCATTATCCACCAATCATCTTGCCTAATACCTCTCAAAGAAAATGGCATTCTTTGAAAGGAAAAATAGGCATTTGTTAGAAGTTGCTAGAGCCCTTATGTTTACCTCATCCATGAATAATTATTTATGTGGGGAAGTTGTGTTAACTGCTGCTTTTTTGATTAATAGAATGCCATCTAGGGTCTTACAGTTTCCAACACCTATTAGTGTTTTTGCTAAATGTTACCCTTTCAAACTGATAACTAAAATACCCTTGAAAGTTTTCGGCTGCACTTTATTTGTTCATATTCATGATCACTTAAGGCATAAACTTGAACCAAAGTCTACTAAGACTGTTTTTGTAGGGTATTCTGCCACACAAAAGGGTTACAAATGTTATGATCCTCTCAAGATGAAAATGTATATAACATTTGATGTTACTTTTTTTGAAAAAATTCCATACTCTAAAAATTTTGTTTCAGAAACTGATTTTGAAGATTTCAGCAATGTTATTCCTCTTCCAAAAATCCCTGAACCTACTAATGAAAAGTGTTGTATACCTGTGGAAAATTAGGAATAATGCAGTCCTGAAGGAGATCATGAAGTCATCATTTACACCAGAAAGAATGGAACTGCTATACCCAAAACTAAGGAAACTCAAATGAGGGAAGAAAATGCCGCTGATACTGGAGAGCAAACACCTACTGGAAATACACAAAGGGATGAAGTACCTAGTGATGAAAGTGACACCCCCGATCATGGGACTGACATTAGAACTGACATGGATCCCTCACCAGGTATTATCAACCATGATACTAGGCCAATAGCTCAAAAAAAAGGTACTAGACTCTGCACTCAACACCCTATTCAAATATTTGTTTCTTATAGTTCTGTTTGTGATCAGTATAAACCTTTTTTTACTAATCTTGATAGTGTTAAGATTCCAAGAATCATACATGAAGCATTGGAAGATCCTAACTAGAAGGCTACTGTTTGAGTGAAATAAATGCACTTTAGGCCAAGAAAATATGGACTGCAGTCATTAAACCACCAAACAGCTGGCCTGCTGGATGTAAATGGGTCTTTACCATCAAACAAATCCCTGACGGCACTAATGAAAGGTACAAAGCCCATTTATTTGTCAAAGGGTTCTCTCAAACCTATGGGTTAATTATCATGATACTTTTGCTCCGGTAGCAAAACTCAATACTGTCCAAATATTACTATCTCTTATTGCTATTAAGGAATGGCCTCTAAATAAACATGTCAAGAATGCATTCCTTAATGGTGAACTAAAAGAAGATGTTTACATGTACCCTCCTCCTAGTTTTGAAAACATGATTGGAAATGGACAGATTTGCAAACTCCTAAAATCTTTGTATGGCCTCAAACAATCCCATTGGGCATGGTTTGAGAAATTCTCTAAGGTCATACAAAGAGGAGGCTATAAACATGCCAACTCTGACCACACTTTATTCATCAAACATACCACTAGATGGGGAGTCATGCCCTTGTAGTGTATGTTGATGATATGATCATCACTGGCAATGATGAAGTTGAGATAAAAAGACTGAAAAACTTTCTAAAGTTTGAGTTTGAAATTAAAGACTTGGGAAAACTAAGATACTTCCTTGGTATGGAAGTAGCAAGATCCAACTTTGGTATACTTGTTGGAAGACTAATTTACTTAACCCATACTAGACCTGACATTGCATTTGTTGTTGGGCAGGTCAGTCAGTTCATGCAAATGCCCAGAAAGGTTCACTTGGAAGCTGCCTTAAGGATACTCAAATACCTCAAGAATGATCCTGGTCTTAGAATCCTATACAAAAATGGAGGCACTCTCACTGTTGAAGGATTTGTGGATGCAGATTGGGCTAGCTCAATTGTGGATAGAAAGACAACTTCAGGATGGTGTATGTTCATAGAAGGCAATCTTGTGTCATAGAGGAGTAAGAAACAAGTTGTTGATGCTAGAAGTAGTCTTTGAGGCTGAATTGAGAGTCAAGTTTCCCTTGGTATATATGAGCTAATATGGATAAGAAGGGTTCTCACTGAACTTAAACAACCTATTGTTGCCCCGATCAGATTCTATTATGACAGCAAATTAGCAATCAGCATTGCCAACAAACATGTTCAACATGATAGAACTAAACATGTTGAGATTGACAAACACTTCATCAAAGAGAAACTAGAAGATGGGAGTTTGTGCCTAATATATGTCCCTACAAAGCTTCAAGTTGCAAATATCTTCACCAAAGGTCTTCCTAAAAACCAAACTCAGTTCTGTATCTCCAAGCTTGGATTATTGGACATCTGTAAACCAGCTTGAGGGGGAGTATTGTTATACATGTAACACATATATTATACTAATCTATAAAGTATAATATTATGTCTTTATTACTCTAATTTTCTTAATTAGTCCGCTGCTTTTTGTTGGACTTATTTCTTAGTTTTGATGATGAGTGCCATACTAGCTGTTATAGTGCAAAGGCAAAAAGATGTCTAGATCAAATGTATAGGTTTATTAGAGTTTGATTCATAAATAGGTTTGATCAAACTAGCACTATAATGGTCAGCTGACTTGTTTCAGTAGACTAGTCTAGGTCAGTAGGGTAGATAGGTCAGTAGACTAGTCTTGAACTCTCAAGACCCAAGACCAAGGGTGAGGTTCAAACTCAAGAAATGAAGGCTAAGGATCAACCTTAGTATTTAAAGTCAAGGATATGGAATCGAAATTTAGGCAAGTCCGTGATGACCTAAACTGATTACATATACCTTGTAATAGAAGGTCTAAGTTCCATAAGTTGGATGATGTTTGGAACTTAGTTATAATTAAAATGGTGTAATCTAACTTCACAATTAAAAGTTAGATAAAAGAAATCAGCTGCATTATATTTTATAAAGAAATGTGATTTTCAAGTGATCGATTGATACTTCAAAGATGATGAACTCATTGATATACCTCGATTAATTCAAGATTATCTTGGAAGATTACATGGATAAGGACAGACCAACTACCTCTGATTTGATCAAACAAATCAGTGGTTAGATTAAAAAAACGTTAGGATGATTCAGACTTTATCCAATGGACACAAGTCAAAGGTGGATGATCGCATTGTCAAAAAGGAATTACGACGATGTCGTCATCCCTATGAATAGTGACAGAATGCAAATCGGATGGGACAAAAACAAGGAACGGTTACATTTGAATTTCAAACACAAATCACATGCATTCCTGCCTATAAATAGAGGACTTTCAACTTAGAAAACATAGGATGAATTTTGGATAAACTTTAAGAGATAATTCTGAGCTGAAAAACCTGCTGAACTTACTGAGCATAAAGCTGCTGATCTAGAAAATTTCTTCAAGTGCATTCTGTATTCAAGCAACATTAAGATTAAACACTTGAAGACTGCAAGCTACTGATTATATCATCCTAATCAAGCTGTTGCAACTGAATCATTTACTAGATTCAATTTTTATTTTATAAAGAACCTGCTGAAGACAGTGAAGCATCTGTTGTGTGTGAAAGACTGTTGTTTGTGGTGGAGCTAGTGAAGAGGCAATCCTACCCTTCAAGGACCAGTGGAAGACTCAGGAGCAGCAATCCTACCTGTTCCCAGTTTTCAGTTTGTGAAGCCATAGTTATTGGTGAAGGAAAAACAACTTAGGAATCTTTGTAACAGCTACATCAAAGATCTCTAGTGAATTTCCTCCAACATCACAGGAGAAGAGTGGACTGACAGGATTACGCCACCTGGAACCACTATAAAATCTGCCTACTTACTTTCAGCATTTACTTTCTTCTCTTAGTTTATTTCATTCATCAACCTACTGAATCTAGCAACTGAAATCACACACTTGCACTACTGAGTATCTAATACTTCGTATCATATTTAACAACAAGTACTAAGGCTTAATTTTGATATAATTCCATTTGCACAAATTCAAAGAAACTAAACTGTGTCAAGAGACTATCATGTTTATCAAGAGAGCTCGAGGGTCTCAACAGACTCTGAAATATCAAGAGTCACTTTGAAGTTCTGCAATTGTTAACTCCAAAGTTTTAAGTGTTAAGTTTATTCACCCCCTCTAAACTTAACCAAAGCCTTTTCAAGGGACCAACAATTGGTATCGGAGCGATTAGTTTCATTGCAAAGTAATCCTACTTGTTGTGCTTGTGAAAATTCTTTAAAACTTTCTTTCTATTTACAGATTTTCTAAGACTTGCTTCATGGACAACACACAGTATGCTAGAACTATGTTGATGTGTTCTCTTGATAGATTTGATGAGTATAAACGTCGAATGCAGGCATACCTTGGATAGCAATATGTACATGAAGGTTAAAGATTGCAAGACTGCAAAGGAACTTTGGGACAAGATTCACTTCATCTGTGAAGGCACCTCGATGCAATAAAGAAGAACAAAATCGGTGTGGCCGAAAAGAGGTTTCAAAAGTTCAAGATCTTTGCCAAATGAAACCATTGAGCAAATGGAGTCAAGATTCAATGCAATCTTGGATGAACTTTCCTCTTTGAGTGTAAGTTATTCAAAAGAGGAAATAAACACCAAAATCTTGGAAGCTCTACTGCAAAGATGTTTGGAAAATGAAGGTGACTGCAATTGAAGAAATGAGAAAGTTGCATGAAGAAGACACTTCAAGTTGTTTTCGAGATCTCAAGGCTTATGAATTTAGCAAAAGCTTGTACGAGGATCGAAAGAAAGAGCCAAAGACCATCAGCATTGGCTGCTTCACATCATGAAGAAACATCGGGAGGACGAGGATGATATGCTAGATGAGATGCAAGAACAGTTGCCCTACCGAGCAAGAAAATCGAGGATGATGAAGACCGGAAAGGCCACACGCAAGAAATTTTACAAAGAGGCCTCTTGAAAGAAGGAAATAAGAACCAAAGAAAGATAATGACTATCTCATTGCTTTCATTGCAAGAAACCAGGACACTTCAAACTGGTATCGCCCTGTTAAAAAAGGCAAGGAACTGATTATCTTTGCTTCAACCGCAAGAAGCTCGGACATTTTAGACTGATTGTCGGACTTCATCAAGACCAAGAGTCAACAAAGAAGACATGGCAAGAAGGCTATGGTTGCTGAAGATGAATCAGGGTATGAAGTGGAATCTGAAAAGGGAAATGAATCAGATGACACTGCACTGGTTGCTGATATGGAGGATTATGCTTTGATGGCCAATATGGATGAAACTGAGGAGGTATACAACACTGTATCTATCAACACTCCTGCTGGAAGTGATTGTGAATCAACTTGTGGTTCAAATCCTAGAAATTCTGACAACAATGAGACTTTGGATGCCATCCTTAATCAACTGAGGATAATACAATCTGGTTATGAGATTGTGAAGGCTGAAAAAGAAGCTCTTGAATTGGAAGTTGGAAGATTGAAAGCTGAATTAAGGGTTCTCAAAGGTAAGGAAAAAGATGTTGGACAGAATCAGCATAAGTCTGCTGAACATCCAGCAGCCTCTGAATCTGCTGAACCATCTTGTTCCACTACTGCATACAAATCAGGAAAGCCTTATGGAGATAGAACTGGGCTTGGATTTGGAACTCAACAATCTAACAAGAGTGGATCCAGTGAGTCAACTTTGAACCAAGCACCGAGGTGGTCCTAAGTTTATACCGCACTAGATCCAACTCCCGATAACGTTCTTTGGCGAGTAAGAAACCCAATGAGAATGCTTCAAGGAAGCAAAATCGAAAGTCTAAGAAGTCAACGACTCTAATAAAAAGAATAAATCTAAAAATAGATTTCTTTGTGCCTTCCAAGCTCACTTGATAAGCGGACACTGCTACCAAGTCTGGCTTTGGACCACAGAAGGGTAAGAGACAGAAATATTCCAAGGATAAGAATCCTAAACCCAAAAATGTTAATCATTCAAGGGATACTTATCTCAGGGGGAAAGGTAGACTGTTCCCTACTGATGATGATTGGAATATTCCTGCATCTAATGCTAGAAACAGTAAGTATAACTATACTGCTAGGCTAAAACCTAGACAATGGGATCAGTAGAGGACTTACACAAGACCTCAATGACTCCATACTACGAGTACATTTTTTCTAACAGACAGCAAGCAAATGGTTATGCTAATGCTTCTAACACCAAGAATCACATCAAACAGCATTATAAACCAAAAGGCCAGAAAACATATATGATTCCTACACAACCTACTTTTATAACTTATGGATGTGTGGAATACATGTATGAACCAAAGTATGACACATTCAGGAGAAGACCTTATGGAGACATGCCAAGGGTCATGCTTACCACTGACCATTATGGACCCAAACAGGTTTGGGTACCTAAAATGCATTAACTTTGTTTTGTAGGGTGTCTGGTACTTTGACAGTGGATGTTCCAGACACATGACAAAGAATAAGCACTGTCTAACAAACTTTGTGGCAAAAGATGGTCCAAGGGTGAATTTTGGCAACAAGAATACACCTGGATATACAAGAGGATATGGCACACTTATCAGAAATGGACTTACAATCAAGAATGTTGCATATGTGGAAGGACTGGACTACAACTTGCTGAGCACTGGACAATTCTGTGACAAGGGATACAAGGTCACTTTTGACAAAGACAACTGTATTGTCATTAGTGAAAGAGGTGATCAAGTTGTACTTGCTGGTAGAAGACAACAGAACATGTATGTTGTTGATTGGTCTACTGCAGTTCCAGAAACCTGCCTGATTGTGCATACCAAATCAGAACTCAATTGGTTATGGCACAAGAAGTTGAATCACTTAAACTTTGATGATATTAATTAGTTGGTGAAAAAGAAGCTAGTGATTGGTTTACCTGAGATCACATTCAAGAAGGATGCTATATGTGATGCATGTCAGCAGGGTAAACAGATAAAGTCAAGTTTCAAATCAAAGACCAAACAATCAACTAATAGAGTGTTGGAGCTGATGCATATGGATCTTTTTGGACCAATAACTCCAACAAGTGTAACTGGAAAGAAGTACACCTTGGTGGTTGTGGATGATTACTCTAGGTACACTTGGGTGATATTTATGAACAAGAAAAGTGAAACACTTCAAAGCATGCCTAATCTTTTGAAGAGATTACAAAATGAGAAAAGTTTAACAGTAATAAAGATAAGATCGGATCGAGTCTTGAATTTCTCAACAAAGTCATAAGAGAATCTCAGTGAATGTAATGGTGTATTACATCAACTTGTCTTGCTTGGTACACCTCAAAGAAAATGGGGTTCTTTGAAAGAAAAGCAGAACTCTAAAGGAAGAAGGAAGAACAATGATTTGTGAAGCATTGCTACTGAAAGATATTGAAATTTGAAGCGATAAATCTGACATGCTATACACAAAAGCAGAACATCAATAAACAAGAAGCAAATGAAGACACCTTATGAGGTTTGGAATGAAAGGAAACCTAACATATCCTATTTCCATCCATTTGGAAGCAAATGTTTTATTCTAAATCATAAGGTACATTTGAAAACATTCCAACCAAAATCGAGATGAAGGAATTTTCTTGGGATATTCTTGATCGTGAGCATTGAGGTATTGAACAAGAGGTCAACAAACGTGAAGAAACAATCCATGTTGTGGTTGATGAACCTAAATTTCTTGGTATGGCGATGAAGATTGTGAACTCGCTTGAGAATCAACAAGTCACCGATCCAGTTGTGTTGAAGTTTTGGAAAGATTCAATGACTTAAAAATTTACGATCATCGCCTCGCTGAACACCTGCTGGTAATGTTCTTGATGCAACAAGCTGAGCAGATTCAAGGATCGATGACCCCTGTAGAAGAAGCTACAATGAGACCTACATCAAGATGATGTTCCTAAAAATCAAAATAACCAAAATCCACAATGGTTAAGGAATCACCCTACTGAACAAGTTATTGGCAATGTACAGCAAGGTGTGAGGACTAGAAGACAACTGGAAGCTATGTTTACTTGTTTTCTATCTCAAATGGAACCTAAAGTTGTTGAAGAAGCAATTTGAGATCCAGTTGGATAATTGCTATGCAAGAGGAATTAAATGAATTTGAAAGAAATCACGTTTGGACACTAGTTGATAGGCCAAATCATGCAAATATCATTGGTACTAAGTGGGTATCTGAGAAATAAACTTGATGAATCTGGTACCATTGTGAGGAATAAGGCGGACTTGTTGCAAAGGCTATTCTCAAGTGAAGGAATAGATTTTGATGAAACATATGCACTGTTGCAAGATTGGAAGCTATCAGATTATTCTTGGCACATCTCGCATATAAGAACTTCAAAGTATATCAAATGGATGTCAAGAGTGCATTTTTGAATGGCATTCTAGAGGAGGAAGTGTATGTTCAAAGAACCTCCTAGATTTGAAGTTAAAGATCAAGAAGATAAAGTGTATAGACTCAACAAAGCACTTTATGGACTGAAACAAGCACCAAGAGCATGGTATGAGACTCTATCTCAATTCTTGGTGGACAATGGTTTTACAAAAGGCACCATTGACAAGACACTTTTCGAGAATCGAGTGAAGGGACAAAGACTCCTGTTTGTACAAATTTATGTGGATGACATAATTTTTGGTTCTGAAAATGATTTACTTTGTGAAAAGTTTGCAAATCTAATGAAGAACAAATTCCAAATGAGTATGATGGGAGAAATGAACTACTTTTTGGGATTGCAAGTTAAACAGATGAAAGATGGAATCTTCATTCATCAAACCAAATATACCAAGGAGTTGCTGAAGAAGTTTGGTATGGAAAACAGCACTAAGAATTCAACTCCTGTGAGTACTAACATCAGATTGGATGAAGATAAAGAAGGCAAAGATGTTGATCGGACCTTATACGAAGAAGGATGATAGGCGATCTGTCAGACCTAATCGCCAAAGCAGACTGATATATCCTTTCTTTGTAGGTGTTTGTGCAAGATTTCAATCTAAACCTAAAGAAAGTCACTTAGAGTGCGATCAAGAGAATTCTCAAGTACATTAAAGAGACCTTGGGAGTAGGGATATGGTTTTCCAAGGAAGGAAGCTTCAAAGTTATATCTTACTCAGATTACGATTATCTTTGGTGGCAAGATTGATAGAAAAAGCACCTCAGGAACTCACAATTAATGGGAAATAGACTAGTTTCTGGTTTAGTAAGAAATGCAAATTCTATATCAACTTCCACTCTTGAAAATTTGAATACATTCTTCTTTGGAAGTTCTTGTGCACAAAATACTATGGCTAAGACAACAATTAAGGGACTATGGAATTGAAGAAAAGGAAATTCCAATTATGTGTGATAACACAAGTGCAATTGCAATCACAGAAAACCCTGTTTTGCACTCAAGAACCAAGCATATTGATGTGAGACATCATTTTATAAGAGATCATGTTGAAAAGAAAGATGTGGTGGTTCTATACATCTCTACTGAAGATCAACTTGCTGATATCTTCACTAAACCACTTGATAGTGAAAGATTTGCTAAACTAAGGACTGAACTTGGAATTATTAAAGTTGACTGATATTCAGCAATGTACTGGAATTCACCAAGGGGATTAGTCTTTGCTATGTTGGGTGAGCTCACTTAGCAGATTAGTCATTGGTATCAACAATTCTATCTACTTATGTTTGGACAATTGAGCAAATGAGGTTTCCAAGGGGATTGGTCTTTGTCATTTTGGGTGAGCTCACTTGACAGATCAGTCATTGGTATTAAACTTTATCTTGTATTATCAATTGAACAAAACAAGAAGAAAACAGGGATCAGCAGAGTACATATGTTAGCAGGCTGCTGAAGCCTATTTATCAACAGACTGCTGAGCCCACCCTGCTGAGGATCACCCTGCTGGATGGAACGTTACTCAGTCAAAGTTATTAAAGTCAAAAAGCATATTGGCGGGATATTTATTTTATCCTTTATAACCGCAGTTAACACGATCTAACGGTTATCATACGTTATGGAACACGTGTCAAGCCAAAGATTTATTCGATTAATCATGGTTGACATGGATGTCGCGCACCGACGAGTTTCAACTACCCACCGTCTATATAATCGACTATTACACAAATGGATTCTCTACTTGCAATTTACGCTATCATCACCGCAAATCCTACATTGTGTGAACACAGATTTGAGAGCAATTCTTCTTCATCTTTTTCTTATTTCAATGGCGGAAAGGGTTGAAGTTCAAATCGAATCAAGCCAAAGTGTTAGAGGCTATGTTGTTGATGCAAACCAAACAGAGTTGGCTATTAATATAGGTCAAAGAATAAGGAGGTTTGTAGGCTTGGAGAACAAACTCAATATCGATTAGAAACAATCTCATACACCAATGTTATTGATTTACGGAAGAATATGGTTGTGGAAGAAGTAATCAAGCATTCAAGACAATCAGTGAATGCCGAGGAGCTTGTAATCTCCTCTAGTCTACTTGGGAAGTGTTTGGATTTGAAGAAGTGGTGGATGGTTCACCAATCCTGAAGCAATGGGATTGGACAAAATGGCGTTTGTTGATCGATTAAAACAAATGCACCACCAAATCCGTACCAGGACATCAACTGCGAGACATATTGGAAATGAGTATATCTGTGAGCAAGCTCATTGCAAAGAACATACTTGGACTAGTTGGCGGTATGGATACTCTATCGGGACCCAAGATAGAGTCGATGATAATCATCTGCGAGGAGCATGAAGTTTGATTGAAATGGTTATTTCATTCGTTATATGAAGAAAGTAGCCAAGGAGAGAAAGTAGGAAAAGTAAATCAAAGGCCTTACCTTAGGATTGATGATTGAGACCTGTTGAATCATTTGGAAGTTCCCGATCTTGAATCGAGAAGATAAATCGAGTCTAGATACAAGAAGGAAATTGATTATGCTATTCCCGGTCTAGATGATGATGAAGAGGTTCTTTGGAGAGGTCTGCTGGTGATGATAATGATGGAGATGATGGTGATCTTTGGTGGTGGCGGGTTCAACAAACTAAGAAGATATCTATCAAACCTCGCCGCACCAAAGAAAGCTGATAAGAGAAAGAGTGTCTTGATGTTAGAAAGATTACAGAGATATCTTAAAGCCAAAAGAACAAAGAAGCAAACAAAGACAGCATCGCAGAGTCTGCTGAGGTCAAGTGGAGGTTCTTGACCTCGCCAGTGGTTGCAAGTAAAACTGTTGTTGAAATCTTGAGAGAACAACAGAAGGAAGCCAGTAGAAGGAGGAAGTCTACTGTGACTGAAAAGATTGATGAACCATTTCCAAGAGGAGAAAACAGATCATTCATAAGCAAAAACATGGAAAAGGGAAGGAAATGAAAAACTTGGAAGCACAAAGAATCCAAGAGGAAGCATCAGTAGTAGAAGAAGAAGAGGCTGTTGAGGCTGAGCCCTTGACCATAATCAGGCCTGTGGAGATTACGACTCCTCACCAAGAGGTAGTCAAGTCTCACGATCTTTGGACCGGTTGTTGTTGAGCAATCTGTTGAAGATATACATCAGTCTACTGACCCTGAGCCTGTTGTAGTATCTACTGAGGAACCACAGCAAACCACTGAATCTGAACCTGCTGTGGTAGTTGAAAAGGTAATTGAAGACTTGGTTGAAGACCCTGCAAGTGTGGCAAGAACTCAGGGGGAAGCGCAGTCTGCTGCTGACCCTGCTGATGAGCATGTAAGTCAGGAGGAACCAAGTGTGGTACAGATGGAAGTAGTAGGTACAAATGTACAATCTCAAAGAACTCTCTGACTTTAGAACGTCTATTGAAGAAACCATGAGCTTACTTGTTGGAGATTTTGGAGGTCAGCAAGCTGCTGAACCTGCCATTAGGAAGCCATCTATGCCATATGAGAAGGCATCCAGAAAGGACAAAGTAGATCCTAACTTCAAAAAGGTGCAAAACTATTTTCAGTGGAAGTTTGGATTCTACAAGAGACAGAAACTAGCTGCTGATCCAATGAGTGGATTTGAAGAATGGGCATTTGAGCAGCTAGGTGTGGACAGCCTGTTGGATTTGATAGACACTAGCATGTTGCAATCCAGGCTGATGGATCTTTTGGATGAAGGAAAGAAAAGTGGAGCTATTATGTTCGAGAGATCCAAAGTTCACACCGAGATAGTGATTCATCGATTCGATGATGATACCCCTATGTTTCCTGGGGAGACCAGTGGAGTGGCTAGAGAAACAACAACTGAAGCCACTGGTCAAGAAGCTACTGAGACTGGTAAGTCTGCTGAGGGCCAGCAGACTGGAGAGATGGATGAGGATCTACAGGATCTCACCATGGATGATCTGGAAGCATTGATCAATGAAGGAATCAATCTGAGTGCTGGTAGGCTAGCTGATGAATCTTCTACGTTCCATGTTATAGAGCCTTCGCACAAACCGAAGTTTCAAGCAGTGAGGATTTGGATGGAGAAAAGGTTACTGATTTCAATGAACCTAGTGTCAGTTCAGAGGAGTCCATTGAGTATCAAGATGGATTTGACTTTGAGGGCATTCTTACTAAATCTGCCATCATCCTGCACAAGATTGGTCATGCAGAAGGATTCCAAGTGGATAATGAGGCTATATTCAATCCACAGAGAATTGAAGAGGAGGTGCAGTTGTCTTTGGGCTACAAACAAAGACTGGACAAGGGTTGAAACAGGAGGTGCAGTGCTTGAGTCTCAAACAAAGACTGGACAAAGGTTGGAACCTGATTTGGGTTTGGAGGAAACCCTTGTTGTTGATGAGGCTGCTGTAGTGGAGCCTACTGGAGGCAAGACCACTGAAGGGAAAGATGGTCAGCAGACTGCTGTTAATGAGGATGAGCAGCTGCTGGACTTTGACTTCAGTGATGAGGAATTTCAGATGCCTGAAGAAGAAGATATTGATGTTAATCCCCTCAGGCATTTGTACCTGTTTTTGAGGAACCTGCCATTGATCCTATCCTGAGAGAATATGAAGGACCTAACCTGCTTTGGATTTGGATAGGAGTTGGGCAATGGTAATAAGCAATCAGAGGCCACAATACAATGTGGAGGAGCCTGCTGATGAAGCCACTGGTGGAAGGATGACCAGTGAAGTGCCAGTTGAAGTGTTGAATGAGTTAAGGACTGTAAGGCATGATATGCAACAGTTAAGGACACAACTGGACAGACAGGAAGAAAGATTTGAAGAACTGATGAAGATGGTAAATGAAAACAGACAATCAACTGCCACAGTTGCTTCAAACTTCACATCTACCCAAAATGTTGTAAATGATCTAATACTAGATGTGAGGGGCATCAAGGTTGGAAATACTGCAAAAGATAAATTTCTGAAAGATCAACTTATTTCTATCCATCAGAAACTTGACAACCTTGCTGCAACACTGAACCTCATCGAGCTCTTCTTTGCACAACAACTCTTGTGCTCGATCCCAAACTTCTTGAAAGGATCAGCAGATTTGGAGGAGACCTTGCAATCAAGGATTACTTCAATTGATACAAGAACTGGAACTATAGAAAATCAATTGAACAGTGGTAATCTCACGAGAGGTATTCATGGCCTCATATCCCGTTTTGTTGATGATGTCACTAAGGGGAAGAGGGCCAATCACCGCAGCAAAAGGAGGCTGCAAGACTCTTTGCAAGGAAAAGATGGGAGGATGAGCTTAATGCTCTCAGGCAACCTGCACCTGGCAGAGTGCAACTTACTGATGATCTCCTTAGACAATACAAGAAAGAATACTATAACAGAAGGAGACCTTATCGATCAGGACATGGGATATCTTGAAGGTCTAAACTCTTTCTTAGCATTGAGATTTTGGGAAGCAAGAGTCAGAGCCTTAAGGGCAACTTACAGAGGAGGCAGAGGTGGAAGAGGTGGAAGAAGTGGCAGAGGTGATAGGACCTTACCTATCACAAAAGCAAAGGACTCACTTGATGAATTCAAGGAACTGTACATGAAGTTTGGATTCAGAGTGAATGACATCAATCTTATCCTACCTGAAGCATGGAACTGGTGGAAGCAAGTTAATCCCTACATTGATTTTACACTGATTGAAAACGAATGGATGAGGGATATGATAGAACAAATCTGAACTTATCAAGAGCAAGCTGAGAAGGCTAGACAAGAAAGAGAGAAGAGACAATAGATCAGCTTACCTAATTTACTTTATCTTTTCTGTATCTACTTTGTAATAGCCTTGAACAAATGATTTTAATGAAAGATGAATACTTGTTCTGTTTTTGTGTTTTATCTTTTTGCTTTGCTGATTAGGTGAGGGTAGTGGCATCATCACCAAAAAGGGGAAATTGTTGGACTTATTTCTTAGTTTTGATGATGAGTGTCATACTAGCATTATAGTGCAAAGGCAAAAGATGTCTAGATCAAATGTATAGGTTTATTAGAGTTTGATTCATAAATAGGTTTGATCAAACTAGCATTTGTAATGGTCACCGACTTGTTTCATTGAGACTAGTCTAGTCGATGGGGTAGATAGGTCAGATGAGACTAGTCTTGAACCTCTTGAAGACTCAAGATCGAAGGTGAGGGGTTCAAACTCGATAAATGAAGGCTAAGGGATCAAACTTAGTATTTAAAGTCAAGGATATGGAATCGAGAATTTAGGCAAGTCTGTGATGACCTAAACTGATTACATATACCTTATGTAATAGAAAATCTAAGTTCCATAAGTTGGATGATGTTTGGAACTTAGTTATAATTAAAATGGTGTAATCTAACTTCACAATTAAAAGTTAGATAAAAGAAATCACCACATTATATTTTATAAAGAAATGTGATTTTCAAAGAGATGATTGATACTTCAATGATGATGAACTCAATGATATATACCTCGATTAATTCAAGATTATCTTGGAAGATTACATGGATAAGGATAACCAACTACCTCTGATTTGATCAAACAAATCGTTGGTTAGATTAAAAGAACGTTAGGATGATTCGGACTTTATCCAATGGACACAAGTCAAAGGATGGACAGATCACCATCAAAAGGAATTTGATGATGTCATCCTATGAATAGTGACAGAATGCAAATCAGATGGGACAAAAACAAGGAACAGTTACATTTGAATTTCAAACACAAATCACATGCATTCCTGCCTATAAATAGAGGACTTTCAACTCAGAAAACATAGGATGAATTTTGGATAAACTTTAAGAGATAATTTCGAAATTGAAAAACACCTCTTGAACTTCATGAGCATAAAGTCACGATCTAGAAAATTTCTTCAAGTGCATTGTGTATTCAAGCTACATTAAGATTAAACACTTGAAGACTGCAAGCTGCTGATTATATCATCCTAATCAAGCTGCTGCAACTGAATCATTTACTTGATTCAATTTTTATTTTATAAAGAATCTGTTGAAGACAGTGAAGCATCTGTTGGGTGTGAAAGACTGTTGTTTGTGGTGGAGCTGGTGAAGAGGCAATCCTACCCTTCAAGGACCAGTGGAAGACTAAGGAGCAGCAATCCTACATGTTCCCGAGCCAGTTTGTGAAGCCATAGTTATTGGTGAAGGACAAACAACTTAGGAATCTTTGTAACACTACATCAAAGATCTCTAGTGAATTTCCTCCAACATCACAGGAGAAGAGTGGGTGACGAGGATTACGCCACCCGGAACCACTATAAAATCTGCCTACTTACTTTCAACATTTACTTTACGCACTTAGTTTATTTCATTCATCAACCTCATGAATCTAGCAAATCAAATCACACACTTGCACTCATCGAGTATCTAATACTTAGTATCATATTTAACAACAAGTACTAAGGCTTAATTTTGATATAATTCCATTTGCACAAATTTAGCAAACTAAACTGTCGATGAGACTCAAGTTTATCGGCCAGAAGTCTTCGAGGTCTCAAAGAGACTCTGAAATATCAAAGAGTCTTTGAAGTTGCACAATTTGTTAACTCCAAAGTTTTAAGTGTTAAGTTTATTCACCCCCCCTAAAACTTAACCAAAGCCTTTCAAGGGACCAACACTTTTTTTATTATCCCAACACCTAGATTATTACACTTACCAGCCACCTTCCTAGACAAAGATATAGTTGCATTTAATACCTTGTCTTCTAGCCGTATGAACTACTTTGTAAGCTTATTTATACCCTGCTCTGTAGATATTCATTCAATAAGATTAATTCTTTCATTCTATCTAAGAAAACTACACCTCCGTTTCTTCACATTCGGAAATGTCATTGCTTCCTTCCAACAGTAAGAGTTGTGGCCCTTTACACCTATGCCCAGGCGTAAATTTCTCATCGCAATTAAAGCACAACCCTTGAGCCCTTCTTTTCTGCATCTCGTCCCAAGTGACTCTTTTTATTGGTGAACTTGTTTTAAATTTCATTTACAAAGCAGAATCTGCTATGGTTCGGCTGGATGGTCGTGTGGTTCTTTTTTGACGATTCAACTGCTCATCTTTCATCCGGGCCAGGCTGCTTGCTTCTTTTAAAGATCTTGGCTTGAACATTCCATTAGCAAATTCTGGATTAAGGCCTCCCATGAGTATGCCAACCAACGCCTTTTGTGGACATCCATGAACGCGATTACCCAAAAGCTCGAACTCCGTTTGATAATCCCGTAAGAAGGCTACCTGTTTTACCCTTGACAATGCTTCGTCAAAGTCTTCGCAATCGGTAGGACCAAACCTCGCCCGCAATTCTTCTCAAAAAATTTCCCAGTTCACCAATTTACCTTCTTTTGTATAGGATCTCTTTAGCCACTTCTGCCATTGATTAGCCTCGCCTTCCAGGTGAAATGAGGCTAAAGGCACTTTTTGAGATTCAACAGTTCATTGATACTTAAAGAATTGATCCACTCTTGTGAACCATTCTGTGGTATCGTTTCCCAAAAAACGAGGGAACTCCAGATTGGTCAATTTAGAAGAGAACCAGGGCCGTCCACCTTTCAAAGTATCTTTTGTTGTGAGGATGCCCACAAGACGAGCCTGCGTTAGTCCCAAAATTGTTGCTGATTGATGCGGCCTGGTTGGAGGAAAGTAAGACATCAGATATTTTAGCAAGGGTTTCCCCTAATTGGTGCAACTTTTCATAGACTCCTATCTCCATTCGGTTGAACCTTCTTGAAGTCCTTCAAATCCCAATTCCAGATACTCAATCCGTTCTTTGTTTGATCCCATGATAACCTAGCTCCCATACCAATGTTAGGTCCCAATCAAAGCTAGAAAAATTGTTATAGTGATATTCTACTTAGGGTGAGAATTAACCACAAGATTTTGATTCAACAAGCTGTCCATTTCTGATATTGCAGTAGTTTATATATACAAGAAGAAAATAAATGCTACTACCACATCTCCTAGAAAGTAGTAAAAAAACGGCTACTATCACATTTCCTAGAAAGTAGGACACATTACAATTCACGACTAAAACAAAACAGCTACATATTTACACAAGAAAATAACTACTTGGTCTAATATTAAGCAGCCACGTACTCCACAAGTCAGCCTTTAATTAAAATATTTTGGATTCTTCACAGATACACGTAACGATCTTCTAATCATCCAAGTTAGGAATCATAATTTATAGGAACAAAGGCATTGCGTGCTTAAATAATGAGTACCGGTGATGATAAGATTGCGGCTGAACATGACGGTGAGTATTTAGCGATTAGACGAATGAGAGATATTGTGGTTTATTGAGGACGGTGACAGTGAGTTCAGATTGTTGCTATTTGCCTACCGGTACATCGATGGACAAGTGGAACTTGTATATAGACCGACTAGGATGTACGGATACGGATACAGATACGTGGATACAGGATACGCAGGTACAGGATACGCAGATACGTAATTTTATAAAAATGGTTGATAGTCAGGTTGGTGATAGAGCAATGATGTTTTAGGATACAAACAAAATTTCGTTGTTGACTATTCACCCAAAAACAACACTTCAGTTGACCATTTGGCTAAGAAGATTATCCACCGGACATATATATTATTGTGTTGATAGTATCAAGTTGATGACAAAGGAGTAATAACCAGAAGTTGTTAAGCAAGGATGGTATTGTATTCATAAGGGTGAGAAACCAATGTAGTTGGCGGAGGGGATGACATTTCGGGTTTTGCGGGAAGCAGACATGTTGTTAAGCTTCAGGCGATGGAACTGGCTATTTAAAGGTGTGGATATGTGTTAGCTTTAATGAGAATGAAAAATGTGTTCAATAAATTATTGAAACCAGTGGTTTTATGGTGGTCCAGGATCACCATGCCATACTGCTGTCACCAAATGAAATTGTTTATAAGAAGGGTAAAACGTAAAAACATGGGATATATATTTTACACGCGGTCGCTTGTGTGTTATTCTTTTATTGGTCGGATCATCAAATCATACTTGGTCCAGGACCATAATAAAATTTTCGTATTGAAACGGATGAAAACTGAATATAACATCTGATAAAAATACTTAATGAACAAATAAATGGAAAAAAAAAAAAAAAAAAAAACTGCCAAAGGTATAAAGATACCATGGATGTCATTGCGTATTTGATCAAGTCAAGTTTAATGAAAACTGATCGACATAACCAAACGCAATTGTATTTATCCTCTAAACAGATACACATATAGTCAATCTAACATCCTTTGCAACATATTTGACCCGGTAAAAGAAGAATATTTACTACTACTACTAACAACAACAACAACGTTACAACGGAAACATTTGTATGTACAAAAAAATTATTTAATACTATCATTTTCGTAGATCAAACAATATTATAAAAATGACATGTATGATTATATCTTAGTAGAGAAAAAAAAAATCTAGACAATTATTTAGAAATTCTATAAAGTCGTTTATAAACCACATGACGAAATCGGGATGTTACACTTAGAATGTTCTGATTATGTTGTTCGATCAACAAGTGAATGATTTTTGTTTGCATGCTGGTGCCTTTTATAGGCCAAATGTCATTCATCTGCGGTGAAGTCTCTCTTCAAAAGGTAAAGTTCATCTTTGTTCGGCCAAAACTACATCTTTTGGATTCGGAGGTGCATCTCTTCGTAGGTGCATAAATCCGAACTGATGCATGTATCTGAAATGCACATATGCATCAATTCTAACTCCATAGGTGTATCTGTTCAGCTAGGGGTGTTTAGCTTTTAGGGGCATTGCTCCCTCGACCCTTATGAGGTTGAACTCTCAAAGATAATTACAAGATTGAGTTAATAGTTCATTTAGATAATGTTATTTGAATTTGAATTAAGATAGAGTTGTTGGGATAGATTATTTTGTTTAGATTTCTATTTGAATAGACATCTATAATCAATTAGTCTATAAATGTTGTATTCTTATTATTAATTATTATTATCATGCAATACAATTATATTTCTCTATTAAAAAAATTGAATCATCCATTGCAGATTCAAGGAATAGCAAGTTGATGTGAAGCAGTTCTTGTCGATTGATATGGAGAAGGTTGTTGCAAGCAAAATGTGAAGGAAACAAGATTAATTCATTATGAGTCAATGTCCATTTCATTGCATTAATTACCATAGGATTGTGGAAGCGTGTTAGAGATAATCAAAATATTGAGTCAATAGTTTGTGTAGATATTGTTATTGGAATTTGAATTAAGATAGAGTTGTTAGGATATATTATTTGGTTTAAATAGAATTCTATTTCAATAGATCTCTATGATCAATTAATTTATAAATGTTGTATTCCTATTAATATTTATTATCAATCCATACAATTATATTTCTCCATTACGAACCCCGTTTAATTTGTTATGGCTAAACAAATACAAACGATAACAATATATGAAAATATTTAACACAAGAGCCAATCTTTATGTTTGCTGATGATATAAGCACGATCCTTTCGATTAAAAACATAAGCAATCAATTTTAGAAATCAAAGGAAATGGCTAATTTCATTACTTCATTGAAAGAGAACCCTCGGCAAGAACCAAACACCCCTTTTATTTTTCTCAAAGTCTTAGATTGACAACATACAATATATGGGCGTTAAGCGACTCCAAAAATTTACTCTAATATGGACCAAATTAAAAATTAAAAAAAGGGTTCAAAAAACCTTCAACTGTCAGGTTTCAAACCAATTACCTTAATATAAGTGATAAAGCTTCTATCCAGTTAAACTAAATAGATAATTACATTGGAGATTGTTTGAATTAATATACATACAATTTTTTTAATATTATTAGAGGGAAATATTAGTAAATCCGTCCAGAAATTTGAGTGGGGTCCATGAACCCTCTTGTCCATGATGGGTCCGCTCCTGATATGGGAACAACAAATTAAGCGTAAAGGTACTGAAAAGCTATAGCAACGGCTGGACCGACAAAGACAATGAATTCTTTGACACCAGAGTTTTCACAATAATGAAATTAGTTAGCTCGGTTCAGATGCGTTCGCCAATATAACCGGATCTTTCCAGCCGTCGGGATGTTCAGGACCGAATGGCCGTCATTTTTAATCATTTTTTCCTCCGTCATCATTTATTTCAATGAAGCTCTCTAGCTACAAGGAAATCTTGCTTCAAAGAAAGAACCCTACCTCACGGGTGTTTTAATGGTCTTTCTTGTCTTTTAATTTACTTCTTTTTACTGATTGTCATTTTAACGGTATTCTTTAGGAGTTCATTTTAAAATTAAGATTAAAAAAATGGACCATCCCCCCTTAATTTACGTAAGAGGACTATAGAGACTCCCTATAATGGTAGTATTGCGGTACAACTTTGCAAAGCGCACGTCCAACGTACTTAATTGCAAGCAAACTACTACCTCCGTCCCATAAAAAGTGTCCACTTTTTGTGGTGCACACAAATTAAAAAAACAATCAATGTGGTGTATTTTAAGTTGTTATGACGGATCGATCAAGAAGTGATGGTGATTGTGAATAAAGATAAGCAATTAACAAGTAAACAAACACAGAAATAAGAACACAGATTTAACGTGGTTTCCGGCAATGTGCTGACTACTCCACGGACAAACGAGGATATTTTATTATCACGAGAAAGTTACAATTACATGTATCACAGATGGTATTTATAGCCTTGGGAATCCAACCCTAACCGACTAATTAGTCAACCCAGTAAATGACTGAAATACCCCAGAAGTAACTTCACCGAATTCGAAAACCATGTAGATGTGTTCCTTAAGTTTGCTGCGAATCAGCAAACTTTTACTCCACCGTTCACCAGAACCAGCAGACTTCACTCTACTGGTACCCTGTACCAGCGAGACCACGACTTCAGATCGATCAACTCTCTGCGCCCCAAACGAACACCAGACCATAGCTTCATCCCAGATTTCAGTAGCATAGTTTAAGTCACCATTACAAACCTCCACCTTGACTTCAACACCATGCAAACTGACCAGATACACAACCAAGTGCTAGATGCACAACCAAGTGCCAGATTTCCTCTTTGTCTTTCGATTTGAATACCTCAAACTCCCACAACATCACCGAGTATTCCTAAATTCGAGATCAACAACTTTGGATATTCAACAAGTCCGACACACAACCCGAAACTCCCCGGCTTAAATCGGGTTTAGTGAACATATCAGCAGGATTGACATCAGTGCTGATCTTCTCCACTTTAACCATCCTCTCATTTCTCAGAAAATGATACCTAACATCAATGTGCTTGGTTCTCTCATAGTGTACCTTATCCTTAGCCAAACATATTGCACTAAGACTGTCACAATATACCTTGGCTTGATCTTGATGCAAACTCAGATCATTGACTAGCCCCTTTAACCAGATTGCCTCCTTTGTTGCTTTTGTCAGTGCGATGTATTATGCTTCGGTAGTAGATAATGTCACTGTACCCTATAAAGTTGCCTTCCAACTTACCATAGAACCACCCAAAGTAAACACATACCCAGTCATAGATCTCATGCTGTCCACGTTAGCAGCATAATTAGAATCACAGTATCATGTGACAAGACATTGAGTTCCACCTCCATAAATATGTCCAACATCTGATGTACCTCTAAGGTACCTGAATATCATTTTTACTGCTTTCCAGTGTTCCTTTCCAGGTTGAGCCATAAACCTGCTGACAACACTGACTGCCTGAGCCAAATCAGGCCTAATACAGACCATGGCATACATTAGACTGCCCACAGCACTAGCATATGGAACTCTTGACATGTATTCTTCCTCTTCAGCTAACTGTGGAGAAAACACTGCACACAAATTTAGGTTTGATGCCATAGGAGTATCTATAGGTTTGGCTGTTGACATGCCAAACTTGGATACTATCTTTTCAATATACCCCTGCTAAGACAAGAACAGCTTACCCTGCTTCCTATCTCTATAGATCTCCATCCCCAGAATATTCTTTGCATTCCCCAAATCCTTCATCTCAAATTCAACCTTGAGCAGATTCTTCAGATCTTGAATGTCAGACTTGGTTGCAACAGCTATGAGCATATCATCTACATACAGCATCATATAGATGATTGAACTATCCTTCAACTTGGTGTGATAAACACAGCAATCATATGGACTCTTGCTATAACCCTGCTGAATCATATAACTGTAAAACTTCTTATATCACTACCTTGGGGCCTGCTTAAGTCCATATAAGAACTTCTTCAACTTGCAAACATATCCTTCCTTGCCAGGAACATGGAACCCCTCTGGCTGAGTCATATAAATTTCCTTATGTACATCTCCATATAGAATGGTTGTCTTCACATCCAATTGCTCAAGTTCAAGATTCTGATGCCCCACTATTGCTAACAACACTCTAATGGAAGCATGTCTGACCACTGGAGAAAATATTTCTTCATAGTCTACCCCATCTTTCTGACTGAACCCCTAGCAACCAAACATGCCTTATATCTGATATCCTCACCAGATGTCATTCCTTTATTTTTCTTGAATATCCGTTTGCAGCTGACCACCCTTCTATCCTGTGGTTGTTTGACCAAATCCTAAGTCTCATTCTTCTAAAGTGAATCCATTTTCTTCTCCCATGGAAGCAAGCCATTGGGATGTCTCAGAATATGTCACAACTTCCCTATAACTGTTAAGTTCAAAACCATCCACTTCTTCAGCTACCTGTAGTGCATATCCAACCATATCATCCTCAAACCCATATCTTCTTGGAGGTCTGATATTGGTCCTCCTAGATCCACTGAGAGCTATACCCTGCTGACCAACATCAGCTGTTTGAGTTGTTTGAGTATCTGTTGACCCTTGTTCAGCATACTAGTTTAGATCCAGTTCTGGATCTACTGAGTGTTGACTATCCCCTACTGAGTCTTTTAATCCAGCAGGCTCTGCTTGGAGGTCCACCTGTTTGTCAACCTTCTCAGTCTCATATCCAATTTCAGATTCAGATGTGGCTCTCACAGATGAGTTAAGCATAGAGTTTTCATCAAAGACTACACTCCTACTGAGTATAACCCTATTTTCAGTTGATGACCAACTTCTATACCCCTTAACATCATCTCCATATCCAAAAAACACTCATTTTTTGGCCCTAGGTTCCAATTTACCCTTACTGACATGATAATAGACAGTGCTTCCAAAACCCTAAGTCCAGAGTAGTCTGCTGGCCTTCTTGACCAAACTTCAAGTGGTGTTTTAAGTTTGATCACAGTGTGAGGCCCTTTATTGATTAAGTAGCAGGCTGTTTTGACAGCCTCTACCCAAAATCTCCTTACCAGACCAGAATTAGAGAGCATGCACCTTGCCCTCTCCAGAAGAGTTTGATTCATTCTTTCTGCAACACCATTCGGCTGTGGAGTATCTCTGATAGTCTGGTGCCTAGAAATGCCTTCATTCTTGAAAAATTCATCATACTCAGACCAACAAAATTCTAGTCCATTATCAGTTCTAAGTCTCTTGATCTTCTTCCCTGTCTGATTTTCAACCAAAGCCTTCCACTGCTTGAAGTTCTTGAATGCTTCACTCTTGTGCTTCATCATAATTACCCAAACCATCCTTGAATAATCATCTATAATTGACATGAAATACCTGTGACCACCCAATGACTCCACCATTGAAGGTCCTCAACAGTCAGAATGGACATAATCAAGTGTCCCTTTTGTGATGTGAATTGATTTTGGGAACTTGCTTCTATGTAGCTTCCCAAACACACAGTGCTCACAAAAATCCAGCCTCTTGACCTTATTCCCCCAAGTAGATTAGACTTAGACAGAATTTGCATCACTCATTCACCTATATGACCCAATTTTATATGCCACAACTTAGTCAATTGTGAATGGTGAACCTCTGATGATGCAACAACAGCAGAACCTGATACAGTAGAACCTTGTAGTATGTACAATGTCCCCTTGTAGTATGTACAATGTCCCCTGCTTTATAGACATTCACCACTCCATCTTCACCCCTGAACTTGAACCTTTGATGTCTAGTAGACTAAGTGATATCAAATTATTGGTCATTTGTGGAACATGCCTAACCTCCTTCAGTGTGTAGAATTTACCATCATGTGTCCTCAGCTGGATTGATCCAATCCAAACTATTTTGCAGGCCTTGATGTTAGCTATCGCAATATGGCCTCCATCCACCTACTGATAAGTTGAAAACCACTCCCTGTTTGGACACATATGATAGGATGCCCCAGTGTCCAAAATCCACACATCCCTATACTCTACTGACTCTGAAACTGCCAAGGCCAGATCTTCTTCAGAGTTGGTGTCTTGTTCTGCCAAAGCAGTTGTACCCTGCTGAGTACCCTGATGCTTCTTCCTTTTTGGACATTCATTTTTCCAATGTCCCTACTCCTTGCAGTAATTACAGACATCCTTAGCTTTAGGACCCTTGGAATTCTTCTTGAATTTCTTCTTTCCAGAATTGCCTGGCCCCTTGCTGAATCCACAGGCCACCAATCCAATAGACTGACTATCTATTCTAGAACTAGATGTCTTATGGCGTAACTCTCAAGCATGTAGTGATGACCTTAAATCCTCCAATGATACTGAGTCCTTCCCATCAATAAAGGACTGTACAAAGTTCTCATATGATGCAGGCAATGACACAAGTAGAATCAATACTGCATCCTCATCTTCAATCTTCACATCAATATTCATTAAACCAAGCAATATTGTGTTAAGCTTGTCTAGATGATCCCTCGGTGGAGTACCCTCATGCATCCTTAAACTAAACAAACATTGTTTTAGAAACAACTTGTTGGTTAGAGACTTAGTCATATACATGCTCTCAAATTTGGACCATAACTTCTCAGCAGTGCCCTCTTCAGCAACCTCTATGATAATATCATCTGACAAGACAACATAATTGTTGAATGTGCTTTTTCCTTCATACTGGCTCTCTCAGCAACACTTCCTTTTGTTGATTTAGACAAGGTACTCCATAATCCCTGCAGCTTCAATAAAGCACGCATCCTGATCTGCCACAGACAAAAACTGTTTCTTCCTGTAAACTTGTCAATCTTGACATTTAAAAAAGACATCTTTCTCATTAGAAAAGCTTGTGTAGATCCCAAATCCTAGTGTCAATTATGACCTTGGTGCCAATCTACCTTGCTTAAACCGATAAACAGATTTCTTGATGAACCTGGATGCTCTGATACCAATTTGTTATGACGGATCGATCAAAATTGATGGTGATTGTGAGTAAATATAACAATTAACAAGTAAACAAACACAGAAACAAGAAGAACAGATATTTAATGTGGTTTTCGGAAATGTGCTGACTACTCCACGGACAAACGAGGATATTTTATTGTCACGAGAAAGTTACCATTACATGTATCACATATGGTATTTATAGCCTTGGGAATCGAACCCTAACCGACTAATTAGTCAACCTAGTAAATGACAGAAATACCCCAAAAGTAAGTTCACCGAATTCAAAAACCATGCAGATGTGTTCCTTAAGTCTACTGTGAATCAGCTGACTTTTACTCCACCGTTCACCAGAACCAGCATACTTTCAGCAGACTTCACTCTGTTGGTACCCTATACCAGCAGACACAGCTTCAGCAGTCTGATCAACTCTACTGCTGCCCCAAACGAACACCATACCATAGCTTTCATCGAAGACTTCAGTAGCATAGTTTAAGTCACCATTACATAAGTAGTGATAGACTATTGGAGAAAATTAAGGGAAAATGAAAAATGATTTTTAATCAATTTTTACAACCACTTTGAGAGTCAGTTTCGGTTAGACTCTTGTATAATTTGTCAAGCGTTTATGATGAAATTCAAAAGTACGTGTGACGAGATGAATATAGGTCTTTGAATCATTCAATTTAGATATCGGGTGAATGAGAAATTAAGACTTAAAGTGGGTTAGTTGAAGAAGTTAAAGAGTTGTTAGTTGCAGAAGATGAAGAGTTCAATTTCCATAATCTCGCTTTGAGAAATGTGCGATCATTTCTAAATATATAAGTGGTGGAAGTTTTATAAGGGGTATAAGCTCCAAGAAAGGGAGAGAACTCAAAATGGTTGTAGTAGGGTGAGGCTCTACTAAAATTGCAACACGCACACGCCGCAGCCCGGCCTCTGCCTGTTGACCGTTGACCCATGGGCCTCGGGGAATGGGCCTTTGCGGGCCTGAGGCAAATATTAATTTTTTGGACAAGGTTACATTGGATTTTGTCAAATAATTCAGAGTAATTCTATTCGAGCTGAGTTCCTTCGTCTGCTACTGCTTCATTATTGCTGTGTTAGTGAAGTCCTTCAACTGATGGAGTTAAAGCCATTATTGCTGATTTAGTGGAGCTCTTTCAACTGATGACTTTCTATACACTTCAAAGCTTAGAATCAGAGACTCTTCCCTTGTCTTCCTCCCTATATAATGATCATCTACTGCAATGGAACGAACACACTAAGAAATACAACACAAAAGTCATACTACTGTATAAATTGTCGAAGATTTTTCTGAAGCACTGCAAGAGTTCGCTGCTGTTTAAAGTTGAAATACCTCTCTTTTGAACAGGTAAACTGTTGTATCCTGGGACAATTGCATAACCATGGGTACATGCCGGAGCAAATTCGTCTTAAGGACATATATCTTCTCGCCTCGAGCCACATATCCTTTCTTGTATTTTGTTGTTTCAATTCATTTCATTAATGTAATTGTTTACTTTTCCAGATATATAAATAATTTGTCTTTCAACTTTTTATTGATTTATTTTATTTCGCATAACTTACAATGGGTGTAACAATCTTAAGACAAATTTTCAGAGCTTTCTCTTCTCTGAAAAGTATCTTTATGCAAAGTAAAATTAATATTCGGTTCGTCTTCTGAACAATTTTATTTTTATTTTTGTTCGAACTGAATATCTTTTTTGATATTTTGTAAGCTTTTGTGCCTCTGTGTGGTCTCGTTTAGAATGAACTAGAATCTAATTTGTTTATCTTTTGTCTTGAACATAAATGACTATTGTTAATGATGTGTCGTTGACACCTACTTCTGATGCTGCAGCAACAAGAAGTCTGAATCCAGTATCAAATTTAATTGTGCCTGTTGTGACACGATCTCATTCTTTTGGCTGACCTTCTGCTCAAGAGAGAAACCAGATAAGTTCATCGGGTTGAATTTTAAGCGCTGGTAGTAAAGGATGTTGTTCTACCTGACTACTCTTGGTTTGGCCAGAATGCTCACTGAAGAGCACCTGTGCCTTAAGAAACCACCGACCACAGAGCTCTGCTTGTTGTTGAGAGTTGGAAGCAACAATGATATTTTATGTAAAAATTACATTCTGAATTGTTTAGATAATACCATTTATGGTGTTTATTCTATCTTTCAAACTGCTAAAGCATTATGGCTTGCCTTAGAGAAAAAAATATAAAACTAAGGATGTCGGTGCTCAGAAATTTATAGTAGGTAAATTTTTGGGTTATAAGATGGTTGATTCCAAAACTGTAATGAAATTGGTTGAGGAATTACAAACCAATATATCCGAAATTATTGAAGACGGCATGATAATAAGTTAGTCTTTTCAAATAGCTTGTGTGATTGAGAAGCTGCCTTCATCATGCAAGGAATATAAAATCTATCTCAAACAAAAGCAAAAGCAAATGTCTATGGAGGATCTGATTGTCTGACTCTGTATAAAGGAGGACAATAAGGGATCCAAAAATAAACTTGCTGTGCAGGTTGGATAGGCTAAGACGCATGTTGCTGAGGTCAACAATAAGAAGATGAATAAAACTGTTGAATCTTCCAAGAAACCACAAACTACGTACAAGTTTAATGGTGATTGTCGCAGCTGTGCCAAATTTGGGCACCGTGCAAGTGAGTGTTGTGGAACGAAGAAATTTCAGCTAAGGGCACATATAGCTGAAACTGACGGTGATGATGAGATGTTCGGTGCTGTTGTGACAGAGTGCAATGCTGTGGGGAATCCAAGATAGTGGACACTGGAGCCAGGTGTTGACCATGGATTGTTTTCAACCTGTAAGGCTGGAGCCAGTGAGAAACTTTGGATGGGTGATTCTTCTCATTCTACCATTCTGGGAACATGGAATGTGATTCTAAAGATGACTTCAGGAAAGAAGTTGACATTGAACAATTTTCTTCATGTTCCTGACATTTGTGGGAATCTAGTTTTTGGTGCTATGTTGAGCAAGGGTGGGTTCAAGATGGTTTTTGGTTATGATAAGGTCATTCTGACTAAGAATAAAGTGTTTATCGGGAGAGGCTATCTGATATGAATCCGGAACAAAGATTTGCCTAAGACCTTCTAAAGGAAATCAATAACGAGCTCGAAACAACGATCTTAGATAGTCCAATCTAAGAATGTGGGAAAGAACGCCACAATTCTTGCTCAAGGTGCTGATAAGTTCTTTAAGGGATGGAACTCTACAATGAAGAGATCCTCACTTGCAAGTGATTAAACAAGTCAAAAGACTTGATCAGATTTTCACTCAAAATTGAATTGTGTGTAAGAGAACCACCTAGGTGCCTTATATAGGCTACAATATTCATGAAATTAATGTAGCTAAGCAACGTGGGAGGAATTCCCCAGAAAAATGTGCCTAACCTAAGGTAGATGGGCTTCCTTGAGACACTTAGGCCCATAATACAATTATTGAATAAAGACTAATGAAAATAATATAAAAACTGGTCCAACAATACTAAAATGGCGCCATGGGCCTTATTAATACCCACAAGTAAATATAAGTCTTCTGAATAATTTCTTCTAGCCCAATGTGTCTTCGTCAAGTCCAATAGCATAAATGGTGCACCTAGTGGGCTGATCTTCGGTCTTCGTGGCATGTTATTGATCCAAATGGGTTTTCAAGGCCAAAGTATTCAAGGTCTCTCTAACTCTCTTCTTTTAGAGCATTGTCATAGGCCCATCTCGAATAACAAGCGGGTCCACAGTCTTTGTAGGAGCTAACAGGTCCAGAATATCA
Organism: Gentiana macrophylla; assembly: GCA_026214975.1. NCBI lineage: Eukaryota > Viridiplantae > Streptophyta > Magnoliopsida > Gentianales > Gentianaceae > Gentiana > Gentiana macrophylla. Next base: position 83,593,841 of record CM047807.1, read on the forward strand.
TCGTGGATCACATCACTATCTCACCGAGGGTATGTTTAAGCTGAATGTAATGTCTATTGTGCAGAAGACTATTGTGCCCAATAAGGCTAATAATAATGCATCTACTTCTGCTTACTTGCTCGAGTCTTCTTGTTTATGGCATAATCGATTAGGACATGTTAATAATAAATCAATTTGTAGAATGATGAATTTAGATTTATTACATAATTTAAATTTAATGAAACTGAAAAATGCCAAATATGTGTCAAAGCTAATATGACTAAGGCACCATTACCTTCAGTGGAAAGAAACATGAATCCGTTATATTTAATTCATACAGATTTGTGTGATTTAAAATTTGTGCTATCGAGTTTCTCAAACAAAACAAATTTGTGCAATCAAGAGGCGGTAAAAAATACTTTGTAACATTTGTCGATGATTGTATAAGATAATCTTATGTATATTTATCAAAGATGCGACAACTGAGGCTTTCAAAAACTATAAGAATAAAGTCGAAAATCAATTTAGAAAAAGAATCAGAAAGGCTCATAATGATAGAGGTGGTGAATATGATGCATCGTTTAATGAAATATGTGCACAATCTGGCATTATTCATCAAACTACTGCTCCATATACACCTCAATCCAATGGTCTTGCCGAACGCAAGAACCGCACTCTAAAAGTGATGATGAATGCTATATTGATAAGTTTGGGTTCACCTCAGAACTTTTTGGGGGGAGGCCATCCTCTCAGAATGTCATTCTTAATAGAATTCCATCAAAAAGATGGATAAGACCCCACATGAGCTGTGGAAAGGCTATAAGCCAAACGATAGATTGTATATTTATCGGTTATGCAAATAATAGTAGTGCACATAGATTTTTAGTGCATAAATTTGACATCCCTGATGTACATGTGAATGCCATCATGGAGTCAAGAAACGCTATGTTTTTCGAAAATGTCTTTCCAAACAAAGACGGAAACAGAGAAGATATGAGTCCAAATAAGTGGACGCATGAATCGATGGAGGATACCACTCCGGAAAATGAGGAACCCGAACCTTGTAGAAGTAAACGGGTTTGGACTTCAACATCTTTTGGTCCGGATTTTCTCACCTATTTGGTAGAAAACGAACCAAGAACAGGCTATGTCAAATTCAGAAGCGCTTTTCTGGAAAGAAGCAGTCAGAAGTGAAATAGACTCCATTATGCAAAATCACACTTGAGAATTGGTTAATATCCCACCAGGTCATAAAGCACTCGGTTCTAAGTGGATTTTTAAGAAGAAACTTAAGGTGGAGGGATCTATTGATAAATATAAGGCCAGTTTGGTAGCCAAAGGTTATCGACAAAAGGAAGGTCTTGATTTTTTTGATACATATTCACCAGTAACTAGAATCACTTCGATAAGGGTTCTTATTGCAATTGCTCCGGTCAATAACTTAGATTTTCATCAAATGGATGTTAAGACTGCCTTCTTAAATGTTGAACTGGAGGAAGAAATATACATGGAACAGCCCGAGGGGTTTGTAGTTCCAGGTCAAGAACACAAAGTGTGTTGACTCGTTAAATCATTGTATGGGCTAAAACAAGTGCCAAAACAGTGGCACCAAAAATTTGATCAAATGATGTTGTCAAATGGCTTTAAAATTAACGAGTGTGACAAACGTGTCTATGTCAAAACACTTCTAATTCTTATGTGATAGTATGTCTGTATGTTGATGACATGTTGACCATGGGAAGTACTCATTATATAATCATGAATACAAAGAAGATGTTGACACGGAACTTTGATATGAAGGATATGGGAGTTGCTGATGTACTTCTAGGGATTAAAATATCTAAAATGTCTGATGGGCATGCTTTGTCGTAGTCTGATTATATTGAGTCTGTTCTAAAAATATTTCATGTCTTTCATGAAAGTCTAGTAAAAACATCAATTGACATAAGTTTGCACTTAGTCAAGAACAAAGGTGAACATGTGTATTAATTGAAATATTCACAAATCATAGGTTGTCTGATGTACATAACCAATTGTACTAGACCAGACTTATCTTGTGCTGTAAATAAACTAAGCAGGTTTACGAGTAATCCAAGTGAGGATCATTGGAAAGCTTTGAATAAGGTATTGACGCACTTTGATCGCGGGCAAGGCACTTACTAGCAATAGGACTAGGTCTATCATAGTAGAGTACTGGCAAATCAAGGTCGATCCCACAGAGCCTCGTAAGAACGTCTAATTATTGAGATTGAGCTTGTCACGATAACGGTCTATGACCAACTATAATATAGACAGTAGTAAATTTGGTGCCACTGGTGCCTCAAACAAAAAATATTATGCTAGCTCGAACGAAGCAAAACGAGTTTCTAATGTATTAATTCAATTATGAGTAATTAGTTATTCCCCCCACACATGCAACAGTCCTCCCCATTGTTGAATTTATTCATTGTTCAGCTACGGGTACAACTCCTAACCCTATCTACTCTGAAAATGGTAGTAGACAATCTATATGAAAGGCTACCCTCCTTAATTGGTCCGTAATAGCCCATATGCTTAAAGAACTAGAGCTGTCGATATTGAGTGCTAACTCATACCGCAAACCCACCTAGACAGCTATCGACATTGATCATCACGTTCCTTGGGTCCATTCTAGATGATGTCCAAACATAGCACTTCACTATTCGTATTTCATGCTAGTTTACGATGACATGCAAATAGTTGATCAGGCTAAAAACATGTAAATTAAATCTATCGATCAATGTAGCTGGCGCCGATTATCATGAATTAGTAATTTACTAGGTATTCAGATCTAGCGATATAGACCATCGCAGATCTGAAGAACGCAACTACTATTCCATGATTTCTTCACCAACGAAGCAGATCTATAACACATGGGTAAAATAAACTAACTACTACATAATTGAACTAAATAAGCAATCAAAACATACTAGTCGAATAGAACAACGATAGATCTATATCTTGGAAAAGACAGAAAATCATACCCTCGAAGACGAGCGTAGATCTCCCGTGGATCTCTCCCTAGGCGGCGACTCCGTCGTCTCTCCGACCAGAACTCATAAAATAAAGAACAAAGAACTTTTATTGCATAATAATTGTAGTATTTGTGTGCTACCAATGTTACATTGAAGTATTTGTGTGCTACCAATGTTCACTCCACTCTAGATTCATCTATCATGCCCAATATTTCGTATCTTGAAAATAATCAAATAATACACGAAATATTATTGAAATAGGGAAAATAAACGCTAAGTGCAGATTTCTCGACTCACGAACCCGGCATATGATATTCAACTCAAATGGTTTGTATTTATAGGTTGAAACAACTATTTTTTGCTCATAATGGATAGAATGTTGATGCCTTGGGATAGACTATTTTGACCGTCATCAACTACCCCCCACTATACTTTTGCTCGTCCACGAGCAGAGTATCAAGGCGGAATGTACCTCCAAGAACAATCTTCATTAACTACCACATATTCAATAAAGAATTCCGGTAGAAACATACATCAACTCACAATCCATAAGCTCCCCATTAATCACTACTTACCACGCATCAATGTGTCGTGTGATGAATCAGTCATGATAGTGCGTTCGTGAGGAGAATCAAGTTGTATTAACCCCACAATCTCAACTTGCTTGTGCATACACTAGCTCATCTTGCCTTCAGATTTGGTTACACAACATGGTACTTTAATCAAGTTGGGCAGACTTGGGGACTGAGCATCGCTCTTAAGTCCTCGTTTGTTTCTTTTTATGCGAGGGTCATGTCCTTTTTACACGATTTCGATTCCCTCACTGCCTTTTTTGCATATTTTTTTTTTCCCTTTTTCTTCTTTTTTTCCATTTTTCCCGGCTGATTTCCTCACTTTTTTCTCTTTCTCTCACAAGTCCGTATGTCCCGGTTACCTATCGTCATCCAAGTTGCTTCCCTTGTCTTACAACAATTTGTTGAAGTATAGAGATAGACAAATAATGATTCGTGGTTAAAACAATTTATCATCAAATCTTAAACACTTCTCACTCAAATTATGTGCTCAAATATTGATTGCAATGATAGAATAATAATTAATAAGTTACTACTTCCCGTAACATAACATATGCTCATTCTTCCATACTAAATTGAATATGCTATAGTTAACTTCAAATTGAACTTGTGCTCCTTTTCTACCGATTCCTTACTCGAAAACGTGCCATAAGCAAGCTAAAAACAGTGTTAAAAATTTCAAAATTATTCCCTTTTTTAGATTATCCAAATAAGACGCTTACTTCACTAATTATAGACATTGTCCCCAATGACTAATAATAAAGAAAAGAAAAGGTCCTTAGCTCTGGAAATGTTGGCTGAGTCAAAATGAATCCCGGAGCAGAATCATTAGCTCCTAGGTCATTCCTCTTCCAAGTTTTTACCTGCTTTCCAAAATACTTCCAAAAATGGTGAGTAACATGCGAAGGGCAATAAGAAAATAAGGCGGCGGTAATTGTGCATACCGAAGGAACGCGCAAAAACAGTTTAAGCCACTTTATTCTGTTATCGGCCTAAGCAAGACGTGAAAACTTTTACGAGGGTATCACATGAGAAACGTGAAGGAAAAAAACCACATTTTTCTCTAGTCAGATTGCCGAAGATATATGTGATGCTTGCGATTGTCATTCTACTTTATTGACTCAAAATTAAATAAACAATAGCAATAAATAAGGGTTTTAAAAATAGTTCTGAATTTATAGTCGCCAGCTCGACTGTACTATTAGGGCTCATTTACTCATATTCTGACTCTGTCAACGTAAAGACTTCCATTCAGGGTTATACTTGTTCTCTAGGTAATGTTTCAGCCTGTGGCCGTTTAATGTGAAATTCTGCCCAGAGTATTAATGTTTAACTTCACATGAAACTGAATTGAAGACTTTTGTGACTACATGTGGTCCATACCATCTAGACTCCAACTTCCTAGGAAAAAGACGAAGACGCGAATCATATACCAGCACTTTATTTGCAACTTGAAATTTGTGGTTCTGAATCTTCTTATTGTGCAGGTGTTTCGTTCTTTCCTTGTCAATCTTTGCATTCTCAAACGCTTGAAGTCTAAACTCCTCCAATCTGTTCAACTCTAGCATTCTCTTTTCACCGGCTAAATTCTCATCCATGTTTAGAAACCTCATAGCCCACAACACTCGGTGCTCGAGTTCTACGGGTAAATGACATGCTTTTCCAAACATTATCATATATGGTGACATCCAATCGTGGTCCTATAAGTTGTTATGTACGCCAAAAGAGCGTCATCTAATTTCAAAGACCAATCTTTCCTCGTGGGATTCACAGTCTTCTCTAAGATCTTTTTAATCTCTCTGTTTGTGACTTCTACTTGTCCACTCGTCTGGGTGATATGCTGCTGCAATTTTATGTCTAACCCCATATCTCATCATCATTTTCTCAAACAACCTATTACATAAATGACTCCCTCCATCACTAATTATGGCTCTGGGCACTCCAAACCTCATCAAAATGTTTTTCTTAAGAAACCTCAGGACAACCTTGGAATCATTAGTAGGTGAGGCCACTGCCTCCACCCATTTGGAAACATAATCGACTGTTACCAGGATGTAACGATTTGATTCTGACGATGTGAATGGCCCAACAAAATCAATTCCCCAAACATCGAATAACTCCACTTCTAAGATACTCTGCAGTGGCATCGATCTCATTCCGCTTAGAAATATTACCGGTCATTTGATAGGAATGACAGGATCTTGTAAACTCGTAAGCAGATTTATGAATTGTTGGCCAATAGAATCCACATTGCAGTACCTTTGTTGCTGTCTTGTCTGGCCTATAGTGACCTCCAGCTTCTCTAGAATGACACATGTGCAAAATACCTGGAATCTCGTCATCATGGACGCATCTCCTAAGAATGGCATCAGGGCACAATTTGTATAGTTAGGGATCGTCCCAATGATAATGCTTCATATACGTGAAAAACTTCTTCTTATCAGCATTCATGAATTCCGGTGGTAGGTACCTTCCTACTAGATAATTGACAATGTTAGCAAACCAAGGGTATACCTATCCCACACTTGATGTATATTGTCGGGACTGATATTCTACTCGAGCTACCACTGAGACGGCAAATAGTTGTTCATCAGGAATGCTCTCCCTGATCTCAGTGGGTTGCTCTTATTCTAGCAAAGTTAATCTTGACAGGTGATCAGCCACCTGGTTCTCAGATCCCTTTTTATCTTTAATCTCAACATCAAACTCTTGTAAGAGTAGAATCCATCTTAACAGTCTCGGCTTAGATTCTTTCTAGGATAAAAGGTATTTCAAAGTTGCGTGATCAGTGAATACAGTGACTTTCGATCCTATCAGATAAAGTCGAAACTTGTCAAACGCAAAAATGACAGCTAAGAGTTCCTTCTCTGTAGTCGCATAATTCCTCTGGGCACTGTTAAGGGTATGACTGCCGTAATAGATAGGCTTAAATATTTTATCCTTCCTTTGTCCCAGGGCTGCTCCAACTGTCGTGTCGCTTGCATCACACATTAGCTCGAAATGTTTGTTCCAATCTGGGGCTACCAGAATTGGGGCGGTTATAAGCATTTGCTTTAATGTTTTGAAAGCTTTCTTGGACTCTTCTCCAAATACGAAAGGTACATCATTTGCAAGTAATTTCGTCCAAGGTCTAGAAACTTTAGAAAAGTCCTTGATAAACCTCTTATAAAATCCGGCGTGGCCAAGAAAGGCTCGCAACATCTTCAAGTTCGTTGGAGGGGGTAACTTCTCTATTACCTCTATCTTTGCCCTATCAACCTCCATTATTTTCTTTGAAATCCTATGACCCAACATTATTCCTTCTGTAACCATGAAATGGAATTTTTCCCAGTTAATCTCTTTAACACTTTATACAAATTGTCCAAGCATTTATCAAAGCTATATCCAAATACAGAGAAATCATACATGAAAATATCCAGAAAATCTTCCACCATGTCCGTAAAAAATGACATCATGCACCTTTGGAAAGTTGTAGGTGCATTACATGACCCATAAGGCATGCGATTGTATGCAAAGGTTCCATAAGGACATGTGAAAGTTGTCTTCTCTCAGTCCTCGAGGGCAATATGGATCTAATAATAACCATAATATCCATCTAAGAAACAATAAAAAGCATGACCGCTTAATCTTTCCAACATCTGATCAATGAATGGTAGGGGAAAATGATCTTTACGAGTTGAATCATTCAGTTTCCTGAAGTCTATGCAAACTCGATGTCCAGTAATTAGTCTCACAGGGATCAACTCATCAAAATCATTTTGTTGGACAGTGAATCCTCCCTTCTTGGGCACCACATGAATCGGGCTTACCCACTCACTGTCTGCAATTGGGAAAATGATTCCCATCTCCAACATCTTTATGATCTCTTCCTTAACAACATCCTTTTGTTGTGGTGTCAACCTCCTTTGAGGTTGTGCTACCGCTTTTTTCTCAGGATCTACAGAGATCTTATGCATGGACACTGATGGGCTTATTCCTCTAATATCTGCAATCGTCCAACCAAACGCTCATTTATGCTCTCTCAGTACTCTTAAAAGTTTCTCCTCCTCGAAAGGTGATAATAACGATGAAATTATGAGGGGAAGGGTATCATCTTGTAAGTATACGTACTTCAGGTGAGATGACAAAAGTTTCAAAGTTGTGTTCCTTGGTGGCTCTTAACGATGATCTTAACAGCTTACCAGTCAATTGTAAGTCAAAGAACTTGTTTCACGAAGGTCTATGAATGGTTCCTCCTAAATCCACAGAAGATGTAGGCTCTATTTCTCACACTTGACCTTCGATACACCCAGGCCAGGTTTTCTCATAGCTTTCTTCTTCCTTCGGGAGTAAAGTCTCAGCTAGTTCTGGTCCTAGTGCCACTTGCTGATATAATTCCAACATAAGTTCGTCTATGGAATCTAGCATGTAGCATGATTCTCCTTCATCTTGTGCATACTTCATTGAATTCATCACACTGAATAATACTTTGTCCTCATTCACTCTCAGAATCAGCTCACCCTTATGAACATCTATCAATGTTTTACTCGTAGCTAGGAAAGGTCTTCCAAAGATCAGTGGAACATCATGGTTAGCTTCCATGTCTAGCACCACAAAGTCTATAGGGAATACAAACTTATCAACTTTCACCAAAACATCCTCCTCCACTCCACACGGTTGCTTCATTGACCTATCTGCTAATTGAAGGGTTATAGATGTTTCGTTCAATTCCTTCATGGAAAACTTATGAAAGATGGAGAGTGGCATAAGATTGACACTGGCTCCAAGATCACACAATGCTTTGTTTAGGCATACTACTCTAATTGTGCATGGTATGAGGAAGCTCCCAGGATCTTTACACTTAGGAGGCAGTTTGCGTTACAAAACTGCCGAGCTTTCCTCGTTAAGGCATATAGTCTCAAGGTCTAATAACTTCCTTTTGGTAGAGATTGCTTCTTTCAAGAATGTTGCATACTCTGGCATTCCGGCCAGAGCTTCTACCAATAGTATATTCACTTGCAACTTTTTAAACATTTCTATAAACTTTTTACAACGCGCATCATCATTATTCGGCTTATATTTCCTAGAGGGATCGGGTAAGGTGGCAGGATTAATAGTTACAGTTCGTGAAGACTTACCTACTAACTGCTGCTGCTCTGCCTGCTTGTCTGTTGAATTTTCAGACTCTCGGTTTATCGGGGTAGCATCATGATTTACCGGCCCTTCTTTCTTCTCCAGATTCTGTTGTGTTCTGTTGCTGACTTCTTTCTGATTCTTCCTGGGCAGTTGGTATAACTGGTCCAGGTAGTTCCTTTACGCTTCTAGTCATGATTGCATTCACGTCCTTCTCTCAGTATTACTTGGCAATCCTCCCGGAGGACGGGCTGACACTTGTTCTGCAATCTGCCCCACTTGGTGCGACATATTATGCACTAAGGCTTCCTGATTTGTCAGTCTTGTATCATTCTTCTGAAAATATGTGGTGAAGTTTGTATTCAGCTCAGTCATGGATTTCGTAAGTTGATTGACCGTATCGGTCACAGTTGAGCTCATTTTATCCATGGCTGCTTCCCAACCACCGGACTTGTTGAATTGAGCCATGAATCAACCAGTTTGTCTCGGTCTATCTCCACCAGTTGAATCACTTTGTCGAAAACCCCCAGTAGGGTCACTTAGTCTAAAACCAGGGTGGTCATGAGAACCTGGGCGATATCCGCTCCCAAAAGGATTTCCTTGCCTCCCTATATAGTTCACGTCCTCAGTGTTGGTTATTTCAATATCTTGAACTTTCTCAACTTTGGCTATGTGCTCTTGCATGCCATCTATCATCTCATTCATTGCCATTAGCTGATATAAGATCTTTTGAGAAGTATCTTCTCCAAATACGCCTTCAGCAACTTTGGCGGTATCAACTTGATGTGTTCCCCATTGACTTGTAAGCGCAATTTGATCCAATTTCACTTTGGCTTCTTCAGGTGATAGAAATGCAACACTTCCATTGCTTGATGCATAAACTCTCATTTTGTTCACTTGGCCGCAATCCGTGATCAAAACTACGCATTCATACGGGCAAAATGACATCATGGTGAGGGCATCTTCTCTGTGCATCCTTAAATATTTCCCAAGCTTCTTCAAAGGTTTCAGTGGGTTTTCGCTTGAAATTCATAATGTCTTGTCTCATCTGTAGTGACTTCCCAGGTGGGCAGTACTTGTTCATAAACTTCTGCAACAAATTGGTCCAAGTTTGGATCGATCCCGGTGCTAGAGACAATAACCATATCTTTGCTTTGTCCTTCAGAGTGAATGGAAACAATTTCAACTTAATGTTGTCTTCAGGTACTCCTACTGGCTTAAGCGTGCTGACTATATCCAGAAAGTTGGTGACGTGTACACTAGGATCTTCGTTCATTACTCCATGAAAGGTAGTGTTATTAGTCACCATTTGTATCACACTCGGTTTCAGGTGAATTACCTCAGCTGCATGCTCAGGCTGAACAATTGCTGGCTTGAATTGCTCAATCGTTGGCATTGCATGTTTCTGTAGAGTTCTCATATCTGCTTGTACCACAACTCCTACTCCATTCTGTCCGTTCTGTGCCATGTTAATTTCTGTATCTTCCAAAGGTGGAATCTCTTCTTCCCTCTGTGATCTCCTTCATGCAAAATCACATCGTCCGCTAGCCTAACAGATTTCTCTCGAGTTTCCTTTCTCTTTTAGCTAGAAAACTTTTCTATATCAGGTATGAATATCTCGAGTTTGGCTGCTGAACTTCGTGTAAGGTATTGCAAGACACAAAAAGAAAATAAAAAGGTTAGTGACTTGCCTCGCCGGCTGTTACACATGCCTGGCAGACTAAAAAATACAGACTTTGACTACTGAATTGACTCTAAACTAGCAGAAACGATTCTGCCAAAATTGGACCCTCGGTTTACCGCGGTAGAGCCCCAGTAAACCGGACGCTATTTTTTTTCCAGATTTTAACAGAACTGACTCTGTACGACTCCAGTATAAACAGACTATAAAACAGACTCGATTAAATAGACTCAAATATATTCAAAAAACTCAATCTTAAATAAAAAGTATTCTTGACACAAGTCCCCGGCAACGGCGCCAAAAAATCTTGATCGCGTGCATAGCACTTACTAGCAATAGGACTAGGTCTATCGTAGTAGAGTACTGGAAAATCAAGGTCGATCCCACAGATACTCGTAAGAATGTCTAATTATCGAGATTGAGCTTGTCACGATAACGGCTATGACCAACTATAATATAGACAGTAGTAAATTTGGTGCCACTGTTTCCTCAAACCCACAATATTAAGCTAGCTCGAACGAAGCAAAATGAGTTTCTAATGTATTAGTTCAATTATGAGTAATTAGTCATTCCCCCCACACATGCAACAGTCCTCCCCATTGGTGAATTTATTCATTGTTCAACTATGGGTACAACTCCTAACCCTATCTACTCCGACAATGGTAGTAGACAATCTATATGCAAGCTACCCTCTTTAATTGGTCCGTAATAGCCTATACGCATAAAGAACTGGAGCTATCGATATTGAGTGCTAACTCATACCGCAAACCCGCCTAGACAGCTGTCGACATTGATCAGCACGTTCCTAGGGTAAAAACATGTAAATTAAATCCAAACATAGCACTTCACTATTCGTATTTTATGCTATTTTACAATGACATGCAAATAGTTGATCAGGCTAAAACCATGTAAATTTAATCTATCGATCAACGTAGCTGGTGCCGATTATCATGAATTAGTAATTTACTAGGTATTCAGATCTAGTGATATGGACCGTCGCAGATCTGAAGAAGGCATCTACTATTCTATGATTTCTTCACCAATGAATCAGATCTATAACACATGTGGAAAAATAAACTCTCTACTATATAATTAAACTAAATATGCAATCAAAACATACTAGTCGAATAGAACAACGATAGATCTACATCTTGGAAAAGACAGAAAATCATACCCTCGAAGACGAGCGTAGATCTTCCACGGATCTCTCCCTAGGCGGCGAATCCGTCGTCTCTCCGACCATAAATCATAAAATAAATAAAATAAAACTTTTATTGCATAATAGTTGTAGTATTTGTGTGCTACCAATGTAAAATTGAAGTCTGAGGAGAAGCCTCTTATTTATAGCTATCTAAACCGACGTAGAAACACATAGTTCTACCTATCGTCCAATAAAACACATTTCTGAAGGATCTGGATCCTCGGTATGTCGGCACCGCCTCCCGGGTTACCGGGGGTATTTTTGTCCTTTTTCTTTAGCCGACTTAACTTGGAAGGTTCTGGAATACCCTAGGCCCATTCTTTTCATTCAGTCCACTCCAGATTCATCTATCATTCTCAGCCCAATATTTCATATCCTGAAAATAATAAAATAATACACAAAATAATATCAAAATATGTAAAATAAACGCTAAGTGCAGATTTCTCGATTCACGAACCTGGCATATGATATTCAACTCAAACGGTTCGTATTTATAGGTTGAAACAACTATTTTTAGCTCATAATGGATAGAATGTTGATGTCTTAGGATAGACTATTTTGACCGTCATCAACAACCCCCAGTAGCCTTTTGCTCTTCTGCGAGCAGAGTATCAAGGCGGAATGTACCTCCAAGAACAATCTCCATTAACTGCCACATATTCAATAAAGAATTCTGGCAGAAACATACATCAAGTCACAATCCATAAGCTCCCCATTAATCACTACTTACCACGCATCAATGTGTCGTGTGATGAATCAGTCGTGATAGTGCATTCGTGAGGAGAATCAAGTTGTATTAACCCCACAATCTCAACTTGCTTGTGCATACACTCGCTCATCTTGCCTTCAGACTTGGTTTCACAACATGGTACCTTAATCAGGTCGGGTGGACTCGTTGACTGAGCATAGCTCTTAAGTCCTCGTTTGTTTCTTTTTATGCGAAGGTCGTGCCCTTTTTACACGAGTTCGCTTCCCTCACTGCCTTTGTTGCATTTTTTCCCCTTTTCTTCTTTTTTTTAAATTTTTTTTTGGCAGATTTCCTCACTTTTTTTTCTTTCTCTCACAAGTCCGTTTGTCCCGGTTACCTCTCGTCATCCTAGTTTCTTCCCTTGTCTTACAAAAATTTGTTGAAGTATATAGACAAACAAATAATGATTCGTGGTTAAAACAATTTGTCATCTAATCTTAAACACTTCTCACTCAAATTATGTGCTCGAATATTGATTGCAATGATAGAATAATAATTAATAAGTTACTTCTTCACGTAACATAACATATGCTCATTCTTCCATACTAAATTGAATATTCTATAGCTCACTTCAAATTGAACTTGGGCTCCTTTTCTACCGATTCCTTACTCGAAAACGTGCCATAAGCAAGCTAAAAACAGTGTTAAAAATTTCAAAATTATTCCCTTTTTCGATTATCCATCTAAGACGCCTACCCCTCACACATTATAGACATTTTCCCCAATGACTAATAATAAAGAAAAGAAAAGGTACTTAGCTCTGGAAATGTTGGCTGAGTCAAAATGAATCCCAGAGCAGAATCATTAGCTCCTAGGTCATTCCTCTTCCTTGTTTTTACCTGCTTTCCAAAATACTTCCAAAAACGGTGAGTAACATGCGAAGGGCAATAAGAAAATTAGGCGGCGGTAATTATGCATACCGGAGGAACGCGCAAAAGCAGTTTAAGCCACTTTATTCTTTTATCGGCCTAAGAAAGACGCGAAAACTTTTACGAGGGTATCACATGAGAACAGTGAAGGAAAAAAACCACATATATCTCTAGTCAGATTGCCGAAGATATATGTGATGCTTGCGATTGTCATTCTACTTTATTGACTCAAAATGAAATAAACAAAAGCAATAAATAAGGGTTTTAAAAATAGTTATGAATTTATAGTGGCCAGCTCGACAGAACTATTAAGGCTCATTTACTCATATTCTGGCTCTATCAACGTAAAGACTTCCAATTCAGGGTTATACTTGTGCTCTAGGTAATGTTTCTGTCTGTGACCGTTTGCTGTGAAAGTCTGCCCAGAGTATTCATGTCTAAATTCTTATGCATTTGAATTGAAGACTTTCGTGACTACATGTGGTCCATACCATCTAGACTTCAACTTCACAGGAAAAAGATGAAGACACGAATTATATACCAGCACTTTATCTTCAACTTGAAATGTGCGGTTCAGAATCTTCATATCGTTCAGGCGTTTCGTTCTTTCCTTTTAAATCTTAGCATTCTCATACGCTTGAAGTCTAAACTCCTCCAATCTATTCAACTCTAGAATTCTCTTTTCACCGTCTAAATTCTCATCCATGTTTAGAAACCTCGTAGCCCACAGCGCTCGGTGCTCGAGTTCTACCGGTAAATGACATGCTTTTCCAAACACTATCATATATAGTGGCATCCTAATCGTGGTCCTATAAGCTGTTCTATACGCCCAAAGAGCGTCATCTAATTTCGAAGACCAATCTTTCCCCGTGGAATTCACAGTCTTCTCTAAGATCCTCTTAATCTCTCTGTTTGTGACTTCTACTTGTCCACTCGTCTGGGTGATATGCTGCTGCAATCTTATGTCTAACCCCATATCTCATCATCAATTTCTCAAACTAACTATTATAGAAATGACTCCCTCCGTCACTAATTATGGCTCTGGGCACTCCATACATCGTCAAAATGTTTTTCTTAAGAAACCTCAGGACAACCCTGGCATCATTAGTAGGTGAGGCCACTGCCTCCACCCATTTGGAAACATAATCGACTACTACCAGGATGTAACGATTTGATTCGGACGATGTGAATGGCCCAACAAAATCAATTCCCCAAACATCGAATAACTCCACTTCTAAGATACTCTGCAGTGGCATCTCATTCCGCTTAGAAATATTACCGGTCATTTGACAAGAATGACAGGATCTTGGAAACTTGTAAGCAGATTTATGAATTGTTGGCCAATAGAATCCACACTGCAGTACATTTGTTGCTGTCTTGTCTGGCCCATAGTGACCTCCGGTGCTGTCTTGTCTGGCCCATAGTGACCTCCGGCTTCTCTAGAATGACACATGTGCAAAATACTTGGAATCTCATCAGCATGGACGCATCTCCTAAGAATGGCATCAGGGCAAAATTTGTATAAATAGGGATCGTCCCAATGATAATGCATCAGATACATGAAAAACTTCTTCTTATCAGCATTCGTGAATTCTGGTGGTAGGTACCTTCCTGTTAGATAATTGACAATGTTAGCAAACCAAGGGTATACCTTGCCCACTCTTGATGTATATGATCAGGACTGATGTTCCACATGAGCTACCACTGAGACGGAAAATAGTTGTTCATCAGAAAAGCTCTCCCTGATCTCAGTGGGTTGCTCTTCTTCCAGCAAAGTTAATCTTGACAGGTGATCAGCCACCTGGTTCTCAGATCCCTTTTTATCTTTAATCTCAACATCAAACTCTTGTAAGAGTAGAATCCATCTTAACAATCTCGGATTTGAGTCTTGCTTGGTTAAAAAGGTATTTCAAGCTGTGTGGTTAGTGAATACAGTGACTTTCGATCCTATCAGATAAGGTCAAAACTTGTCAAACGCAAAAATGACAGCTAAAAGTTCCTTCTCTGTGTCGCATAATTCCTCTGGGCACTATTAAGGGTACCACTGGCGTAATATATAGGCTTAAAGATTTTATCCTTCCTTTGTCCCAAGGCTGCTCCAACTGTCGTGTCGCTTGCATCACACATTAGCTCGAAAGGTTTGTTCCAATCTGGGGCTACCAGAATTGGGGCGGTTATAAGCATTTGCTTTAATGTGTTGAATGCTTTCTTGCACTCTTCTCCAAATATGAAAGGAACATCCTTTGCAAGTAATTCCGTCAAAGGTCTAGAAACATTAGAGAAGTCCTTGATAAACCTTCTATAAAATCCGGCTTGGCCAAGAAAGGCTGGCAACGTCTTCAAGTTCGTTGGAGGGGGTAACATCTCTATTACCTCTATATTTTCCCTATCAACCTCCATTCCTTTCTTTTAAATCCTATGACCCAACACTATTCCTTCTGTAACCATGAAATGACATTTTTCCCAATTAAGGACAATGTTGGTCTCTTCATATCTCTTTAGCACTTTATACAAATTGTCCAAGCATTTATCAAATCTATCTCCAAATACAGAGAAATCATCCATGAAAATCTCCAGAAAATCTTCCACCATGTCCGCAAACAATGACATCATGAACCTTTGGAAAGTTGCAGGTGCATTACATAACCCAAAATGCATGGGATTGTACGCAAAGGTTCCATAGGTACATGTGAAAGTTGTCTTCTCTCAGTCCTCAGGGGCAATATGGATATGATAATAACCAGAATATCCATCAAAGAAACAATAAAGAGCATGACCGCTTAATCATTCCAACATCTGATCAATTAATAGTGGGGAAAAAGATCTTTACGAGTTGCATCATTTAGTTTCCAGAAGTCTATGCAAACTTGATGTCCAGTAATTAGTCTCACAGGGATCAACTCATCAAACTCATTAGGTTGGACAGTGAATCCTCCCTTCTTGGGCACCACATGAATCGGGCTTTCCCACTCACTGTTTGCAATTGGGAAAATGATTCCCGTCTCCAACATCCTTATGATATCTTCCTTAACAACATCCTTTAGTTGTGGTGTCAACCTCCTTTGAGGTTGTGCTACCGATTTCTTTTCAGGATCTGCACAGATCGTATGCATTCACACTGATGGGCTTATTCCTCTAATATCTGCAATCGTCCACCCAAACGCTCCCTTATGCTCTCTCAGTACTCTTAAAAGTTTCTCCTCATCTAAAGGTGATAATAATGATGAAATTATGAGGGGAAGGGTATCATCTTGTAAGTATGTACTGCATTTGAGATGGCAAATGTTTCAACTTTAAGCTACTTGGTGGCTCTTCTAACGATGATCTTAATGTTGGGCAGAGTGCCCGAAAGACAATTATTTAATTGTTTTAGGACAGAATTAATAATTCATCTTATTATATGCATGTATGCTTATAATTAAGACACTACTGAAAACCCTATGTACCTCGTTTACATAATCATATAACTCAAAGTATGGCTATACACAAGAGGATTGAGTTAGTGAGATGTACTTAAAATTAACTTAGTCCGTAGCGCTTATTAATCTGAGTACGGGTCTCATGATTAATATGCTAATAATACGCCTGAGACACTTTACGGTGTGACAATGTCTTATCAGACTCATCCGGTAATAGGGTACCTAGTGGGGCATTTATATATGATGATAATCATATAGTATCGGACCGATTTGATTTGAGTTCTCGATATAATTCCATAATCGAGAAGTCTTATCGAATCACAAGATGATCATATATGGATTAATCTCAATCTCGAGGTGATCACAAAAATCGCTTAGACTAGGGTAGAGTTTGATGTGTTAGTAAGGATAACTTCAAGTATGTGGTCCAACACTTCTCGTTGGCTCTCTATGCTCGATGAGTGAGTAGTCTGTGCTATCACGTATATGGAATCCATTCCTTCCTCGGGAAGTAGAGAGACAGCTCCTTATTTGTTAGCTCTAAGAAAATGATCGATCGGCCGAGTTCATATTTAGACTAATCACTACTAGTCGATATGTGAACTAATTGATCACTGTAGGGTTAATGGTAAATAAGGATAAGATATTCTCGAGTCGGGTTCACGGAGACTTCCCACTCGAATGCATGCGATCTATGGAGGATTTATCCATATGTAATGATTATATCAGTGGACGCTTTCGACTCATAAATTGAGTGTAAGTTATCTATATTCGATAGAGTTCAGTTTTGGGTTTATGGTGGTGTAATCCCGGAATTAATAGGTTGGATATAATTATTCTGTCTGATGAATAATTTTTATTCAATTTATTGTAGCTACTGAATATGGGTCCATGGTCCCCGACGTGGCTCCTAATATAGCATATATGTTTCTCGTTGTTGCACGTTATAATTAAATAGTGGATTGGGCTATTTAATTTGATATGTGGATTAATTGTTTAGTTGGACTAAATAATTAAATACACGGAAAAGACATTTTTCGTGGACTAGGCCCAAATTAGTGTGTTGACCTTTTGACCTAATTGGTCAAATATAGGAAAGATGCGTGTGAACCTTTTTAATAAAATGTGGTGCCATTTTAATGTTAATAATTAGAAAGAAATTAGTTTTCTTGGATAATTATTTGACATGTGATTTATCTTTTATTTTTTAATTGATAATAATGGAATATTAGATAATAATATGATTTATCCTAATTTGTTTGGGATAATTATTTTATTTATCTTTTATTTGGAAAAAGGATTAATGTAATAATTATCTCTTAATTATTTAATTCTTGGAGGTTAAGTTTTACTCTCATATATAAATAGAGTTTTTCCAAGCCTTTTGACACACACATTAACACGCCATATTGGAAGAAAAGTAGCTTGGAATTTTCGGCTATTTTCTTTGGGTTTCGAGTTGGAATAATCTTCGGGATTATTCCGGTAGCATATCAAGGAGGTCCGGCGGCGGGAAACACCATCCACCTGGTGTTGCTGGGAGACAAACATTGGAAGGCTGTGGCTTCTCAACTTGCGTGGATACTACTTTGTTCTTGGAGTTAAGCACCATAAAAAGGTAAAAATCCAAACTTCCTTGTAGTTTGATCTTTAATTTATGTTCTTTGTTTCGTTTAGATCTAGATCCGATACTTCATTACGTAATCGGGTCAATCTATGATTGATCCGACGATATTACATCAATCAACAAGTGGTATCAGAGCCTTTGATCTAACGATCAAAGTATATGAATTTTAGATCTAGGAGTGGAAAAGCATGTTTTATGTGTTTTTATTTCGTTTTTTTTTTGTAAATTCGAAATTTAATCATGTTGTATGCTTGTGAATGTTTTGGTTGAAGAGATGGATTGGGGTTGGTATTGTTTACCCGTAGATCTATTTTGTAGCTCCCTTTGTTTAGTAACAATTGAGCATATGATTTGTATTTTTTTTTATGTCTTTTCTCGCAAATTATTTGTAAAAGTAGCATCTTTTATTATAATTTCGTTGTTCCGGGCTCGATATATGAAGATCTTGCTGAAAAGTTGAAGATCAAGCCGAAACTCAAGGTATGAACGGGGAGAAACGGTTAAAAACATGTTTTTTTTAATAAAAAAACTGCTTACAGGACTTTCTGCGACGCTGAAAAGCGTTGCTATAAGTCTGTTTTTTTATAAAATGCGGCTAGGGTTTTTTTTGGCGGCTGAATCAAATTTTTTTTGGTTATCAAATTTTCTTTATACATTCAACGTATTGGCAGAAAATTATAAATAAATAAAAAAAATATCTTATGGAATTATTTTTTTATATACAGCCGCAACAACAACAAAAAAAAAATTTTAAAGGGTTTTTGATAATTATAATAATATTTGTTTATTTAATTAAAAAGCCTTTTCTTCTCTCGGGTGTTCGTAGTTCGTGATCCGGCGGTTCGAGTTCAAGATTCGAAGATCAAGACTCGAAGACATAGATTAAGTTTTACTTTTCCTTAGAAAATAGTTAGTCGGGGGTACCAACGGTCCATCTCGGTGTTTACTTTTCGGTATAATTTTGTGTTTGATCAAGATTACGTGCTTAAAACCGGAAAATTGCCATGACTTGCATCTTCATGATTCCACTCTAATGCATACACGTAGTTTTTTAATTTCGAATTAAAATAGACGTGCATAACTCGAATAATTAGTATGAATGCTTATTAATTTAATATGTGGTAGTTAAATAATAAGTTGCTCATTATAAAAACCGAGGACCCGGGCTTTGTCAATCGTTACGATTTTAGTGATGGATTCTCGGTGAATCCCACTTGGATAAATCGTTGAGCTTTTCGGTGATGGCTTCTTAAGTGAACCCACCTTAAATGTAAAACGAGATTACGCTTTGGGTTACAATTTAGAAATCGGAGAATCTTAGTACATGGGTTCGAAATGGTCTAACCATGGTTGGGCGAGTTCAACCGAAGCTTCGCTCAATCGACTCCCACTCCACGTGTGATGCACGCATTCAAGCCAGCTCGACAGACTTAGCATAGCCGATAAGCCTTCGGGCTAAACGGGGCTTGTCTTGCAGATTGGCCTGAACTGTCACATATGTTCCAACGAATAAGACGGCGTAGGCTTGCCTACATAACCGACCCTATTCGGAGTACTTTGATTTGTTGTTTCTTATTGTCAAGACCGCAACCGTAATTAGTAAACCCACCACTTTTTCAAAATATTGAGTGGGAGCAGGGAAGGCGACAGCCAACCCCATGGCCTCTACTATAGATGCAAGCACGTGAGAGAATGGTGACACCTCGTGCGCTTTGATTTCGCCCCTTCGGATGGTGTTCACCGCTATCAAAATTCAAGGCTTTGTCTCTCGAAAGGATAGGATATCGGTACTCGCCGGTCATCGACTCGCCTTAGTAGGCATACTCGGGCGTATTCTTAGATCCGATATAGTAGGTCACACTCTTTATGGATATTTTCGAAATATCTAGGCTAGAAAAGGAAGGTAATCAATGATTAAGGTCCGGGATGTCTGATTCCCGTGAGATGTTCGATTCTCGAAGCTTAATCATTGAGAGAGATTGTCTCAGTTTAACCATCATAGTGCTGATATCGACCCTCTCGGACAGTACTATGCGAGGTTAAATCCTTGGAATGGTAGGATAGACTTCTTAAAGTTTATTATTCCTAAAATAAATCTAGTAGTGAAAAATTTACTTTTGAATTTAATTTTCTATCATTTTATTTACAACTTTAATCTCTAGGCTACTAAACTGTTAGTAATAGGACTTCATTAAAAATGTGGAAAGTAACAAGTACGTTGTAAATTATCAAACAATGCAGTTAATTTTTCTGAAAAGATTTCTCCTCTTAAGCCTTTGGAAACTTAAGTGACATAGTATAGGTATGTCACGGGCGCCACTCGTGTTGAACGAGAGACGACCATACTTAGTTTACAAAAGATGACTTATGACTATCATATAAAATTCATCTAGTGAATTTTAAAAGTGTAATTACACAACAAATTTCTAAATTGAAAATTTGGAAAATCATATATGTAAGGCGTTGCTAGTTAGACGGTATTTGGAACCGATAAACTAGTGGGAGCCTTAGTCTTATGATTTGTTGTTTTTCTGAATCATTAGAAATGTGTAATAGACTGCACATGAGTTTCTCCATTCATTGGAAAAACAAGAATAAAGCGTTGCTAGTTAGACAGTATTTGGAACTGATAAACTAGTGGGAGCTTAGTTCTGGAGATTTTATAATCTTTGAAACATCATGAACACAGCATTGCTAGTTAGACAGTATTTGGAACTGATAAACTAGTGGGAGCTTAGTTCTAGGTGATGTTCAATTCTTTGGAAAAATCATAAATACAAAGTATTGCTAGTTAGACGGTATTTGGAACCGATAAACTAGTGGGAGCTTTGGTCTTATGATTTGACGATTAGAAAAATCGATAGTCCAATCAATTAACACTGAGCATCAGACAATTCAAGAGTAGTGTCTACTCAAACGAACTGCTAGTTCAAGACTGTTTCCATCTAAGAAAAGTCGAGAATGGGAAAAAAATGTTTATATGTGTTAGTCGTCTAAACTACGTAGTCTTAAGGCTAAACCGGAAAATTAATAAATTGGAAATTAGAGGATAAGGAAAGTGATTTCGGATCACTGACCAATGCATCCTTAGTAATTTTCTCGAAAGCTAAAGTTCTTTGGAAGAACTAAGTAGCTTTGCATTAAACGATAAATAAAATAGACAACGGGCAGTTATTTCAGATAGACTAGTGGGATTGATATAAGGAAATGAATCTCGGATTCAATTCTTGAGTATCACAGAAAATCCATTTTCTGTTTTTCGGATTCGTTGGAACGAACGTATTCATGTTCAATAGGGTAATTTGTTTGTCTTATTGACGATGAATATAACATTCGTAGCACGAATCCAAGAATTGGACTTTTGTTTGATAAAGTCAGAACCACTAAGCATTGCTGAAAAAGGTATTAGTAACGCATCTTAAAACTATATAAACACAAATGGTTTCCGTATTTAGATAAACACTTCATTATATACTATTAATTAGTGCATATTCCCTAACGGTAAGATCTGTAGACTGGCTTAGGGTGATTCCTATCTCCCAGTCAAAGGAACCCTGTCCCAAAGGAACAATGCCTAAGTTTCCTTTCAATCGGGAAAGGGTAATAGATTTAAAGAAGCTACATAGCTTGTTTATATCGACCTTCGGGGTCATATGAAAGATACAAGCTAGTGGGTGCTTTTGGAGTAGTGACATATTGTCTGATAACTACTCGAAACTCCGGTATGTTTATCCAAAATATTTGAAGGAAATATCTGATTTCATCAGATATAGAGTATTCCATACTCAGAAATAGGTTATTGCGTAGTCTTCAGGATTGATGCTCGGCCTGCCTCCCAGTGGAATGTTTTCACTAAGGATATACCATTAATTTTCCTTATATAGTTATTGATGTGCCACGATACACTGCTTAACTCATTTAAGATATTAGTTGCAATAATAACGGTTTACATTATCATGTGAAACCGTGAAGTCTACCTTGAAAATGCCTAAGCATTTGTGGATAAGGAGTGAATTCGGTTCACCCCACTTCCGTAAATAGAGGCATTTAGCACCAAGTGCTTGAAGGTAGGACTGACAATTTTGCATACACGTTCAGGTCGTGAATTATCTTAATGCATTGAGTAAAGGTTGGTTATAAAACTCATAAAATCAGAGAATGACGGTTATACTATCAAACTCGGTTTTGATAGAATCCATAAATAACAACCTTAGATCTTGAAGTATTTGTACTCAAGATGTTACTAACTGATGTGTTCAGTCCACATTCAACACCGGCAGTTGATGATAACACTAATAAGAACTACTAAACTAGATCAGTATATCAATCCACTCCGAACGCAAGGGGAGTATGGTTTGTCCATTACTTATTGTAGGACCTTACGGTCTATAGGGTAGATTGATGACCTATAGTCCTTCGTGGGTCAGATAGATCCCGATCATGTAGGGTTGGTTTAAAAGCCATAACCCTGTGAATGGAGTTTGATACTCTAGTTCTGTTGAAACTCTTGTAGAGCCACCTGAGTATCTCAGGCCCAGTGGGAGTAATTAGAACTACATGAAGAAGAGTAGAATGAATAGGAAAGTTCAACTTTCACCGTAAAGCTGAGTAATTTAAGGGTGATTCCCTAAAAGGTAGAGAGTTAACTGTCACGGATTTTATCTAACAAAGCAAACAAGTAATAAAATTTATAAATCCGGTATTCCCCAAGTGTAGGGATCGTAGTATAGCGATTAATACCGGAGTCGATCACAGGGAATCGGGGTATCTAGTTCATTAATTTTCCTAAGGTTGTTACTACTAAAACGAAACTAAAAACGATAAAATAAACTAGACAGAGGAATGTCAGTCCAAAGCCAGGAATAATAATTGCAAACGAAAATAACTCTAATCCATAAACTAAAAAGAAAATAAACTCCTAAGATAACAACGAAGAACAAGGCACAAAGATAATTTCAATTAATGTTAACGAAGAACAAGCAATGATCCACCTATCTCGCAATTCTCAATTTCTACCCTAGATCGTTTAGTGAGGATTTAATAAAGATGTGGTTCACCTATCAAAGGTATGAATTCCTACTTTCATAGATAATTCGCCTATTAATCTCTCATCTCTCGATCTTAAAGATTAACGCTTCCATAACAAAGGTGTAAGATTTCTCAATCTAGCAACCTAGAAATTTAACCTAGCAACTCTCGTTATTTCAAGGTTAAAAATCTAATCTTTACTACGGTGATCTAGGTCTAACCATGATTTTCATCAAACGTTAAACATCAATAAGCAACACATCCATCGATTTAAATTGCATAATCAATATAAAAGCATAATAAAGATACAAGCTTTAATAAAACTCACAAAACAAATCCACAGAATAAATCAAGTTGATGCTCGATCGGCTTCACAAGCTTGTTCAAAACGCTTAGCCTCTATCCATCGTTGGAATACAAATCATATAAATAAAAAAAGAAGATATAAAGATATTTATGATGGTGGGAAAACACAGCTAGGGGCGCCCAGGGCTGGGGCGGCTGTGGATCGAATTGTGGTGCTTAGGGTTGAAAATAACGCGTCCTTATATAGATTTTTAGGTCGGTTTCGCTGAGGCGGTGCCGTGGACGCCCGTCCAGAGGGTCTGGACGCCAGTCCAGCTGCTTTGAAATCTTCGAGTCAGGCCGAGCTGGATTGGACGCCCGTCCTATGTAATTTTGGACGCTCGTCCACTGATTTTGATCCAATCCTGTCCAATTTAACATCATATGGACGCTAGTCCACTCATATCAGACGCCAGTTCACTCTAGCTCACCCTGGACGCCATTTTGATGAATCTGGACGCCAGTCCAGCCTGATTTTGCCTCCAATGTGATTGAATTCTTGAATCAACTCCTACTTCATCCTTCCATTAAACCTTTAATGAAGTATCTTTTCAGCTCCTCCAAACCCTTTCCATGACATGTAAATGTACCTTCAAAACCATAAAAACACGCAAAGTGTAAAACCATAGATAATCACCAATAAAATCACGAAATTAGCTCAAGTTTACACTTAAAGACTTTTAAAATTCATTTGCTCAATAATTCGATTAAACCCTTAATTTCTATGCAAATTATATGAATATGGGGGAAATCATTATAAAATATAACGTTATAAATCATATAAAATCACCCTTAACATTAACCAGACCGTGATCTCTCTTAACACTCAGTCTTGCTTTATTTCGTCAGAAAGCGGGAAATAGGGGTGATTCCCTGAGACTTCCTTGCCGAACAACGGAATTTGAATTCATTCACAACAGAAGGGTTTTAGCTAAGAACAAATAACGGGTTCGTTACAAAGCAGAAAATAAGGGTGATTCCCTAAGACCTTTTTGCGAGACTAACGGTATCCTAATTTATTCAGAAAGAACCTTTGGCAGGATGCCTGCCATAGCTTATATCCTTTGGGGATTAAAGCAAACCTCTAGGTCATTTCAAAGTCATATATTTTAAATATGTGGACTTGACCAAAATATTGATAAGTCTTTCGTAGACTGGGCATCAATATTAGTAAAGTAGTATGTGGATTAGTGTTTGTGAATGGTAACACTGAAACAGTTGGAAACAACATGGATGTGTTATCTGAAGTCAGCGTCTGACATGCCATCGGCATTCATTCTAAAGGATTTGATTCGCTCAAATTCATGAGAATCGATCATTGGCAATCTCATCCATTCACCTGGTTAAGACATTCTTGCATTTATGCAGCATTAACGATGTAGTCTACCCTACCTCTCAGGAATGCTTGTCTAAACCTGCAGATGAATTCTAAATGAGATGTTTAGTGAATCCTCAAGTCTCTTCGGGAGAATGAGGAATAATATGCTAGTATATTCAGGTGCAAACTAGAATATAAGTGAAAACACAGATTCTGGCTTTAGGTCAGATTGAGGATGATCGTTAAATCAATCTCGGTCTCAGTGTTTACTCATGTGATAACGTATTATCCAGTACTATCTCATTGTGAAAACATTGGTGTGGTAGCTCATAAGGATTTTGCAGTCGCTAGAGGTCATAAGCATATTGAAAGATTGACTCAAGCTACCAACCTACCTGATCAGTGTACCGAGTCACATGGTATTCGGATTCTAAGTACGCGCCGGGTCACTGACCTACCCTGCGGCGGCACACTCTGGCCGTGCTTGGAAGGATGAATTACTAAGATGCGCTTGGAGGGTATGATTTTTAGGGATATGTCTCACTTGTTTTGAGCAAGTGGGAGAATGTTGTAGATATATATAAAGGGTGTGCTCTAAAACAATTAATCCACTTGCCTTTCGTGAAAGTGGGAGATTGTTGGGCAGAGTTCCCGAAAGACAATTATGTAATTGTTTTAGGATAGAATTAATAATTCATCTTATTATATGCATGTATGCTTATAATTAAGACACTACTGAAAACCCTAAGTACCTCATTTATGTAATCACATAACTCAGTGTATGGCTATACACAAGAGGATTGAGTTAGTGAGATATACTTAAAATTAACTTAGTCCATAGCGTTTATTAATCTGAGTACGGGTCTCATGATTAATATGCTAATAATGCGCCTGAACACTTTACGGTGTGACAGCCTTATCCTCGATCGCTGGTAATAGGAGTACCTAGTGGGGCATTTATATATGATGATAATCATATAGGACTGGACCGATTTGATTTGAGTTCTCGATATAATTCCGTAATTGAGAAGTCTTATCGAATCACAAGATGATCATATATGGATTAATCTGAATCCTGAGGTGATCACATGCAACTGCTTAGACTAGGGTAGAGTTTGACGTGTTAGTAAGGATCACTTCGAAGTATGTGGTCCAACACTTATCGTTGGCTCTATTCTGGGATGAGTGAGTAGTTTGTGCTATCACAGATATGGAATCCATTCCTTCCCTCGGGAAGTAGAGAGACAGTTCCCTTATTTGTTAGCCCTAAGAAAATGATCGATCGGCCGAGTTCATATTTGGACTAATTAGCTACTAGTCAGATATGTGAACTAATTGATCACCTGGGGTTAATGGTAAATAAGGATAAGATATTCTCGAGTCGGGTTCACGGAGACTTCCCACTGTAATGGACAATTATGGAGGATTTATCCGTATGTAATGATTATATCAGTGGATGCTTTCGACTCATAAATTGAGTGTAAGTTATCTATATTCGATAGAGTTCGCCGGGTTTATGGTGGTGTAATCTCGGAAGGTTGGATATAATTATTCTTTCTGATGAATAATTTTTATTCAATTTATTGCAGCTACTGAATATGGGTCCATGGTCCCCGACGTGGCTCCTAATATAGCATATAGGTTTCTCGTCGTTGCACCTCAGTTATAATTAAATAGTGGATTGAGCTATTTAATTTGATATGTGGATTAATTGTTTAGTTGGACTAAATAATTAAATACACGAAAAAGACATTTTTCGTGGACTCGGCCCAAGTTAGTGTGTTGACCTTTTGACCTAATTGGTCAAATATAGGAAATATGCGTGTGAACCTATTTAATAAAAGGTGGCGCCATTTTAATGTTAATAATTAGAAAGAAATTAGTTTTCTTGGATAATTATTTGACATGTGATTTATTTTTTATTTGTTAATTGATAATTCATGGAATATTAGATAATAATATGATTTATCCTAATTTGGTTGGGATAATTATTTTATTTATCTTTTATTTCGAAAAAGGATTAATGTAATAATTATCTCTTAATTATTTAATCCTTGGAGGTTAAGTTTTACTCTCCTATATAAAGAGAGTTCTTCCAAGCCTATTGACACACACATTAACACGCCATATTGGAAGAAAAGTAGCTTGGAATTTTCGGCTATTTTCTTTGGGTTTCGAGTTGGAATAATCTTCTGGATTATTCTGGTAGCATATCAAGGAGGTCCGGCGGCGGGAAACACCATCCACCTGGTGATGCTGGGAGACACACGTTAGAAGGCTATGGCTTCCCAACTTGCGTGGATACTACTTTGTTCTTGGAATTAAGCACCATAAAAAGGTAAAAATCCAAACTTCCTTGTAGTTTGATCTTTAATTTATGTTCTTTGTTTCGTTTAGATCTAGATACGATACTTCAGCTGCGTAATCGGGTCAATCTATGATTGATCCGACGATATTACATCTAACACTTAACAGCTTCCCAATCAATTGTAAGTCAAAGAACTTATGCCACGAAGGTCTATGAATGGTTCCTTCTAAATCCACAGAAGATATAGGCTCTATTTATTACACTTGACCTTCGCTACACCCAGGCCAGGTTTCCTCATTGCATTCTTCTTCCTTCAGGGGTAAAGTCTCAGCTACTTCAGGGCTTAGTGCCACTTGCTGATATAATTCCAACACTAGTTTGTCTATGGCATGTAGCATGTAGCATGCTTCTCTTTCATCTTGTGCATACTTCATTGAATTCATCACATTGAATACTACTTTGTCCCCATTCACTCTCAGAATCAGCTCACCCTTATAAACATCTATCAATGTTTTGCTCGTAGCTAGGAAAGGTCTTCCTAAGATCAGTGGAACATCGTGGTTAGCTTCCATTTCTCGCACCAAAAAGTCTACAGGGAATACAAACTTATCAACTTTCACCAAAACATCCTCCACCACTCCACACGGTTGCATTATTGACCTATTTACTAGATGAAGGACTATAGATGTTTCGTTCAATTCCTTCATGGCTAACTTATGAAAGATGGAGAGTGGCATAAGATTGACATTGGCTCCAAGATCACACAATGTTTTGTTAAGGCATACTCCTCCAATTGTGCATGGTATGTGGAAGCTCCCAAGATCTTTATACTTAGGAGGTAGTTTACGTTGCAAAACTGCCGAGCATTCCTCGTTAAGGCATGTAGTCTCAAGGTCTAATAACTTCTTTTTGGTAGAGATTGCTTCTTTCAAGAATTTCGCATACTAAGGCATTCCGGCCAGGACTTCTACCAAAGGTATATTCACTTGCAACTTTTTAAACATTTTTATAAACTTTTTATAACGTGCATCATCATTATTTGGCTTATATTTCCTAGAGGGATAGGGTAAGGTGGCAAGATTAAAAGTTACAGTTCGTGAAGACTTATCTGCTAACTATTACTGCTCTGCCTGCTTGTCTGTTGAATTTTCAGACTCTCGGTTTATCGGGGTAGCATCCCGATTTACCGGCCCTTCTTTTTCTCCAGATTCTTATGCGTTCTGCTGCTGACTACTTTCTGATTCTTCTTGGACAGTTGGTATAACTGGTCTATAAAGTTCCTTTCCACTTCTAGTCATGATTGCATTCACATCCTTCGAATTCTTCTCAGTATTACTAGGCAATCCTCCCGGAGGACGGGCTGACACTTGTTCTGCAATATGCCCCACTTGGTGCGACATATTCTGCACTAAGACTTCCTGATTTGTCAGTCTTGTATCATCCTTATGACAATATATGGTGAAGTTTGTATTCAGCTCACTCATGGATTTTGTAAGTTGATTGACCGTATCGGTCACAGTTGAGCTCATTTTATCCATGGCTGCTTCCCAACCACCGGACTTGTTGAATTGCGGCATGAATCCACCGGTTTGTCTCGGGTCTTTCTCCACCAGTTGAATCACTTTGTCAAAAACCCCCAGTTGGGTCACTTAGTCTAAAACCAGGGTGGTCATGAGACCCATGGTGATATCCGCCCCCATAAGGATTTCCTTGCCTCCCTATATAGTTCACGTCCTCAGTGTTGGTTATTTCAATATCTTGAACTTTCTCAACTTTGGCTATGCGCTCTTGCATGCCATATATCTTCTCATTCATCGCCGTTAGCTGATATAAGATCTTTTGAGAAGTATCTTCTCCAAATACGCCTTCAGCTACTTTGGCGGTTTCAACTTGATGCATTCCCTATTGACTTGTAAGCGCAATTTGATCCAATTTATCTTCGGCTTCTTTAGGTGATAGCAACGCTAAACATCCATTGCTTGATGGATCATCTCTTATTTGTTCACTTGGCCGCAATCCATGATAAAAACCATGCATTCGTACGGGCAAAGTGATATCATGGTGAGGGCATCTTCTCTGTAATTCCTTAAATCTTTCCCAAGCTTCTTCAAAGGTTTCAGTGGGTTTCTGCTTGAAATTCATAATGTCTTGTCCCATCTGTAGTGACTTCCCAGGTGGGCAGTACTTGTTCATAAACTTCTACAACAAATTGGTCCAAGTTTGGATCGATCCCGGTGCTAGAGACAATAACCATATCTTTGCTTTGTCCTTCAGAGTGAATGTAAACAATTTCAACTTGATGTTGCCTTCAGGTACTCCTGCTTGCTTAACCGTGCTGACTATCTCCAGAAAGTCGGTGACGTGTACACTAGGATCTTCACTTATTAGTCCATGAAAGGTAGTGTAATTAGTCACCATTTGTATCACATTCGGTTTCGGGTGAAATACCTCAACTGCATCCTCAGGCTGAACAATTGCTGGCACAAATTGCTCAATCGTTGGCATTGCATAACTCTGTATAGTTCTCCTATCTGCTTGTACCACAACTCCTGCTCCATTCTGTTCATTCTGTCTGTTCTGTGCCATGTTAATTTCTGTATCTTCCAAAGGTGGAATATCTTCTTCCCTCTCGCTATGACCTCTTCATGCGAAATCACGTCATCCTCTAGCCTAACAGATCTCTCTCGAGTTTCCTTTCTCTTTTGCCTAGAAAACTGTTGGTCCCTTGAAAAGGCTTTGGTTAAGTTTAGAGGGGGGGGTGAATAAACTTAACACTTAAAACTTTTGGAGTTAACAAATTTTGCAACTTCAAGCAGATCACTGATACTTGAAGAAATCTGTTGATACCTCAAGAGCTCTCACGATAAACAAGAGTCTACTGATAGTTGAGTTTGCTGAATTTGTGCAAATGAATTATATCAAAATTAAGCCTTAATACTTGTTGTTAAATATGATACTAAGTATTAGATACTCAGAGAGTGCAAGTGTGTGATTTCGGTTGCTAGATTCAATGAGGTTGATGTGTAAAGTAAACTAAGTGCAAAGTAAATGTTTAAAATAAGTAGCGAGATTTTATATAGTGGTTCCAGGTGGTGTAATCCTATCACCCACTCTTCTCCTGTGATGTTGGAGGAAATTCACTAGAGATCTTTGATGTAGCTTTTACAAAGATTCCTAAGGTTGCTTGTCCTTCACCAATAACTATGGCTTCACAAATCGAAAATCGGGAACATGTAGGATTGTCGCTCCCGAGTCTTCCACTGGTCCTTGAAGGGTAGGATTGCCTCTTCACCACCCCCACCACAAACAACAGCTTTTCACACAACAGTGTTTCACTGTTTTCAAGCAGATTCTTTATAAAATAAAGATTGAATCAAATTAATGATTCATTGCGGCAAAGCAATTGATTAGGATGATATAATCAAGAACTTGCAGGCTTCAAGTGTGTATGCTTGATGTAGCTTGAATGCGTAATACACTTGAAGAATTTCTCTGATCGAAGAGCTTTAAGTTCATGAAGTTCAAGAGGTGTTTTTCACCAATAAAATATCTCTTCAAAGTTTATCGCCATCATCTTGTTTCGAGTTGAAAGTCCTCTATTTATAGGCAAGAATGCATGTGACTTGTATTTGAAATTCAAATGTAACCGCTCCTTGTTTTTGTCCCATCCGATTTGCATTCTCATCACTATTCATGGGATCGACAAGAATGCATTCTCATCACTATTCAAGAAGTTCAAGAGGTGTTTTTCACTCAATAAAATATCTCTTCAAAGTTTATCGATTTTCATCATCTTTTTCTCGAGTTGAAAGTCCTCTATTTATAGGCAAGAATGCATGTGACTTGTATTTGAAATTCAAATGTAACCGCTCTTTGTTTTTGTCCCATCTCGATTTGCATTCTGTCACTATTCATAGGATCGACACCGCCGTAAATTCCTTTTGACAAAGCAAATCATCCCACCGCTTGACTTATATCCAATGGATAAAAATATGAATCATCCCAACGTTCTTTTAATCTCACCTTTGATTTGTTTGATAAGTCGAGGTAGTTGGTCGTCCTTATCCATGTAATCATTCAATATAATCTTGAATTAACCGAGGTATATTATCGCGAGTTCATCATCGCTAAGATACCTATCGATCTCATTGAATCGCAATTTGTCGTGTATAAAATACAATGCAAATGACTTCTTTTATCTAACTTTTATTTGTGAAGTTAGATTACACCTTTTAATTATAACCAAGTTCCAAACATTATCCAACTTATGGAACTTAGACATTCTTCACAAGGTATATGTAATCGCTTTAGGTCATCACAGACTTGCCTAAATTCTCGATTCCATATCCTTGACTTAAATTACTAAGTTTGATCCCTTAGCCTTCAGAATCGAGTTTGAGCCCTCACTTTCAAATTTCTTCAAGAGGTTCCGACTAGTCTCATCGACCTATCTACCCTATCGATATGGACTACCGGTCTGATGAATCACCGACCATTACAAAGGCTTGTTTGATCAAACCTATTCATAAATCAAACTCTAATAAACCTATACATTTGATCTAGACATCTTTTTGCCTTTGCACTATAACAAATAGTCCGGTACTCATCATCAAAACATAGAAATAGGTCCAACAATTTCCCCTTTTTGGTGATGATGCCACTACCTCACCTAACAAAGAAAGCAAAAAGATAAAAACAAAACAGTAACAAATATAGTCATCTTTCATTATAATCATTTGTTCAAAGATATTACGCCTGTAAATCAAGAAAAACATAATGCAGCTTAAAGTATGCTTTGATCTATCGCCTTCTTTCTCTTCTTGTCCGGCCTTCTCCACTTGTTCTTGATAGGCCCCGATTTCTCTTATCATATCCTCATCCATTCATTTTCAATCGTTGTAAAATCAATGTAGGATTGACTTCTTTCCACCAATTCCATGCTTCGAGCAAGAGAAGGTTTATCTGATTCACTTTGAATCCAAATTTCATATACGCCTCCTTGAACTCTTCAAGTGAATCCTTTGCTTTTGTGATAGGCAAGTTCCTATCACCTCTCGCCACTTCTTCCACCTCTTCCACTTCGCCACCTCTGCTGGTTGCCCTTAAGGCTCTAATCCTTGCCTCCCAAAATTTCAGTCCCAAGAAAGAGTTGAGTCCTTCATGAAACCCCTTGTCTTGATAAGGTTTCCTCCTGTTGTAGTACTCTCTTCATGTACCGCCTAAAGAGATCATCAAGAAGTCGGACTCGCCAGTGCAAAGTTGTCTCAAAGCATTGGTTTCATCTAACCATCTCTTTTGTGCAAAAAGTCTTGCAGCCTCTCTTTGTCTGTCTTTGCTTTGGCCCTCTTCCCCTTAGTGACATCATCAACAAACCGGGACATGAAGCCATGAACACTCTCCTGAGATAACCAGATTATTCAGTTGCCCTTCCATAATCTCGCCTTGTGTCAACTACAAGAATCTGGATTGCAAAGTTTCTTCCAAAGAGATTGATCCTCTCAAGAACTTTAGGATCCAATCCAAAGAGTTGAGATGTTCCAAAGACCTCAAAGAGGCTTAGGTGTTTCAAAGAAGCTTGTCAAGTTTCGATGAATGGATATAAATTGGTCTTTGAGAAACTTCTCTTTGTCTTGTGTTTCCAACCTTGATTCCCCTCACATCTAGTATCGATCATTCACAAAGATTTTGAGTAGATGTGAAGTTTGAAGCAATCAGTATCATGGATTGTCTGCTTTCATTCACCATTTTCATCGCCTTCAAATCTCTCTTCCTGTTTATCCAGCTTGAGTTCTTAATCATTGCATATCATGCCTCACAATCCTTAACTCATTCAAAACTTCTACTGTATCTCACCACCATTCTTCCACCAAGAGCCTCATCAAGCAGGCTCCTCAACATTGTATTGTGGCCTCGATTGCTCACAACCAATGCCCAACTCCTATCTAATCCAAAGCAGAGATTAGGTCCTTGATATTCTTCCAATATAGGATCAAGGGTCGGTTCTTCAAAAATAGGAACAAATGCCTATGGGGATCAACATCAACATTTTCTTCTTCGAGGCATTTGGAACTCCTCATCACTAAGGTCATAGTCCAAAGAAATGCTCATCCATATTAACAAAGAATCACGACCATCTTTCCTTTCAAGGGTCTTGTCTCCAGTAGGCTCCACTACATCACCTCTTCAAAGAACAAGGGGTATCCTACATACCCAAAATAGGTTCCAACCTTTGTCCAGGTGTTGTTTGAGACTCAAGACTGCACTTCATGTTCCAACCTTTGTGCGAGTCTTTGCTTGTAGCCCAAAGAACCTGCACTCTCCTCTTCAACTCTTTGTGGATTGAATATAGCCTCATTATCCACTTGGAATCCTTCAAAGATGACCAATCTTGTTCAGATAATGGCGCTTTAGTAAGAATGCCCTCAAAGTCAAATCCATCTTGATATTCAATAGATTCTTCCGAGCCGGTACTAGGTTCACTATAATCAAGAACCTTCTCTCCATCCAAATCCTCACTCTGCTTAGCTTCAGTTTGTGTTGTAGGCTCTACCACATGGAATGTAACAGATTCATCACCTAGCCTACCAAAGACTTAAGTTAACTCCTTCATTGATCAATGCCTCCAGATCATCCATGGTGAGATCCTCAGATCCTCATCCATCTCTCCACGATCTGCTAGCCCTCAAAGCAGACTTACCAAGATCGATGGATCACAGTGCAGTGGTTCTATTAATATTGTAGTCCCACTGGTTCCTCCCGGTCCGTATGAAAATCACCTCTGAATCGATGATGAGGATGAATCATCATTGTCATCTCTGATCCCTAAACTTGATACCCTTCTCTTTCTCGTTGTTCATCAAATAAGTCCATCAATCTGGATTGCAGCAGAGTGGTATCAACTAGGTCCAACAAAGTCTGTCATAGGTTCAGCAGCTGGCTTTTGTCTTTTGTAGAAACCAAACTTCCATTGGAAATAGTCAGCAACTTGCTGAAGTTTGGGATCTACTTACTCTTCTGTTTTCTTCCTTTCTTTCACATGCCTTTCAAAGGGCATGAAAGATCTTCTAGGAGCAGCTTTAGAGCCTTGTTGACCTCCAAAGGTTCCAACAAGTAGGTTCATAGTTTCTTCAACAGATGTTTGAAAGTCAGTAGGTTGCTGAGGTGGTACATTTGTGCCTACTACTTCCATCTGTACAACACTTGGTTCCCCCTGACTTACATGCTCATCATGAGGGTTAGCATCAGACTGCTCTTCCCCCTGAGTTCTTGCAACACTTGCAGGGTCTTCAACCAATTCTTCAACTACCACAGTAGGTTCAGGTTCAGTGGTTTGCTATGGGTCTTCAGTAGATACTACAGCAGGCTCATGGTCAGTAGACTGTTGTATATCTCCAACAGATTGCTCAACAACAACCTATGCAGCTTCAGTAGACTTAACAACCTCTTCTGGTGAGGAGTCAGTAATTTCCACAGGCTTGATGATAGTTAAGGGCTCAGCCTCAATAGCCTCTTCTTCCTCTTCTACTGATGCTTTTTCTTGGACTCTTTGTGCCTCCAAGTTTTTCAATTCTTTCCCTTTCCATGTTTCTTTTTGTGGATAATTTCTTTTCTTCTCTTGGAAAGTGGTTCATCATCTGCAGTTCTAGTAGAATTCCTCTTTCTACTAGCTTCCTTCTGTTGTTCCCTCAGAATCTCAACAACATTTCTTCTTGCAAAGAATAAAGCAGGTCGGTGACTTTCAGATTCACTGACCTCAAAGCACTCAATAGTCTGTGGCTGCTTGCTTTTTTCTCTTCTTAGGCTTTAAGATCTCAAAGGATCTTCCTTGTATCTACAAATTTTCTTTTCTCAAAGGGTCTTCTTTGGTGCAAATTGGTTTAGTAGATTTCTTCTTAGTTTGTCGGACTCGCCACCACCAAAGATCACCATCATCTCCATTCATCACATCATCGCAGCAGCAGGTCAAGAATATCTTCATCATCATCTAGACCAGAATAGCAAAGTCAATTTCCTTCTTGTATCTAGATCGATTAATCTTCTCGAGTTCAATATCGTGAACCTCCAAGTGATTCAAAGTGGTCTCAACCATTAATCCTAAGGGCAAGGCCTTGGATTTCCTTTTCCTCTTTTTCTTCCTTGGCTACCTTCTTCATGTAATGAATGAAGTACCCAACCCAAATCAAATCTCATGCTCCTCGCAAATAATCATCATCAACTCTATCTTAGGTCCGGATAGAGTGTCCATACTTCCAACCAATCCAAGTATGTTCTTTGCAATGAGTTTGCTCAAGAAAGTTGTACTCAAATCCAATGTGTTTCACATTGATGCCTGAATGGATTTGGTGGTCGCATTTGTTTTGATTTGATCAACAAAAGCCATCTTGGATAGTCCCATTGCTTGAGGATTTCTTCGGACCATCCACTACTTCCTCAAATCCAAAAACTTCCCTCAAAAGAGACTAGGAAACTTCAATCTCCTCAAAGATTCACAGCTTGTCTTGAATGCTTCAGCCTTCTTCCACAACCATGTTCTTCCGTAAATCAATAACATTTGTGTATGAAATTGTTTCCAACCTTATATTGAGTATGTTTTCCAAGCCTGCAACCCTCCTTATTCTTCGACCAATATTGATGGCCAATTATGTTTTGTTTGCATCAACAACAAAGCCTCTAACACTTTGGCTTGATTCAATCTGGACATCAATCTTTTCCGCCATTGTTATGAGAAAAATGAGATGAAGAAGATGGATTGTAAATCTGTGTTCACACAGTGTAAAAACAGAGATATAACAGATTTTGCAAGTAGTGAAAATCACTGAGTGTAGGTCTCAGATATATGACAGACGGTAGGTGCAACTGTCAGTGCACGTACATTGATGTTAACCATGATTAATCTGAGTAAATGCTGTCTTGACACGTGGCCCATAACTCCTCCATAACGTTTGTAACCATTGGATCGTGTTAACTATGGTAATAAAGAATAGGATAAATATCCCGCCAAACTGCTTTTTGACTTTAGTAAAGTTTGACCGTGTAACGCTTCCATTCAAAGAGGTTGTCTCAAAGGTTGGTTGGCTCAGATCTATTGATAAAGGTGCTTCACACTCACCGACATGGTGACTCACGATCCTTGATTTCTTCTTGTTTTGTTCAATTGATAATACAAGATGAAGTTTAATACCAATGACTCGATCCGTCAAGTGAGCTCACCCAACATGACAAAGACCAATCCTTTGGCAACCTTATTTGCTCAATTGTCCAAACATAAGTACATGGAATTGTTGATACCAATGACTAATCTGCTAAGTGAGCTCACCCAACATAGCAAAGACTAATCCCTTGGTGAATTCCAAAGATATTGTCGAATATCACCAACTTTTATAATTCCAAGTTCACCATTAATTAGGCAAATCTTTCACTATCAAGTGGTTTAGTGAAAATATCGCAGCAAGTTGATTTTCAAGAGGGATATATAGAACCACCACATCTTTCTTTTCAACATGATCTCTTATAAAATGATGTGTCACATCAATGTGCTTGGTTCTTGAGTGCAAAACAGGATTTTCTGTGATCGCAATTGCACTTGTGTTGTCACACATGATTGGAATTTTCTTTTCTTCAATTCCATAATCCCTTAACTCGTTGTCTTAGCCATAGTATTTGTGCACAACAACTTCCAAAGAGCTATATATTCAAATTTTCAAAGAAGGAGGTTGATATGGAATTCTGCTTCTTGTTTGAACCAGGAGACCAATCTACTCCCCCATTAACCGACAAGTTCTCAGTAGTGCTTTTTCTATCAATTTTGCATCCAAAGATAATTAGAATCTGAGTAGGATATAACTTTGAAGCTTCCATCCTTGGAATACCATATCCCTACTCCCAAAGTCTCCTTTAGGTACTTGAGAACTCTCTTGACTGCACCTAAATGACTTTCTTTAGGTTTAGATTGAAATCTTGCACAAACACCTACAAAGAAAGGATATATCAGTCTGGCCGGCGAGAAGGTGCACAAAGAGATCGCCTATCATCCTTCTGTATAAAGTCTGATCAACATTTTTGCCTTCTTTATCTTCATCCAATCTGATGTTTGTACTCATTGGAGTTGATATCTTAGTGCTATTTTCCATACCAAACTTCTTCAGCAACTCCTTGGTATACTTGGTTTGATGAATGAAGATTCCATCTTTCATCTGCTTAACTTGCAATCCCAAAAAGTAGTTCATCTCTCCCATCATACTCATTTGGAATTTACTTTTCATTAGATTTGCAAACTTTTCACAAAGTAAATCATTTTCAGAACCAAATATTATGTCATCCACATAAATCTGTACCATCGTGTGTTTGTTCCCTTCACTCGATTCTCGAAAAGAGTTTTGTCAATGGTGCCTTTTGTAAAACCATTGTCCACCAAGAATTGAGATAGAGTCTCATACCATGCTCTTGGTGTTTGTTTCAATCCATAAAGTGCTTTGTTGAGTCTATACACTTTATCTTCTTGATCTTTAACTTCAAATCCAGGAGGTTGTTGTACATACACTTCCTCCTCTAGAATGCCATTCAAATGCACTTTTGACATCCATTTGATATACTTTAAAGTTCTTATGTGCAAATGTACCAAGAATAACTCGATAGCTTCCAATCTTGCAACAGTGCATAAGTTTCATCAAAATCTATTCCTTCGCTTGAGAATAGCCTTTTGCAACTAGTCCGGCCTTATTCCTTACAATGGTACCAGATTCATCAAGTTTATTTCAGATACCCACTTAGTACCAATGATGTTTGCATGACATGGCCTTTCAACTAGTGTCCAAACTTGATTTCTTTCAAATTCATTCAATTCTTCTTGCATAGCAATTATCCAACTGGATCTCAAATTGCTTCTTCAACAACTTTAGGTTCCATTTGAGATAGAAAGCAAGTAAACATAGCTTCCAGCTTGTCTTCTAGTCCTTACACTTTGTCAGACATTGCCAATAACTTGTTCAAAGGGTGATTCCTTAACCATTGAGGATTCTCGTTAGTTTGGTTATCGTGAACCTCATCTTCATGAGGTCTCTGTAGCTTCTTCAACAACAGGGGGTTCAGCAGATCCTTGAATAGCTTCAGTTGTTGCATCAATAATGTCACCAAGAGGTGTTCAAGAGAAGGCGATGATCGAAACTTTTAAGTCATTGAATCTTTCCAAGACTTCAACACAATCTGGATCAGTGACTTGTTGATTCTCAACAGGTTCACAATCTTCATCTTCCATACCAGTGAACTTAGGTTCATCAAACACAACAAGGATTGTTTCTTCATGTTTCAGTGACCTCTTGTTTAGTACCTTGAATGCCTTGCTGACTGAAGAATATCCCAAGAAAATCCCTTCATCTGACTTTGGTTGGAATGTTTTCAGATGAACCTTGTGATTTAGGATAAAACACTTGCTTCCAAATGGGTGGAAATAGGATATGTTTGGTTTCCTTCCATTCCAAATCTCATAAGGTGTCTTCAGCAGCTTCTTGTTCACTGATGTTCTGTTTTGTGTATAGCATGCTGTATTAACTACTTCAGCCCAATATCTTTCAGGTAGTAAAGCTTCACATATCATTGTCCTTCCTGCTTCCTTTAAAGTCCTGCTTCTTCTTTCAAAGAACCCTATTTTGCTTGAGGTGTACCAAAGAAGCAAAGAAGTTGATGCACTACACCATTCTGTTCACAGTATTCTCTTATAACTTTGTTGAGAAATTCAGTACCCTGATCTGATCTTATTTTTATTACTATTAAACTTTTCTCATTTTGTAATCTCTTTAAAATATTAGGCATGCTTTTGAGTGTTTCACTTTTCTTGTTCATAAATATCACCTAAGTGTACCTTGAATAATCATCCACAACCACTAAAGTGTATTTCTTTCCAGTTACACTTGTTGGAGTTATTGGTCCAAAAAGATCCATATGCATAAGCTCCAACACTCTGTTAGTTGATTGTTTAGTTTTTGACTTGAAGCTTGACTTTATCTGTTTACCCTGCTGACATGCATCACATATAGCATCCTTTTTGAATGTGATCTCAGGTAAACCAATCACTAGCTTCTTCTTCACCAACTGATTGATTTCATCAAAGTTTAAATGATTTAACTTCTTGTGCCATAACCAATTGAGTTCAGACTTGGTATGCACAATCAGGCAGGTTTCTAGAACTGCAGTAGACCAATCCACAACATACATGTTTTGTTGTCTTCGACCAGCAAGTACAACTTGATCACCTCTTTCACTAATGACAATAAAGTTGTTTTTGTCAAAAGTGACGTTGTATCCCATGTCACAGAATTGTCCAGTGCTCAGCAAGTTGTAGTCCAGTCCTTCCACAAATGCAACATTCTTGATTGTAAGTCCATTTCTTACAAGTGTGCCATATCCTCTTGTGTATCCAGGTGTATTCATGTTGCCAAAATTCACCCTTGGACCATCTTTTTCCACAAAGTTTGATAAACAAGGCTTATTTTTTTTTGTCATATGTCCGAACACCCACCGTCAAAGTACTGCACACCCTACAAAACAAAGTTTATACATTTTAGGTACCCAAACCTGCTTTGGGTCCATAGTGGTCGATAGTAAGCATGACTTTTGGTAAGTTTCCATAAGGTCTTCTCCTAAAAGTGTCATACTTTGGTTTCATACATGTATTCCACACATCCATAAGTTCTAACAAAGAGGTTGTGTAGAATTCACATATGTTTTCCTGCCTTTTGTTTTATAATGTTGTTTGAAGTGACTTTTGATGTTAGAAGCATTAGTATATCCATTTGTTTGTCATCTGTTAGAACATTTCGTAGTATGGAGTCTCATGAGGTCCCCGCTGAGGCCTTTTATAAGTCCTCTCACGAGTCCTTTGTTGATTCCATTGCTTAGGTTTTACCCCAAAGAAGATGGTTATACTGGTTGTTTCTATCAAGCAGTGCAGAATATTCCAATCATCATCGGTGAGGAACAGTCTACCTTTCCCCCTGAGATAAGTATCCCTTGAATGATTAACATTCTTAGATTTAGAATTCTTATCCTTGGAATATTTCTGACCTTTACCTTTTTGTGGTTCAAATAGACTTGGTAGCAGTGTCCGATATCGAGAGGTTTAGAAGGTCCATCACCCCTATTTTTAGATTTGTTCTTTTGTTAGAGTCATGACTTCTTTGACTTCCGATTTTGCTTCCTTGAAGTATTCTCAAGAGGTTTTACCGCCTCAAAGAACCTTACTTGGAGTTGGATCTTGTCTTTGGTACAAACTTAGGACCACCTCGTGCTAGTTCATAACCTTACTGGATCCACTCTTTTGGATTGTTGAGTTCCAAATCCAAGCCCTGCTTTATCACCATAAGGCTTTCCAGATTTGTATGCAGTAGTGGAGCAAGATGGTTCAGCAGATTCAGGGGCTACTGGATGATCAGTAGGCTTACACTGATTCTGTCCAACATCTTTTTCCTTACCTTTGAGAACTCTTAATTCAGCTTTCAATCTTCCAACTTCTAATTCAAGAGCTTCTTTTCACCTT
Source organism: Gentiana macrophylla (assembly GCA_026214975.1). Classification (NCBI taxonomy): domain Eukaryota; kingdom Viridiplantae; phylum Streptophyta; class Magnoliopsida; order Gentianales; family Gentianaceae; genus Gentiana; species Gentiana macrophylla. Next base: position 83,634,572 of record CM047807.1, read on the forward strand.
TCACAATCTCATAACTTGATTGTATTATCCTCGCTTCATTAAGGATGGCATCCAAAGTCTCATTATTGTCGAAATTTCTAGGATTTGAACCACAAGTTGATTCACAATCACTTCCAAATAGAGTATTGATGGATACAGATTGTATACCTCCTCGCTTTCATCCATATTGGCCATCAAAGCATAATCTTCCATATGAGCAACCAGTGCTGTGTCATCTGATTCATTTCCCTTTTTCGGATTCCACTTCATACCCTGATTCATCTTTAGCAACCATAGCCTTCTTGCCATGTCTTCTTTGTTGACTCTTGGTCTTCATGAGGTCCGACAATCAGTCTAAAGTGTCCAGCTTCTTGCGCTTGAAGCAAAGATAATCGTGTTCCTTACTTTGTTTTAACTCAGACGATCAGTTTGAAGTGTCATGGTTTCTTGCAATGAAAGCACGATAGTCATTATCTTTCTTTGATTCTTCTTTCTTTCTTTCAAGAGGTCTTTTGTGAAGTTCCTTGAAGGGCCTTTACTTGTCTTCATCATCTTGATTTTCTTGCTCGGGAGGGCAATCTGTTTCTCGCATCTCATCATCGAGATCATCTTGTCCTCCGATGTTTCTTCTTGATGTGAAACACCCAATGCAATGGGTCTTTGGCTCTTCCTTTTCGATCTCGTACAAGCTTTTTGCTAAATTCATAAGCCTTGAGATCTCGAAAACAACTTGAAGGTGTGTCTTCTTCATGAAACTTTCTTATTTCTTCTATTGCAATCACCTTCATTTTCCAAACATCTTTTGCAGTAGAGCTTCCAAGATTTTGGTGTTTATTTCTTCTTTTGAATAACTTACACTCAAGAGGTAAGTTCATCCGTAATGAAGATTAAATCTTGATTCCATTTGCTCAATGGTTTCATTTGGCAAAGATCTTGAACTTTTGGAACTTCTTTCCGCCACACCGATTTTATTCTTCTTTATTGCATCGGTGCCTTCACAGATCAATCAGATCTTGTCCCAAAGTTCCTTTGCGCTTTGCAATCTTTAACCTTCATGTACATATTGCTATCCAGGGTTCTATAAATGATGTCAATAGCAATATTGTTGAGGTTTGCTCTTTTCTGCCTTCTTCAGCATTCCATTCTCTTTTTTGGTTTATGAATGTACTCGCTTTATCACCCACTGTTATTGCCTTGGTAATCTCCAAAGTGGTCCATCGCTTAGTACATCCATCATCTCATCATGAGTTGCGAAAAGGTAAGCCTCATTCGACATTTATACTCATCAAATCTATCTAGAGAACACATCAAAGATAGTTCTAGCATACCGTGTGTTATCCATGATGCAAGTCTTTGAAAATCGGTAGAACTTGAAAGAAAGTTTCAAAGAATTTTCACAAGCACAACAAGTAGGATTTCTTCTGAGCGTAAGCACGCCTCCGATACCAATTGTTGGTCCCTTGAAAAGGATTTGGTTAAGTTTAGAGGAGGGGGTGAATAAACTTAACACTTAAAACTTTTGGAGTTAACAAATTCAAGAACTTCAAGCAATCTCGATACTTGATAGTCTGGCGATACCTCAATAGCCTCGCCGATAAACATGAGTCTCACCTCGATAGTTGAGTTTGCTTTGAATTTGTGCAAATGGAATTATATCAAAATTAAGACTTAATACTTGTTGTTAAATATGATACTAAGTATTAGATACTCAGTAGTGCAAGTGTATGATTTCAGTTGCTAGATTCAGTAGGTTGATGTGTAAAGTAAACTAAGTGCAGAAAGTAAATGCTGAAAATAAGTAGGCAGATTTTATAGTGGTTCCAGGTGGTGTAATCCTGTCAGTCCACTCTTCTCCTGTGATGTTGGAGGAAATTCACTAGAGATCTTTGATGTAGCTTTTACAAAGATTCCTAAGGTTGCTTGTCCTTCACCAATAACTATGGCTTCACAAACTGAAAACTGGGAACAGGTAGGATTGCTGCTCCTGAGTCTTCCACTGGTCCTTGAAGGGTAGGATTGCCTCTTCACCAGCTCCACCACAAACAACAGTCTTTCACACAACTGTGCTTCACTGTCTTCAACAGATTCTTTATAAAATAAAGATTGAATCAAATTAATGATTCATTGCAAAGCACTTGATTAGGATGATATAATCAAGCGCTTGCGCGTGCTTCAAGTGTGTATGCTTGATGTAGCTTGAATGCGTAATACACTTGAAGAATTTCTCTCGATCGGAGCTTTAAGTTCATAAGTTCAAAGCAGGTGTTTTTCACTCAATAAAATATCTCTTCAAAGTTTATCGCCATCATCTTGTTTCTGAGTTGAAAGTCCTCTATTTATAGGCAAGAATGCATGTGACTTGTATTTGAAATTCAAATGTAACCGTTCCTTGTTTTTGTCCCATCTGATTTGCATTCTGTCACTATTCATAGGACTGACAAGAATGCATTCTGTCACTATTCAGTAAGTTCAGCAGGGTGTTTTTCAGCTCAATAAAATATCTCTTCAAAGTTTATCAGTTTTCATCATCTTTTTTCTGAGTTGAAAGTCCTCTATTTATAGGCAAGAATGCATGTGACTTGTATTTGAAATTCAAATGTAACCGTTCCTTGTTTTTGTCCCATCCGATTTGCATTCTCATCACTATTCATAGGATCGACAAGAATGCATTCTCATCACTATTCAAGAAGTTCAAGAGGTGTTTTTCACTCAATAAAATATCTCTTCAAAGTTTATCGGCCATCATCTTTTTCTCGAGTTGAAAGTCCTCTATTTATAGGCAAGAATGCATGTGACTTGTATTTGAAATTCAAATGTAACCGTTCCTTGTTTTTGTCCCATCTAATTTGCATTCTGTCACTATTCATAGGGTCGACAATCGCCGTAATTCCTTTTGATAGTGCGATCATTCACCCTTTGACTTATATCCAATGGATAAAAATATGAATCATCCCAACGTTCTTTTAATCTCAACCTTTGATTTGTTTGATAAGTCGAGGTAGTTGGTCATCCTTATCCATGTAATCTTTCAATATAATCTTGAATTAATCGAGGTATATTATCGCAGTTCATCATCTGTTTGAGATACCTATCGATCTATTGAATCGCAATTTGTTTTGTGTATAAAATACAATGCAACTGACTTCTTTTATCTAACTTTTATTTGTGAAGTTAGAGTACACCTTTTTAATTATAACCAAGTTCCAAACATTATCCAACTTATGGAACTTAGGCCTTCTTCACAAGGTATATGTAATCAGTTTAGGTCATCACAGACTTGCCTAAATTCTGATTCCATATCCTTGACTTAAATTACTATGTTTGATCCCTTAGCCTTCTGTAACTGAGTTTGAGCCCTCACCTTCTTCCGGTCTTCGGCGGGTTTCAGACTAGTCTCTTGACCTATCTACCTCATCGATATGGACCATCTCTGACGATATGAATCACCGACCATTCTGATGCTTGTTTGATCAAACCTATTCATAAATCAAACTCTAATAAACCTATACATTTGATCTAGACATCTTTTTGCCTTTGCAATATAACAGCTAGTCTGGCACTCATCATCAAAACATAGAAATAGGTCCAACAAAAACTTTCCAATCTCAGGTATGAATCTCTCGAGTTTGGCTGCTAAACTTCGTGTAGCATACTACAAGACACAAAACGAAAATAAAAAGGCTAGTGACCTACCTCGGCGGCTGTTACACACGCCTGGCAGACTCAAAAATTCAGACTTTGACTACTAACTTGACTCTAAACTAACAAAAACGATTCTGCCAAAATTGGACCCTCGGTTTACCGCGGTAGAGCCCCAGTAAACCGGACGCTATTTTCAGATTTTAACAAAACTGACTCTGTACGACTCCTGTCTAAACAGACTATAAAATAGACTCGATTAAACAGACTCAAATATATACAAAAAAATCAATCTTAAATAAAAAGTATTCTTGACACAAGTCCCCGGCAACGGCGCCAAAAAATCTTGATCGCGTTCAAAGCACTTACTAGCAATAGGACTAGGTCTATCATAGTAGAGTACTGTAAAGTAAAAGTCGATCCCACAGATACTCGTATGAACGTATAATTATCGAGATTGAGCTTGTCACGATAACGGTTTATGACCAACTATAATATAGACAGTAGTAAATTTGGTGCCACTGGTGCCTCAAACCAACAATATTAAGCTAGCTCGAATGAAGCAAATCGAGTTTCTAATGTATTAGTTCAATTATGAGTAATTAGTTATTCCCCCCACACATGCAATAGTCCTCCCCATTGGTGAACTTATTCATTGTTCAGCTACGGGTACAACTCCTAACCCTATTTACTCCGACAATGGTAGTAGACAATCTATATGCAAGCTACCATCTTTAATTGGTCCGTAATAGCCCATACGCATAAAGAACAAGAGCCGCCGATATTGAGCGCTAAATCATACTCAGAACCGCTTCTAGACAAATTGCCGACATTGATCAAACACGTTCTTGTGGTCCATTCTAGATAATGTCCAAACATAGAACTTCACTATTCATATTTCATGCCAGTTTACGATGACATGCAAATAGTTGATCAGGCTAAAAATATGTAAATTAAATCTATCGATCAACATAGTTGGCACCGATTATCATGAATTAGTAATTTACTAGGTATTCAGATTTAACGATATAGACCATCGCAGATCTGAAGAACACAACTACTATTCCATGATTTCTTCACCAAAGAATCAGATCTTTAACACATGGGGTAAAATAAACTAACTACTACATAATTAAACTAAATAAGCAATCAAAACATACTAGTCGAATAGAACAACGATAGATCTACATCTTGGAAAAGACAGAAAATCATACCCTCAAAGACGAGCGTAGATCTCCCGCATATCTCTCCTTAGGCGGCGACTCCGTCGTCTCTCTGACCAGAACTCATAAAATAAATAACAAAGAACTTTTATTGCATAATAATTGTAGTATTTGTGTGCTACCAATGTTACATTGAAGTCTGAGGCAAAGCCTCTTATTTATAGCTATCTAAACCGACTTAGAAACACCTAGTAGTACCCCTCGTCCAAGAAAATGCATTTCTGATTGATCTGAATCCCAGGTAAGTCGGCACCGCCTCCTGGGTTACCGGGGGTATTTTTATCCTTTTTCTTCAGCCGACTTAACTTGGAAGGTTCTGGAATACCCTAGGCCCATTCTTTTCGTTCAGTCCACTCCAAATTCATCTATCATTCTCAGCCCAATATTTCGTATCCTGAAAATAATCAAATAATACACGAAATAATATCAAAATAGGGAAAATAAATGCTAAGTGTAGATTTCTCGACTCACGAACCCGGCATATGATATTCAACTCAAATGGTTCGTATCTATAGGTTGAAACAACTATTTTTAGCTCGTAATGGATAGAAGGTTGATGCCTTAGGATAGACTATTTTGACCGTCATCACACTTACAATTTACAATGAATATGGGATTAGGGTATACGAGATATCCAGCAGTATTAGAAGGATACTATGATGCAAACTGGATATCTGACTCAAAAGATTCGAAATTCATGAGTGGATATGTATTCACTATTGGTGGTGTTGTGGTGTCATGGAAATCTAAAAAGCAAATGTGCATAGCTCATTCCACGATGGAACTAAGTTTAATGTATTAGACAAGGTGGGAAAAGAAGCAGAATGGATTCGTAATTTCCTAGAGGACATTCCATGATGGCCTAAGCCTATTGCTCCAATTAGCATACATAGTGGTAGTCAGTTGGCTATAAGCCAGGCACAAAATAGTATGTATAATGGTAAATATCGACATATACATTGCAGTCACAATACTATTAAACAACTTATCTCTAATGGTTTGATTTCCATCAATTTTGTCAGATCGAAGAAGAATCTTGGGGATCCCCTTACCAAAGGCTTACCTAGAGATCAAATGTCAAAATTGACAATCGGAATGGGACTACAGCCTATTACAACAAAAACTTTGTAATGGTTACCAAATCATGTTGACTGGAGATCCAGGATCATGGTTCAAAGGGACAATTAAGTTACGAAGGTTCAGCGAACACTTACCCATTCTGGGAATAAAAGTGTTATATGTCAGGGGTGTAAGGTTAAGTGAAATCTTTTAATGATTCATATAACTTGGTTAATTCAAGTGCGGTATGGCAGAATACTCTTGATAGGAGATCACTTATGTAAATGTGATGTGGGGCCGCTGCTGTGAGAATACAAAGGCTTGAATTCTCTAAGGCATTTTCTGAAACCAGGGGTGGTGTGTCATTAAACCACCAAAATTATATTCTTTCTCACTCTATAACTAGTACATGGTAAGTCGGGGTCGATCCCACGAGGAACAGTTGATTATTTCTTTTCAGAACAGTAATAAAACAAATTGTGTAGGGTAACTTTAAAATTATGTATAAAATCACAAAGTATGCAGAATTAAATACTGGCAGAAAAATTAGAAGCAGAATAGAGAAAATAATTGAGGAAAAATCAATGTAAGAGGATTCCAGCTAAAGCAATTATTGTCTCCCTTAATCTTTACAACTGATCATTGATGCATAAATTACTCGTTGCACTCGTAATAAATTAGTTATAACTGTCGACAATCGCCAAGCAACCAATTTGTCCTAATTTCGATAAGCAGGACAATGCGTAGCACATCTCTCAACAATCGCCAGAGGTTTGGTGAGAGCAATCACATTAACGCTTGGAAAAACCTAGGTATTAACGCACGTCAGGTTAACATTAACCTTGATTACTTATTTCCACAACAGGAATCCTACGACTGCGAACCGGCAGGCAATATGTTGTTCACCACTAAAAATCTAATCTTTTCGACAATCGTCTCGATTAGATTTTTGGTATTCGATTATGCAATTAAACTAAAGACTCTGCAGTAGTAATTAATTCAATGAATTAATCGTGATTCGATAATAGCAGGAAACAAGCAAATACTGCAAATTCAACGAGGATAGAAACAAATTTGATCACACAATTGCATGATCAAGGGATTAATAATGCTTTAACTGTAAAAGAGAAAATTAGCTACTCACCGGCATAATAAAAAGGCACAAGAAATAACCAAGAATACCTTATTCAATTGTAGAAAAGAGAAAAAAGATTGAATTGTTGATGAAAGAAAAACCTAGATCATCCAAGAAAGAAGAAGTCGTCTCCAAATTCTGAAAACGAAAGATGCCATCGAAAAAATGCGTTCCTTCTACACCCCTTTTTTTGTTTTCACATTCTCCCTCTTTTTTTTAACATTTCGGGATTATTTTTAATAAATAATAAGATCCAATAATAAAATAAAAATCCTAATAAATAAAATAAAATAATCTGTCCAGAAAATACAGACCATGAGAAAATAGAAGAGTAAATCCATGAAATCCAGCTCGTAAATGGAGTCTTGGCTTGGGCCTTGACGGCCTTTTTCGTCTTCTCGCAATAGTCAGGATCCCATAAAAACCCAGTCTTTAATTCTTGAATTCTTCATTTCTTCAAAATCCGACTCTTGTGACCAATAAATCGAGAATTTCTTCACTTTCTTCTTCCAAGCTCCTCAATCCTGAAAATCAACAAAAAGATACCCGAACAAATGCATCTCTCAAGAAAATAGGTATAAATTACGCACCAAAACATCGGTAATTATGGACTTATCAACTCCCCCACACTTAGACAATAGCTTGTCCTCAAGCAATGCACACTCATCCCAGAAATAATAAAAGAAAAATGCATGACCCTAAATCCTAAGTGCATGACCTAAGACTACATGAATGCAAAGCACCAAAAGAACTCCAATTAATGACGCCCGTCCAACTCTCTCATCAACCCAATATTTTATAAGGCAAATCAAAGGATGCTCAAGCAAGACACACCACACACTAGTGTTCATACAACTAACATTAACTCACTCGATCATAACCCTTAAAGTGGCAAAATAAAATAGTGACATCTTGTCCTCATGGGTAAAACTCTCAAAATAATGCATAGGGACAATTCACTCTCTCAAAAATCAACACACAACCAAGAATTGCCATAGATTTGCATATCAATCAAATCTCCACCACTATGTATTCAAAATCCAATGCACATATCATGAGGTCTTTAACAAGGTTTTAACAGGGCTAGGGACTGAAAACAAGGTAGGGAAAAAAAGGGAATATATGGGCTAAAGGTCAAGGAGAAAGCATGAATAACCACATCAATAATCACATAGTCACCAAAAATGATTCCAACTGAAACGCTCAACATGGCTCCAAAACATCACATCTCATAACTCAGAATCGAAGTGCAAACAATACTCTCCAAAGAAACTTGCAAAAAATGCGCGAGAACAAGCTACTTCTTCAATATATGAAACACTTCTTCCTTGTAAGGTCTTTTTTTTTCCTTTTGTTTTGTTTTTCTCTTTTTCCCATTTTTTTTTCAATCCCTTTTTTCATTAAGATCTTGAAATTCACCTTCATAACATAATCGTGAGCCATACTTCTATACATATTCACTTCTAGGTACTTTCTCAAAATTTCATGCAATTATCCATACAATCTCTTGACAATAGGGTCAACAGAAGAGGGGATATTGATGACGTAGATCAAGTAATAAAATACTTGACCACCATAAACCAATACTAGCAAGAGGATTAGGCCCATCGTAGTATAGCTATAGTGAATCAAGGTCGATCCCACAGGGAACCAATTGTTGATCATCTTATATACAAACAATTAATTAAACATGTCAAGGACATAGAGGCGGTCTACGACCAACATAAGACAAGAAAGGTAAATACACGACTCGACACAACGTAATTAACCTCCCCAATTATAGTCTTTATCGTTTGGACCTAGATAATTTATATAATAAACTGAACTTATTAACTGTCAATCCGTTTGTATCTATCTTAGATTGGCTACGAGAGTCATCCTCTTAAACTTGACTTAGCATCGGTTAGGTTGCTAGATCACTGTGCTACATTACGTGACTTCACCTTTTGGGTATCCATCTCATATAACTTGCACGCTTACGATACTAAGGATGCCGATATTAATCGTACACCTCGTCTAGGCAACATTCCTATGGTTATGCGTACTTCCTAAGCGATTACTCAAGCTCTCGTCCAACTAGCAATTACCAAGTTATACTCTCATGCTAATCTACTACGTACGTAAAGCAGGTGCATGCAATTCCCGAATATAAACCTACCTAGATAACGCTGAACGTCCGTGAAGAGCAATTCATAAGCCTACCTAAGAGTTTTATATTGGTATTTCCTTTTTACACGTTTTAATTCAACTAAGTGAGTAACGTAGCCATAGCCATACCTACTTTGAGATAATAAATTCAACTAGGCTAAACCTACAATAAAGACGTGGCAGAAATACCTGATGAAACAGGGCTCGGTCGACCGAGTGTAAGGCCTCGGTCGACCGAATGACACCTTTCGGTCACCCGAATGATTTCAACCTAGAATACATCTTAGAATATATCTCTCAGCGTTTCATCATACGAATGTAGTTAAACAAGAATTAGACACAGATTCATATAAACTAACATAGATACGCATTAATTAAATCAAGTAGATTCATGAATAAATACTAAGTGTATGACGTAGGTTATGGGATCCCCATAGACAAGGATTCGCCACATCCCTAACGTCATAGCTTAGATCTACATCATCTAGCTATGATTAACTAATTCAAACGATAAAACATAATTGGGAGGGATTAATTACTTAAAAGAAAGAAACATAAAATAAAGGCTTACATATTGCAGCCCTTAAATTGCTGGAAACCCTCAAATTGTTCTACATTGTATCAAAGTTATATTATGAATTGTAAGATTGAAGAAAGAATGAAGGGATCGTATGTATGTCTAAGGTGTGTGTTGGTGTGTTTTTACAAATTTCGTAGCTGCTGCTTATATAGAGGTTTTTGCCGACCTAGGAAGGATCTAGACGATATACACACGATTTCTGCCGGATAAACTTCAAGTGACCGAGCCGACTCTCTCGGTCGACCGAATGGATAGGCTTGGTCGACCGAGCCCTTTTTTACACGTGTTAAATGCGTCTCTTTGTCTGACTTGTTCCCCACTGCATTATTTTGAACTGATCTGATTTATCCTTTGATTAATGCTCCGATTTTCCTCTTCATTATCTTGAGATTTCTCGATTGCACGATATTTATCTTCCCGATTTATCACGATCTACAAAATCAGCAATTATCGCTTTAATAAATCTGTTTTAATAATAAAAATAGCTAAATACCAAAAATCATATTAATCATCACTTAACATTAAATAATAAATATAAACAAGTGATTTAATACGAAATATATATTATTTGGCTCGATTTAAGGATAATGTTGATGACATTTACGGTATAATTTGACCGTCATCAACTACCCCCCACTTAGACTTTGATCGTCCCGAACAAAGCATCAATAAGTCATTCCCCAAGACAACATTTTCTATGGTCAAAGCATACTTACACAAGAAACTCAAGTCAACTCATACTAGTCATGCTCATAAGATATCCATTATTCCCTACTTACTATGAATCGAAGTGATGTGTGCATGTGCATTTAGTTTTATATATATTCGTGGAAAGATTAGAGTTTATGCTAACTTTGCAATCTCAACCTACCAACCTCAAAGATTCATACTTCTTATGCCTCGCAATGGTTGAGAGCACTAGAGCAATAAGCAAGAGCGTATCTATAGGGATTTTGGACTTGGAGACCGAGTACTACTCAAAGACTCTTAAAAGTTGAATTTCTTCAATTCTTCATATTTTTCAAATACTATCAATCTCAAGGAAGAAAACTTTTTAGAGTATCCCCCTATCTTAGATCATGTATAGCATTGAATATTACCACAAGCGCGGGGCTACTTTGGTAATGTCACTACAAGCCCAGTGTCTAACATTTTGCTAAAACACAGGTACATCTCAAACTTATTACTCTGCTTTAATGGATAAAAGATAAGAATGCATCAGCAGATAGATATTGATACTAAGTTCACATAACCAATCATCTATGCAATGTACACATAATTTCTTTAGTTATTATGATTTGCGCGGTATACTCGATTCACAGATTGAGTAATTGAATAATAAATAACTACTTGCAAAAACGGGCATGAATATCCTTAAATTTACCTAACATAAGTATAAAATGATCATGTACTCATGAAACTTGGAACTCACAATTCTAAGGGTACGAGATACATAATATGGTATTTATTCAATTTTTTCAATCATGTGCCGTTTCATTCAATTTTCAATTATAACATAACATGGCTAAGTCTCCTCCCCCCCCCACTTAAACATGGCATTGTCCTCAATGACAAAAATAAATGAGAATTTAAGAAAAAGACTTAGCTCTGGAACGGGTCCAAGTAAAGGAAAAATATCGGAGTAAATTTCAGCACGTCGTGGAGAGATAGACACATCCTGTATAAGCAAACAAACTCCACGAAACCATCAAATACAATGTCCATGGAAGTTATAAAATAATGTGGCAGTAATGAGGTATAAATACCTAAAAACAGTTTAAGCCACTTTATTTTATACAACCAATGACAAGGGAAACCAAAAAGAAAAATACTAAATAGAAAGAAAAATAAACAAGCAACTAAAGATGGTGGTCTTCATCTACAACCTCCACCGCCTAAATATTCTTAAAACCGGGTGGAGAAGACAAAGATCAAAAAGCATTACCCGACATGGGAAAACATGAGGGTGACTCGATCGAAAAGGTATTCAATCCAGGAAAAGAGAAACTTGGTGAGGTATAACAGATTGAATGCGACCTATTGGCTAAAGATAAAATCAAATACTTAACGCAGAAACTTCTCGCTTGCATTGGATATCAACAACTTAGGGAGATGTAGCTACTCATCGAAATTACTAATAACCCAATGTATCACGTAAAAGTCATAACCGTCATCAACAAGATCGGATCGGTGTGATAGTTCAGAACAAAACTTATCATCTAGAAATGCCGAAATAGTCGGAAAAGTGTAAAATTTATAACTTCCAGTAGAAAGATAGGTTGTATTTTGATTGAACCAAAAACTCTTAAAATCTAGCTAGGGTCAGAGCTACACTTACCCCAACTAGTATCATGAAAATCAAAATGATAAAAGATAATCATTAAAGCTTAGCAATAGTTCAAATTCCGCAACACATAGGTATTGTGTAAACAAAATGGAGGTTGAGACTATGATGGGTTTAGAAAAAGATACACATAAGGATGGGAAGAAAAGATAAAGGGTGGGTAAGAAATTGTGTTTATGGGATTGAGAATTGTTTAAAGGAATGGGATTGGGTGGGAGAGTGAAACGGATGGAAAGAAAGAGAGCGATGAAAGAATGGTTAGAAATGTGAACTGTTAAAGGTGATTGGTGAGAGGATCGAAAAGTTTGAAGGTGAAAAAGTGTAAAGGGAAGGATAAGGATAATTGCGAATGAATTGCACACTACTTTGGATTTTCACTTGGATCACTTTTCTAAAAGGTTTTAGAAGTTGACCAAAATTGTTCTTGTTCACACCAATCATTCTCTCTGTTACATTTTCAAGAATTCTCAAGTTCTCTTAATGCCTCCATCTTAAGGTGGATTGCTAAATTTCCTTTTATTTAGCAATTTCTTGACTCTCCTACGGAACTCTATTTCACGTGGCCTATATTGAGTAAAAAAATTTTGCACATCCTTAGCCCAATGACAATCGGAACACGGCAAAATAAAAACCTCAACATATGTCACGTTACTTTTATTTGACTCAAAGAAAACAAAACCTAAAATCCTAAAAAGAAATCCTAAGGGTTTTAAAGAAGTAGTTACGAGTTTAAAGTCCTCACTGACTTTCCAAAAATTATCCTTGTCGCTTATCATTCTTGGATCGCTGAGACTTTGACCCTTCAAGCACTATAAGAGGTGGGCTTGTTGCTTTTATGATTAATACCCTTCCTTGGTTGTGAGACCTAGGAAACGACATTTATCCATACCATTTATCCAAAGCTCTTACCTCGGCTCGCTTTTAGGAATTAGTGAATTCTACGAAACTCGGTTAAAATTACGGTTTTGGCCTTGACAATAAGAAACAATGAATCAAAGTACTCCGAATAAGGTCGTTTATGTAGGCAAGCCTACGCCGTCTCATTCGTTGGAACATATGTGACGATTCAGGCCAATCCGTCAAGATTAAGCCCCGTTTAGCCCGAAGGCTTATCGGCTATGCTAAGTCTTGTTGAACTAACATGTAACGCATATCACACGTGGAGGGAGTCGATTGAGCCGGCTCGGTTGAACTCGCCACCATGGTTAGACCATTTCGAACCCATGTACTAAGAGTCTCCGATTTCTAAATTGTCACCCAGCGCGTAATCTCGTTTTCGCTTTAAGGTGGGTTCACCGAGAAGCCATCACCATAAAACTCAACGCAAAGCGTAGATTGTGTTCTCTCAAAACTCAACATCTTCTTTAGATTGTGAATGCTTAAACTACACAATTTGTTGCTCCTCTGGTCAGTAGAAGCAATCTCATGCATAGGACAAAGAGATTTTAACAGAACTACGAGAAACTCTTTTTTCACTGCTTCCTTTCAACGACTACATGTTTCCCTACACCCTCTAGATGAGAAAGATATGGGGCAAAACCTTCGACACTAATAAAATTAATCTTACAAACCAACTCCGGGCTAAGATTCATACTAAGGTTCATGTATAGGCTAACTTATGCTCAATAAAAAACCAAAAGGCAGTAAAACATAAGCAAAAAGGTAATACCTTGCCTTCAACATTGTACCACGAAGAATTTAAGCCTTTAAAATTTTTTCGGAGCCATCTTTCTGCTTTAAAGGTATTGCTTCCATCGCTTTTCCCATCTTAGATTCGTAGCTCCACATGTTTGCTGGGTTATTTTCTCAGCGCCCGCAAAAAATTACTGACTCAGATTATTGCTTCCCTGGTTTCTGCAAATAGAAGAAAAACAAAACAGACCGTAGACTGATTTTAACATGGTTTCCCATGCTGCTATCAGACCTACGGATTAAACATACGGGGATAAACAGACACGCGAAATCCCATAAAATAGAACCAGGCTCGCTGGCAAGGAGAGCGCGCTCTACTGAGAGCGAAACCAAATTATTCCAGATTCGAATTTTTACACATAGCAGACAACCAGAGGGACTCAAAACAGACTCTAAAACAGAAAACTTGACATGAATAAGAAAATTATTTATATATAAAATTGACCGTTGGTTCCCCGGCAACGGCGCCAAAAACTTGATGACGTAGATCAAGTAATAAAATACTTGACCACCATAAACCAATACTAGCAAGAGGACTAGGCCCATCGTAGTATAGCTATAGTGAATCAAGGTCGATCCCACAGGGAACCAATAGTGGATCATCTTATATACAAACAATTAATTAAACATGTCAAGGACATAGAGGCGGTCTACGACCAACATAAGACAAGAAAGGTAAAGACACGACTCGACACAACGTAATTAACCTCCCCAATTATAGTCTTTATCGTTTGGACCTAGATAATTTTTATAAAAAACTGAACTTATTAACTGTCAATCCATTTGTATCTATCTTAAATTGGCTACGGGGGTCATCCTCTTAAACTTGACTTAGCACCGGTTAGGTTGCTAGATCACTGTGCTACATTACGTGACTTCACCTTTTGGGTATCCATCTCATATAACTTGCACGCTTACGATACTAAGGATGCCGATATTAATCGTACACCTCGTCTAGGGAACATTCCTATGGTTAGGCGTACTTCCTAAGCGATTACTCAAGCTCTCGTCCAACTAGCAATTACCAAGTTATAGTCTCATGTTAATCAACAACGTACGTATAAGCAGGTGCATGCAATTCCCGAATATAAACCTAACTAGATAACGCTGAACGTCCGTGAAGAGCAATTCATAATCCTACCTAAGAGTTTTATATTGGTATTTCCTTTTTACACGTTTTAATTCAACTAAGTGAGTAACGTAGCCATAGCCATACCTACTGAGATAATAAATTCAACTAGGCTAAACCTACCATAAAGACGTGGCAGAAATAACTGATGAAACAGGGTTCGGTTGACCGAGTGTAAGGCCTCGGTCGACCGAATGACACCTTTCGGTCACCCGAATGATTTCAACCCGAATACATCTTAGAATATATCTCTCAGCGTTTCATCATCATAGCAGTTAAGCGATTAAATAATTGCGCATATTCATATAAGCTAAGATAGATACGCATTAATTAAATCAAGTAGATTCATGAATAAATACTAAGTGTATGACATAGGTTATGGGATCCCCATAGACAAGGAGTCGCCACATCCCTAACGTCATAGCCTAGATCTACATCATCTAGCTATGATTAACTAATTCAAACGATAAAACATAATTGGGAGGGATTAATTACTTAAAAGAAAGAAACATAAAATAAAGGCTTACATATTGCAAAATTTTAAATTGCTGGAAACCCTCAAATTATTCTACATTGTATCAAAGTTATATTATGAATTGTAAGATTGAAGAATGAATGAAGGGATCGTATGTATGTCTAAGGTGTGTGTTGGTGTGTTTTTACAAATTTACGTAGTCGCTTGCTTATATAGAGGTTTTTGCCGACCTAGGAAGGATCTAGAAGATATACACGCGATTTCTGCCGGATAAACTTCAAGTGACCGAGCCGACTCTCTCGGTCGACCGAGCCCTTTTTTACACGTGTTATACGTGTCTATTTGTCTGACTTGTTCCCCACTGCATTCTTTTGAACTGATCTGATTTATCCTTTGATTAATGCTCCGATTTTCCTCTTCATTATCTTGAGATTTCTCGATTGCGCGATATTTATCTTCCCGGTTTATCACGATCTACAAAATCAGCAATTATCGCACAATAAATCGGTCTTTAATAATAAAAATAACTAAATACCAAAAATCATATTAATAATCACTTAACATTAAATAATAAATATAAACAAGTGATTTAATACGAATATATATTATTTGGCTCGATTTAAGGATAATGTTGATGACATTTACGGGTATAATTTGACCGTCATCAGATATCGTTAGAAAAGGCCAAGGGTTTATTTTCTGGAGTTTCTCAAAAGAAAGGGACAGGCTAGACGGGGCTCACTAGGGGGTATATAATATGGGTAGGCTAACAAAAGTGGGTCTAGAAGGGGTTAAATCCTAGGTGCCTCAATCATTTAAGTGCACTGAACCTGAAAAAAATATGGTCTCAAAATGCATGTCAATGCAAATTCTAGAATGACATTGGAGGTGTAAATACCACTCAAAGGAACAAAAATGAGCGAGTGCGCTCTTTGGCCATGTGAAACATCACTTTTAAGTGGATTTTTGTTAAGACTCAATGATTTTACCCCCAAAGTTCACAAACAAGTGACCTAAGGTGAGTGTGTATCAACAAAAGTGTGTTTACATTGATCAATTACAATTTGATTATTATTACTTCACGCTAGATTTACATGAAAAAGTTGGTAAAGTGTCATCAAAGGCATACTCGGTGCTATGAGGTCCTAAAATGTCCTAAATATGCAATTCTAATATGCCAATGCATGAAAAGCTCCCCACACTTAAATCATATATTGTCCCCAATGTATGCTAAAAGTGGATGGAAGAATGCAATATATGGAATGATATGCAACTAACATGGTGTGCATGATATGCAATTAGTACTAATCTAATATGAAAGAAAAAAATAAAAATAAAAGTGATGACAATACCTTGCCATTCAGACCATGGCGCGAGGAATCAACGTCTCGGAGAGCCATCATCATTGCCATATGCAATTGTGTCCTGGGTGGTGCGGGAGGGAATAAATGCTTGGAAGGATTCTGGACTCGCTGATGATGCTTGTGGAAGGAGAGAAAGGGTGGAAGTGTAGGAGGTGGGTGGGAGTAGAAAAATCGGGGTGGGAAGTGAAAATTTAGGGTGGGAGAGGCATATCAATTTCTTTTTTTATTTTTATTTTTAGAATCAACTCCTCCCAATTTCATTAGGATCCCGACTTCATGGAAAGTGAAAACCTCTTTTCTTGGACAAGCCTTTAACTTCCTAGGATCCCCACTTAACCAAAAAGTGAAATCCTGCATCCTTGAAATAATTTTCAAAGTTCCTACCAACTTGATGGAAAAGTGAGATTAGCCTTTCTTCAAATATGCCCACATGCTTGTGCCTCCACTCATTAACTTCAAATGAATGCCTCCTATTTCTTCACAAAATTCAGTTTTTCACCTGCAAAACAGACAAAATCCTCCACCAAAAATGCAAATTTCTCTTTTTTCACTTATTCAACAAAAAACAAAACAAAATAAAATTACCAAATTTATTTTAAATTCTCCAACACCGGGTGCATTTCTTCACCCTTGGGTTGATCAACATCTTCAACTATCTCAAGTGTCGGATAAATATTGGGACAATCGTCTTCATCGTCATACCATACAAGAGGAGAGGATGCTTTTAACTTTTGATCCTTAAGCCAATCCACTTCAGTTTTCAGCTCATCAATTTTCCCTTGCATATTCTGAACCCATGCGCTTTTTTTTTCTCTAAACTGTGAAAGATCTTGCCCAATTTCTTGTAGAAACTCTACATTAGCTTTTCGGAGCATTTGCGTTAGATTGTTAGTAAGAGATTGCATCATGGCTTCAAGAGATTCATTTGAATAAGGTATCGGACTTTCAAGATCACTAGACGGCTGAGAAAGTGATTCACCATAGCTCCAATCTGGATAACTCGGCTCACTAGGATAACATCTCTCCTTATATGAATTATTCACCCGGCATCCATACACATCACGATTCGCCATAGGAGTTGCATAGTGGTAACTTGACATGCTTGCAAACAAGGAAAACACAAAACAACACAAAAAGAAACTATATACAAAATTCTAAAAGAAATAAATCACTTAGCACCGTTCCCCGGCAACGGCGCCAAAATTTGGTGTGTCGTTAAACTACCAAAATTATATTCCTTCTCACTCTATAACTCATACATAGTAAGTCGGAGTCGATCCCACGAGGAACATTTGATTATTTCTTTTCAGAACAGTAATAAAACAAATTGTGTAGGATAACTTTAAAATTATGTATAAAATCACAAAGTATGCAGAATTAAATACTGGCAGAAAAATTAGAAGTAGAATAGAGCAAATAATTGAGGAAAAATCAATTTAATAGGATTCCAGCTAAAGCAATTATTTTCTCCCTTAATCTTTACAACTGATCATTGATGCATAAATTACTCGTTGCACTCGTAATAAATTAGTTATAACTGTCGACAATCGCCAAGCAACCAATTTGTCCTAATTTCGATAAGCAGGACAATCGCTACTACTTATACTCTAACAGCGGAGCACATCTCTCAACAATCGCTAGAGGTTTGGTGAGAGCAATCGCATTAACGCTTGGAAAAACCTAACTCTAGGTATTAATGCACATCGGGTTAAATTTAATCTAGATTACTTATTTCCACAACAGGGAATCCTATAGGCTGCGAACCGGCAGGCAATATGTTGTTCACCACTAAAAATCCAATCTTTTCGACAATCGCCTCGATTAGATTTTTGGTATTCGATTATGAAATAAACTAAAGACTCTGCAGTAGTAATTAATTCAATTAATTAATCGTGATTCGATAATTGCAGGAACAAGTAAATACTACAAATTCAATGAGGATTGAAACAAATTTGATCTCACAATTGCATGATTAAGGGATTAATAATGCTTTAACTGGAAAAGAGAAAATTAGCTAATCACCGGCATAATAAAAAGGCACAAGAAATAACCAAGAATACCTTATTCAATTGCAGAAAAGAGAAAAAAGTTTGAATTGTTGATGAAAGAAAAACCTAGATCATCCAAGAAAGAAGAAGTCGTCTCCAAATTCTGAAAACGAAAGATGCCGTAGAAAAAATGTGTTCCTTCTGCGCCCCTTTTATTGTTTTCACATTCTCCCCCTTTTTTTCACATTTCTGGATTATTTTTAATAAATAATAAGATCCAATAATAAAATAAAAATCCTAATAAATAAAATAAAATAATATATCTAGAAAATACAGCCCATGAGAAAATAGAAGAGTAAATCCATGAAATCCAGCTCGTAAATGGAGTCTTGTCTTGTGCCTTGGCGGCCTTTTTCATCTTCTCGCAATAGTCAGGATCCCGACAATGCCCAATATTTAATTCTTGAATTCTTCATTTCTTCAAAATCCGACTCTTGCGACCAATAAATCGAGAATTTCTTCAATTTCTTCTTCCAAGCTCCTCAATCCTGAAAATCAACAAAAACATACCCGAACAAACGCATCTCTCGAGAAAATAGGTATAAACTATGCACCAAAACATCACTAATTATGGACTTATCAAGGGGTGATTCATGGCCAAAATGAACACAACCATGAGAACCAAATACGGTGTTAAGAGAAATATTATGTGAGTACTATTGTCTAGTTTTACAATAAAGGCTGAACAGTTCAAGACCTAGTTCACTGAATAGCCGAGTAGATCCGATAGTGTATCACTAAGGCAGGTTCAAAACCAGAACCTACCTCTCCTGATGCAATATTTTTCTGTCAGAAATCTTTTCAGGGTCTGAATTTGCATTAATGTCCATTCATATGGGGGATAGTTGGAGAAAATTGAGGGAAAAGGAAAAATGTAGAGTTGTTAACGAACAGAGCAGTTCTTGAACAAGCTCATGTTCGGCTCGTTAGTGTTCGTGATCTTTTGTTAGTTTAGCTTAACGAGCCGAGCTTGAACATGATTGTAGGCTCGTTCTCTTAACAAACGAACGCGAGCTTGGTTTGTGAATGTTCAAGTATGTTCGCCAACGTGCTTATATTTCTTTATTTTTTCAGAGACGCAAGAAACACACACCCATTAAACGCCCCAAACGGGGATCGAACCTTGGCCCCCCACTGGGAGCCAAGTTAGACCCAAGTGGATTACCACTAGGGTATGTACCCTAGTACGAACGTAACCCTAACTCAAACGAGGATAAGCGATTCATTCATCTAATTGAAATTATAGATTGATTTTATTTAACATTTACATATTTTTATAATGATTATTGTAGCGTGATGTATGTAATATTAATCTATAACATGTTATTTTTGCAGTTGCACTTTATGTTTTATACCATAACGAACCGAACTCAAGGTGGAAGACAACAATATGTTTAACGAGCCGAGCTCGAACACGAGCTCGAACATTTCATCATTGAAACGAGCCGAGTTTGAATTTTTTTTGTTCGGTTAACAAACGAACGAGCTCATGAGCTAAACGAGCTCGATTTCGAACCACGAATACTCGGTTCTGCTCGGCTCGTTAACAGCTCTAGAAAATTGATTTTTATATCATTTTTTACAACCACTTTGAGAGCCAGTTTCAGTTAGGCTCTTGTATAATTTATCAAGAGTTTATGATGACATTGAAAACTATGTGTGACGTAGATGAAGATAGATTTGAATCATTCAATTCGGATATCATGTGAATGAGATTTTAAGGCTTAAAATGGGTTAGTTGAAGAAGTTGAAGAGTTGTTAGTTGAAGAAATTGAAGAGTTCAATTTCCATTTCCCACATTGGGAAATGTGCCATCATTTCTCAATATATAAGTGGTGGAAGTTTGATAAGGGGTATGAGCTCCAAGAAAGAGGGAGAACTCAGAATGGTTTTATTGAGGTGAGGCTTTACTAAACGCGCGTGCGCGCCGCCGCCTAGCCCCCCATTCTTATTGACCGTTGGGCCTTGGGCCTTGGGGGAATGGGCCTTCATGGCCTGAGGCAAATATTAATTTATTGGACTAAGTTACATTTGATTTTGTCAAATAATTAATCAATATTCTGATGAGTAATTTGAGCTGAGTCAGAGTAATTCGATTTGAGCTGAGTCCTTTCGTCCGCTACTAGAGCTCCTTCAACTGATGGCTTTCAATACACTTAAAAGCTCAAAATGAGAGACTTTTCCCTTGTCTTCCTCCCTATATAATGATCCTCTACTGCAATGGAAAGAACACACTGAGGAATACAACACAAGTCTTACTACTGCATAAATTGTCGAAGAGTTTTCTGAAACTCTGCAAAAGTTCGATGTTGTTCAGAGTTGAAGTACCTCTCTCTTGAACACGTAAACTGTTGTTCGTGAGAGACATTTACATAATCGCGGGTACATGCCAGAGCAAATTTGTCTTAAGGACGGAGATCTTCTCGCCTCAGTTTCACATTTTATTACTTTAGGAAAAGGTAGAGAGGCAACCGCCTTACAAAAATAGTCCGAAAAAAGAACTGGAAATGTCGAAATACAACGATTATTCGAAGTCCCTCCGAGCAAGTCTCAGATTCTTAGCACGTTCCACCACCTGGGATAAGAAAATAGAGGCCGGGGGCCTTTCCTCAATGCTTCCATGAATAATCTTATTTCTCCACGTCCACACTCCATAAAGTGCCTCCCTCCACGTGAACTTCCAAGCTGTCGAGCCAAGATGTGGCTCCTCCTGCCGAAAAAGGTTCAAATGCAGCCAACCCTCAATGTTATCCACACCAAAAAACTTTCCCCAATTCTCACATGGTAAGCACAACTTCCAAAGAGTGGAAACCCACAGACAGTCCCTGAACGCATGCATGATCGTTTCGTCCTCCTCCCCACAAATCGTACAAGTTGGTGAAGGATCAATATGTCGCTTAGTTAGGAAATCGCCAACAGGGAGGGCCTCATGAGATAGACCCAAAGTAAATAATTACCTCGATTCGGACCCTTAAGTTGCCAAATACGGGTCCATAGATCACTTTCCGCATTCTATCAAGCCCATGCCGGAATTGCCAGTGGTATCATTTACTGTATTTTGTTGTTTCAATTCATTTCATTACTGTAATTGTTTTCATTTCCCGATATATAAATAAATTGTTCTTCGTCTTCATGTTTATTTATTATATTTCGCATAACATAAAACGGATGTAACATAGACATATATGCCCCTATCAAATAATAAATGCTATTTTTGAAAATGAAATTAATGTATAAACATTAAATGTTATGATAGAAGCATGTTTGGAAAATTCACATTAAATGATTTATTTGTTTTCTAAATTAATTTTTTTTATGGGACAATCCATTTTAAAAAGTGGACAATTTTTTTGAAACGGAGATAGTATTATTTGTAATTACGAATGAGGCTTGACCTAATGGCCAAAGTTGAGGTGATCAATAATAGGTTTTGAGCTATGATGCACCGACACTTTAATCTGGTCGTCGTGCGTCGTGTCCGACACAAGATACGACACGACACGTTCCAACACGCTCCGACACCGTGTCCGACACGTGTCGGCTGATTAAATTAATATTTTAAAATTTTAAATATCCGACACGCTTCCGACACACTGTCGACACTCCCCGATACGACACCGACACTCTTGAACCCAATTTTAAAATTTTTTTCTTTATTTAAATTTTCTTCAATGTAAACGTTAAAATACACGATTTTCATTTCAATAATAATTAAATAAATAATACGCCGTATCAAGTGTATATTTTTTTGTTAATAAACAATCATTTTTACAATTTGTAATATTTTGAAGGTCAATCACAATTACTTTTGGCAACGTATAAAGGTCGAATATCTATTATAGATATTCATAGAGTTTATATAATACCTATCTTATTTTGTCTAATTATTTCAGATATTTACGATTTTTTTTTGATAAATTGAATTTTATTTATATATATATATATATAACGTGTCAGCGGCGTATCGTGTCCTTAAATTTTGGAATTCGTCGTATCGCCGTGTCTACGTCGTATCGTGCGACGTGTCCGTGTTCGTGTCTATGTAACATAGGCTTTGAGTCTCATTAAAAAAGAAAACACTAGCAGCGTAGAGTAGCTAAACCGTTTTATTGTACTCTTATATGCTGATTAAATAAAACCCCTCAATCAATGTTCATTATGCATTCTGGCGCTCTGATTTATTGTAGAAGAATTATGGTATCCTTAACTGAAAAAATATTCAAGTATATATATTCAGAGCTAATAAAACGATTGTAATGCGAACATTTTCAGTAGAATTTTTTTTTTATTGAATGATCGGCTTTAGGATAATAATGACACGAGTCATAAGTTTATCAAAAAAAATTTTTGAAGAAGTTTATCAAACTTATTGTATTTTAAATTTTGGCTTGTAAATTTGTTTTTATATAATATATAATGTATTATATGTTTGAGGGGATGAGTAAATACTAAAACTTAATGGGTCAATTTTATGTATACGTGTTCATCAAAAAAACATTATTTATTGTTATATTATGTAAAGAAATCCAATCGTAAGGCCTTTATCTTTAAGGCTGACTTTGAAAAAGCTTTCGACTCAGTCAATTGGGGTTTTTTGGACTCTATTTTGGATCAGATGAATTTTGGATCTACTTGGCAGAAATGGATTTTGGGCTGTATTTCGTCGGCCTCTGTATCTATTCTAGTAAATGGGAGCCCTACGAGCGAATTTAAGATGGGGAGAGGAATTCGGCAAGGTGACCCTCTCTCTCCTTTTCTCTTTCTTTTTTGTGCTGAAGCACTTAATGTTCTTATCAAGAGAGCGGTGACCATTGGCAAGTTTAGAGGTATTGATATTGTTAAACAAGGTGTTTGCATCAACCTTACACACTTGCAATTTGCGGACGACGCCATATTTTTTGGAAGTTGGGACTTGGATAATCTTAAGAACCTTGGTAGGATTCTAAAGTCTTTTGCTCTAATCTCTGGATTGAAGATAAACATGAATAAAAGCAAAATATACGGTTTGAATATCCTTGATGGTAATTTAAATGAGGGTGCTCTATCCTTAGGATGTAATGCACCTCACTCCTTTTACGTACCTTGGCTTACCAATCGGTGAAAATATGAACCGCATCAATGCTTGGCAGCCCGTGATTGATAGATTCAGATCAAGACTAGCTGGGTGGAAGGGCAGATTACTATCAGCAGGAGGAAGGCTTGTCCTTCTCAAATCAGTGCTTGGCAACCTTCCCTTGTACTACTTCTCGCTTTTTCAGGCTCCTATTGCGGTAATCCGCACCTTAGAACAAATGAGAGCTCGATTCTTTTGGGGAGGGACAGGGGATGAGCGCAAAATCTCTTGGATCTCATGGTTCAGTATTCTCAAACTTAAACGCCAAGTGGGGCTAGGAGTTGGAGGGTTGAGTGAACAAAATATTGCTCTGTTGGGGAAGTGCTGGTGGAGATTTCTTTCGGAAAAAGGAGAGCCTATGGAGGAATATCATTCAATTGTTATATGGCAATGGGGGAGGTTTTAATCATGAAACTGGGACCGCGTAAAAAGGAAAAATTTGGGGTAGTATAATAGGGAACTTGGAAAAGATTGAAACTAAGGGAGTGAACCTTGTTTCGCCCATTAGATGGAAGGTGAGAGATGGAAAGCATATTAAATTTTGGAGGGATGTTTGGGTTGGGGATGAGCCTCTTTGTCAACGTTTCCTACGCATCGCTTAACCTTGCTAGTGATAAGGAGTGTGTAGTGGGAGCGATGGAAAATGAACGATGGCACTTGGAGTTGGGTGTGGGGCTGAGAAGAGAGATAAGAGGAAGGGAATCAGAGAGCTTATTGATCTTTTAGCTTATCTTCCCGATCTTTTCTTGGGTGCAGATCATTCGGATGCTCCGTCTTGGACCCTTGATCCCCGTGGTGTCTTTTCCGTTGTCAGATTAAAGAACTTGCTACTGGAAACTGATGTTCCTCGCCTTTTGGGTGTCTCTTCAACTCGCTGGAATAGCTTAGTTCCTTCTAAAGTAAACATTCTTAATTGGAAAGCAGCTAAATGTAGACTTCCCACTCTTAATAATCTATCGATAAGAGGCATCAGTCTTACTAGCCTCGTTTCCACGTCTTGTGGGTTGGACCGAGAGGACGAAACTCATATATTCCTACGATGTCCTTTTGCGGCACTAACTTGGAACAAAGTTTTTTCTTGGTGGCATGTTTCATTACATACAACTGTGGATTGGGGACCGTTTCTACAGCATGTACCTTTGTGCATGAAACAAATGAATTTATCAAAGGTATGGGACGCTATCATAAAAATCACGTGTTGGAGCTTATGGAAAAGAAGGAACAATCTCATCTTCAACTCAAAGCTTGCTTCGGTAGACGATGTGCTTGGAGAAATTCAAACTCTCAGTTTTTCCTGGATCAATTTGCGATGCGACAAATTTTCTTTAGATTGGGATATTTGGAAAGATCAACCATTAAATAACTTTAGATAGGCGTTGATTGCTTGGTTTAACGTTACTTTTGTTAGGAGTTTGATTTTTTACTGTACTGTATTGGAGTAACTCAACCTCTGTAATCTTGGTAGCTTATCTATTAGCTTAATAGTCTTTTAATATTTATATATATATAAGTTGTTGTTCAAAAAAATTATTTATTGTTATATATTTTTTTAGCTGGTTTGCTCTCCTTATAGTGTGCAACTACCTTTGAGTATAATGTGCAATGATCAATTTTATGTATACGTGTTCATCAAAAAAACATTTTCCTGGTAATCATAAAACCTAAAATCGATTCTTCACGATATATCATAATAATTATAAAATTTTCTCAAGAAACAATTTCTTTGAAATTAATCAATACTTGTTTATGCGATCGATACCCAATGACCGGAGATGTGTGGATGGGAGGACAAAAGGGGAAGAAGAACAGAAGCGAAGTCGTAGAAACGTAGACGAAGAGAAATGCGATTCCCTAAAAACAAATGCAATTGAAGGATTAATCTGTTTCTAATTGCTTTTTTGTTTTTTAATTTCAGGCAGTGGAATTAAGTGATGATGTTTAACCTCTTTAACAGGTTAAAGTCATTTTTATGGTACACAATATATTATAATGCATCACATCAATCTAACAATTCATATTATTTTAATATTGATATAACGATAAACTGGACCATCCAGTTTTTTTATACTGACTGGACCGTAGTATTTCTTCAAAAGATTTATATAAATGTATACATTATCTCCAACCTAGTTGAGTAGGTCCACAGTACTAAGTTAATAAGGAATTGAGTTGTCGGTAAAAAGAGAAATGATAAAATTAAAAGGGATGGGGAAAGAGGTGAATATGAACAAACTTATAAATATGGATTTCGTATTGTATGATCATTCTATTCAAAGAGTACACATACATACAATGTGTATAAATTGACAAAATATAAAAATATATAAGCCGTAAATATGTCCGTGAAAATCAATCTATTTTTCCAATTGCAAACTTAGTCTTCTGAGAATTAAACTGGTAGAGGACAAATATAAAAAAACTGAATACAAAACGTACCATAGCTGTGTGGTGTGGTGCAATGATCAATTTTTTTTAGCTGGTTAGCTCTTCTTATAATGTGCAACTACTATAATTCGCTAAATTCATTTTTGCAGGACGGGTTTATGTGTGTTTAATACTACTCCGTCCCAAAATGAAAATTCGTTTAGCCTTTTGAATTCGTCTTATAATATAACTCAATTTAGAATACAAATAAAGTATTTATTACATTTTTCTTGCTTTTATCCTTAATTTATTATACATTCATCTATTCTACAACTATTACATTAATAAGAATCAAATATTCTAGACTTTTACGTTAAAATTAGTTACACCACTTCCTTAATCTGTTTTAAAAGTCTAAACGGATTTACATTTTAGGACAGATGTAGTATATTAAAACAAGTTTCGTGAATGAAATGTGATTTTTTGCGACATAAATAAAGATATATGAGTGTTTGGCAATAAGTACAAAAACAAATCTAAAAAACTCGTTTGACTCATAATCGATAAGTCCATATAAATTTAAATTTGAAAAACAAAAAAGAACCGGATTCTTTCATCAATAAGGCTTACCTCAATATGGTTAAGCTGAGGTCTCAGAACTAAATGGTCTTTTATGTGAGTCTCAGTGTCTGCATGCGTGGGCTAAATGGTTAATTTCATTTCGGTGCAAAAAGAGAAGAAAAAAATGGATTCTAGATCTTCTATGTTCTCTCTTCTCCACCATTAAATTGATTCAACGATCCATGTCTATTCATTTAAGTCTTCAATTATCATATTTTGACAAAAGATTTTCACCGCTTCTCACTTTTACTTTTAAAATTTATACAAACCATAATAATCACCCCACCGTTACCCTTCACACGATTCCTAGTTTGATTTACAGAAAACATAATAAAACCTCCATGGGATGATGAAAACGAAGGAACAGGAGCAACGGATATTTTCTTGATTATGACGGATACGATGATATTCCCTTGGATATTAGTACCATATATAACAAACAGAATCTAGTACCAAGCCCATGATTGTGACACTTGTCACTAAATCTAACCATACAACTAATTACTAATACCTTAATTTGTTCTCCCCTCTCAAACGTTTATGTGGATCAACCATATTGAGTTTGGCCTTGAAATTACAGAAAGTAGAAATAGGTAAAGGATTGGTGAATATATCTGCTACTTGTGCAGAAGAAGGTATATATCACACTTCCAGCTTCTTGTCAAGGATCAAATTTCCAATATAATGAACATCAACCTCAATATGTTTAGTATTAGCATGATAGACAGCATTCTTAGCCAATGTTGTTGCCCAAATATTATCACACCACAAAACTGGAATAGCAAGAAGTTTGAACTTCATTTCTGCTAAAAGTTGTATAATCCATTGGATTTTTGCTCCTATATTGGACAAAGCCCGATACTCAGATTTACATCTTGATCTAGCCACCATTGATTGCATCTTTGAACTCCAAGTGATAAGAGAATTTCCCAGATACACACGATAACCACTTGTGGACTTCGTGTCAGTGGGATCTACTGCCCAGTTTGCATCAGTGAATTCATGTAGCTGCAGATTGTCACTAGGTCTAAAATGCAAACCCTGCTTCAAGGTTCCATGTACAAATCTCAATGGCCTTTTTATGGCTTGCCAGTTGTTCGGTAAAAACGAGTTTTACAATTTATAACCGAAACACCCCAAGTATAAGGATCTGTAGTAAAGGATGTTAACGGGTCGTCCTAAGGGAGTGGAATGTTTATCGGATCACGGGACAATTATTCTATCGATTATGTCACAATTATCTATCTAAACTAAGGTTGAAACTAACTAAAACCTAAACCTAAGAATTAAAACTAAAACAGGAATAAGCAGAAAATGATAAAACAGAAAAAACGGACGAACGTTCACTTTAATGAACGAGCGTCTGGAAACTAAATCTAATGGACGAGCGTCTGCTATTGCGGACGAGCGTCTAAATACGAACTGAAGCAGAAAAGTGCAGGAAAACAGCAGGAAACTAGGGTTTATATAACTAAAACTTAAACTAAACTTAATCTAAACGATTCGATAATAAACAATTAAAGGAAAACACAGCAAGGCGACTAGATTCCACCCATCAACCAACAATCCCAACTAGATGGTGATTAAAAAGACATAGTTTTTAGTAGTGATTTATTCACGAATTCAATTAAATATCTTCAACCAAATTCTAGGGTTTCGTTTATCTTTTCAAACAAACTAAACATGCAATCAACACGAAATCACGAGATTGTTTCCAAACTCTTACTCAACTAATCATGCATAATCTCTTAAAACACAATTAGATGCATTACTTTGAACGAAAGAGAACTCAAATAAACGGACTTTCATAAATTTATTCAAGCATAAATTAAACATAGATCGTTTCATCAAATCTTAATTCAATAAAACTTAAGCAATACAAAACAGATCCGAGTAATGAAAAACTATGAAATAAACTCACTAAACATAAGCATCGAACTCTCTAGTTGGTTTGTGTTGTTGATAGGCTTCCTCCGTCGACTCACTTTGCAAGGCTTTTAGCCAACAATCATGTTGAAGATGATTGTTGGGTTGGAAAGTTCATCTCTATGTAAAAGGCTTGTGGCGCAGCTTTTTTGGTGTAAAATTGCGATCTCAATTATGTGGTATGAATTAGGGTTGGGGCTGCCGCTTTATTTATAGGAATTTGATGTCGGCTAGGGTTAAGTCGGCCTTGAACGCCCGTCTGGTCTCGTGGACGCCCGTCTGGTGGATCTTGACTTTGCTCTGAGACGTCCGTCCATGCTGCGTCCCAAACTCTCTCAGTATGTGATTTCCTCTCCGGGCGCTCGTCCATGAAATCAAACGCCCGTCCCATGGACGGGATGCACGCCGGGCTTGGATCGCTTTGAGGTCGGATTTCATCATCTTTATCCAATTTCTTTGAGCCAATTCCAACTCTATCTTGAATAATTCGACTTGAGCTTCATTTATCCACTTATAGCACTCAAAATCAACACCTACATGATAAATAAACAATGCAAAAATGTAATAAAATCCAAATAATAATAATTCCATTAAATCAACACTTAAAATCATCAATTTTGCATACAACCCTCTTAAAATCATCTTTATTAAATAATTACACTTAAACCCTTAATTCTCATGTAAATTACGCAAATGTGGGGAAAATAATAATGAAATAACCCTTTAATAATCATATAAATATGGCCTTAACAACACCCCCACACTTAGCTTTTTGTACGTCCTCGGACAAAACAATCAAAACTATAGCTCAACTTTATAAATAATCCACATAGATCTCTAACTCACGTAACGAAAGATACAACAACTATAGCAAATGATACCAACACAGAGATAGATTCGGTGTAAGTGTGACAAGCCGTTCTCAATCTAACAAGCCTTTCAAAGAAATATCCTCTCAGAAATTCCAATGACTATCCTAGTAGTGCAGACATGAAGAATAGCTCCACTCAAAGCCTTCCCACGCACTCGGTAGGATAATCCCTACAGCATATCATGCGGTTCTACTGGGTATAAGATCCATGATAACAAAGACTTTACTTTATTTTTACTCATCATTTTTCAAAATTTTCAAATTTGACGATATCGAAATGAGCTCTTACCCCTCATAGTAGAATAGGATGTTTCGTGATAACACCCTACCTTACTCAAATCATAAGGTAGCTTCTCCTGACAGTCGTGAGCTTTTGGTCATCATAGTGGTATAGGACATTTCGAGATAACGCCCTACCTCACTCCAATCATCGACCAGCTTCCGACAAACGTATTTATTAATAATTGCTCACTCACTTTATTCATTCGCTTTTCAAAGTCATAAGTTACATCTCACCTATCACATTCAAACTTTATGATATTCACAGTACACGGTCTAACTTAGGTGTAACTATACTGACCTTCCTAAGATAAATCATTAAAAATAATGAAAGGATATAGTTCAAAAGTCATGCTTCAAAATCAAAGGCTCTCGTGAGTGAAAAACGAAACTATCTCCATAGAAGTAAAACATGCTATAATTATCTCACTAAGTCGCATACTATCATCGTTAGAAAACTACAACTAGCAAGCATCTAGTCCCAATTATATGCTCGAGACTCACAAAAAAAAAATTTAAATTTCGTGGACATTTAACATTCACTCATATTTCAAAGGATATAGCATAAAAACATACCCAAACACCCCCACACTTAAAATCACATTATGTCCTCGTAATGTGCGAGAATAAAATAAAAAGAAAACTTAGCTGGTTTCAACAGTGGTTGTCGGATGAAAGTTGGCAGAGGTCAGGCCGGAGCATGAATGTACCGCTGCAACTCGAATAGACAACACTGGACAGTAGTAACTCGAAAACCTGCTCAAAAGTGCAACACTCGACATACCATATAATCTCGGGATACACGGGGTATATGAGCAACACATAACACAAAACACTTACAATGAATGTAGGAGGAATAACCATCAACACAAAATCAACTAAAGTATTATTTCTAAAACAATAAAACAAAACAACCTAAGAAAAGGAAACGAACAAAGAAAACTAGGTTGCCTCCTAAGAACGCTCTTTTAATGTCAATAGCTTGACACAGATTCCAAAAGATCAACCCGGATCGGGCCACTTTGGTTTAACAGCCGCCACCTCGATGATCGAATCGAAGTATTGGGGCGGAAATGATTTTCACCACAACAACAAGTCAAGTGCGCAATAAGTTCATTAAACTTTTCTCTCCAAACGACACTGACTCTCTTCTTCTTGTTCTTGCGCACGATAGGCATAGACATAGTGGTATGATCGAAGTCTCAACGAAGGTACCTTACGGGTGGATATAGAACGCCATCATCATCATCGACTCAAAGAAATAAGATGGAATCTCTTCACAAATCAGACATCTCAGATTCTCATCTCTTCTTTGGAAATAAAGAATCTCAGGCTTTTCCTTTGGTTGCCCAAAATATTTCTTAAGTCGATGGCCATTCACTTTAAAAGCTTGATTACCATACCCGTTCAAAGTAATTACTCCACTCGGGATTAACCTCGAGAATCTCAAACGGACTGCACCATCTAGACTTTAGCTTACCAGAAACAAATGAAGTCTGCGGTATTATAGAGTAAAGCCATTTCACCAACTTTGAATTCTCGGTCCTTGATCTTAGCGTCATGGAGTACCTTAGTTCTCTCCTTGCTCGAGTTTAGCATTCTCGTGACGCACGAGTCCGAATTCGCCGAGCTCGCTCAATTGTAACAATCGTTTCTCCCCACAGAGTTGGCTATCAAAATTTAAGAATTTAATTGCCCAGAAAGCTCTGTGTTCAAGTTCGACAGGTAAATGACAAGTTTTTCCATAAACCATTTGGAAGGGTGACGTACCCATCGGGGTTTTAAATGCAGTACGATAGGCCCACAATGCGTCATCCAACTTAAGACTCCAATTAGATCGAGAATTGTTCACGGTCTTCTCTAAAATTCTTTTCAAGCTCTGGTTGCTTACCTCGACTTGGCCACTGGTTTGGGGATGATATGGTGTACCAATCTTATGTTTGACACCATACTTCTCAAGGATCTTGTCAAGCGGCGCATTGCAAAAGTGAGTACCTTCATCACTAATGAGTGCTCTCGGACAGCCAAATCTAGTAAAGATATTCTTTTGCAAGAATTTCTTCACAACCTTGTGATCATTAGTTTGAGTAGCTATGGCCTCGACCCACTTTGAAACATAATCCACACAGACGAGGATATACTTATTACCACATGAGGATGGAAAGGGTCCCATAAAATCTATGCCCCATACATCGAAAACTTCGCATTCAAGAATGGGCTTAAGTGGCATTTCCATCCGACTACTCGCCGTCCCAGCCTCGCACCTATCACAACCTTTACAAAAGGCTTCGCATCTTTAAACAGAGTCGGCCAAGAGAATCCAAATTGAAGAATCTTTGCAACCGCCTTTGGTGTTCCATAGTGACCTCCGTAGGACCGCTATGGCATTGTTCTAAGATATCCCACCGATCATGCTCGTGAACACACCGTCGAAGAAACCCGCCTTTGCTGCACTCAACAAATAAGGATCTTCCCATACGAGATATTTGAGATCAGAAAAGAACTTTTTCTTTTCCTGATACGTCATATCCTCTAAATGACCACTCGCTAAATAGTTGACGTAGTCAGCATACCACGGCCTAACCGTTTCAAGCTTCATCAATTGCTCAGTCGGGAAATCAATGCCTATATCATTGTGATTTTCTGCACCCTCATTTACTAAGCGAGATAAATGATCAGCCACAATATTCTCACTACCTTTCTTATCTTTAATCACAAGGTCAAACTCTTGTAGAATTAAAATCCATCTAAGTAACCTTGGTTTGGCATCTGCTTTATCCATAAGGTAGCGTAAAGCTGCGTGATCTGTCCAAACAACAACTTGAGACCCTAGAAGATAGCTTCTAAACTTGTCAATGGCAAAGACGACGGCTAAGAATTCCTTCTCAGTCGTAGTATAATTGCATTGAGCCGGGTTCAAGGTACGACTTCACGATAATAGATGGGCTCCGAACCTTTATCAAGTCTTTGACCTAAAACTCGCCTACGGGCGTAGTTAGAGGCATCGCACATCAACTCGAAAGCTTGGTCCAAATCCAGGTGCAACTAAAATAGGGGCATCGATAAGCTTGTCTTTCGACAATTGAAAGCTTATTTGCACTTCGTGATCGAACAAGAAATCTACATCATCTTTCAAAAGATTTGATAAAGGCTTGGCAATCGTAGAAAAGTCTCTAATGAAACGCCGGTAGAAGCCAACGTGTCCTAGAAAACCTCGTACCTCCTTCACTGCCTTAGGGTACGCCATCCTTTCAATGGCTTCGACCTTAGCCTTATCAACTTGAATACCAAAGATTGGACACCTTATGTCCCAAAACGATACCTTCGCCTACTAGAAAATGGCATTTCTCCCGCTTAAGCACCAGATTCTTCTCAACGCAACGCTGGAGTACCATATCTAGGTTCTCTAAAATTTCATCAAAACTATCGCCGTAGATCGAGAAGTCGCCCATGAAGACTTCCATGCATTTCTCAACAAGTCCATCAAAATGGCCAACATACACCGTTGAAAAGTCGCGGGTGCATTGCATAGACCGAATGGCATTCTACTTAAAAGCAAAAGTGCCGATGGACATGTAAACGTGGTCTTCTCTTGGTCATTGGGGTCGATGGCTATCCGAAGTAACCAGAGTATCCATCGAGAAAACAATAATACTTGTGACCACTCGGTCTTTCAATTAGTTGGTCAATGAAGGGTAAGGGAAGTGATCTTTTGCGGTGACTTCATTCGATCTCACGATAGTCTATACTGCACTCAGAGCCTGTCACGAGACGCAAGGCAACTTCCTCCCTTTTTCATTCTTTTCGATTGTGATTCCCCTTCTTTGGCACAACTTGAGTAGGGTCGACCCACTCGCTATCGGGCGATTGCATAGATGATTCTCATGTCGAGCCACTTTATAACCTCCTTTTTGACAACCTCTTGCATATGCGGATTCAGCCTTCACGAGGTTGTCTTACCTTTAGCTCCTTCCTCCGCTCGGATTTTATGCATGCATATGTCCGGGCCGATCCTCGGATATCACCCACTTGCCAACCGAACGCGAGGATGTTTTTCTTAAGCACTTCTATCACCGTGTGCTTCTTGATCTTGGTCGAGTTTCAAGAAATGATCAAAGGCAATTTATCTCCATCCTTAAGAAAGATATAATTAAGGTGTTTGGAGCGGTTTGAGCTCTAAATCGATGGTGGTTGCTCAATGCTAGACTTTAATGGGCCACCTTTTTCTTTATGAGCTTGGAGTGGTTGACTAAAGAATAACTTATCTTCCCGAGGCTCAACCCCTGTAAAGGCACTGGATCAAATCATCCATCGGAATTCGGTCAACACTTGCTTCCTTTTCTTGTGATCGATCATTTTTCTTAACTCTTCATCTTTAAGCTCTTCCGCCACTCTTCCCAATCATCTACTTCCCAATGAGTAGCTTCTCTCCAAAACTCTACCTTGTCCCAACTACCCATCGAGCTTCTTCTTCACCAGGGGATGAAGTCTTCCCGACTCGCTTCTTTGAAATCATCGTTTGTTGTTGGGCATCTCCATGCTTCTAACTCAATAACAGGCCAGTGTGAGTGAGTGAAGATGGCTCGCCAATGCCTACGGCTTGAAATGAATTAGAAGATGGTCCGCATGATCACCGGATCCTCAATGTCCATGACTTCAAAAACACCTATCTCTCAAAGCTCCATTGCATCCTCATAATAGGCATCTCCTCCGTCCTCATATATGGCTTCGACAAACGATATTTCATCAATTACGGCTCTTTCGTGATGTGTCCTCGTGTGAAGGTGACAGATGTGTCACCGACTCTAAGAGTAATCATCCTTTGCGTGTCGATGAGAGCGTTAAAGTGTCTAAAAGGTTCGGCCTAGAATTAGAGGCATCTCCTTATCAGGTGGATAGTCTAGAATAACCCAGTCGGTAGGGAAGACTAAATGTTCAACTTGCAGGAGAACATTAGCTACACAACCGGCTGCAGTCCGGCTAGATTTATCTACCATCTGAAGAGAAATCGGGCGTTCCCGCATCCTTTTATCTAACCCGAGCTTCTTGCATACATTTAATGGCATCACATTGATGGAGGCCCCTGAGTCGCATAAGACATTTTCGAATAAATGGCCTTCGATCTCACAGGAGATTGAAGGTCTGCCAGGGTCACCTCGCTTAACAGCAATTTTCTGTGAAACCATCGCGCAATCCTCGCGAAGCACTTCTTCAGCCATCCCCTGAAGCTTTCTCTTACTCCCACAGAATTCTTTAAGATACTTAGAGCATTTAGGCATTTCAGTTAATACCTCGGCTAAGGGCATACTAACTTGAGTGTCTCTAAGCATCCTCCTCACTCCAGCATACTGCTTGTCGTTAGTGAGGGCTTTCTTTTCCTTTTGGTGGATAAGGAAGGGCTTTATCATTCCTCAGAGCTTGATTCTTTATCGCCTCATCCTCCTTATCCTTCCATCTCACAAACTTTTCTTCCTTTTTCTTAGTCAGGGGTACCGCCCCTTGACTTTCCTTTCTTTCCTCGTCATCAGAATTATTTTCATCCTCCGAAGAATTGTCACTAAGCTCCTCATCGTTGCTTTCTTCGGCATGTGGTTTCTGATTTCCCTCCCGAACTCATGGCGTCGGGAGGGGCTACTCGCTTCCGACATCTTGCCGGGTCCAAATTTTCTTACCACTTCTCAGAGTTACTTCGTTCAACTCCTCTTCTTGTCCATATTCCCACTGAGGTGTAATGGCGGTGCAAACATTCACATCAGCTTTCGGATTTCTCTCGGTATAACTCGGAAGTTTACCTTGAGGTCCGCTTGCTTGCTGGTCTGCCATTTGACCAACTTGTCTCTCAATTGCTTTAACACTAGTGACGAGTCTTCACCATGTCCACCACCATCGAATTTGTGTTGAGGACACATGAGGTGGTATGATTATTGTTCGAGTTTGATTCCACCACCTTGAGGCCTTTGGGAGTTCTCGAATCGGCTTTTGATAGTTCGAGTTGAAAGAATTCGAATTTGAAGGGCCAGGTGGTAACTTGGCTTGATTGAAGTTTTGTCTTTGAAATCCTGAATAGTTCTGGTTCTGGTTGAAGTTTCGGAAGGGTTGGTTCTGATTATCCATTAAGTTTACCTCCTCCGTCATCTCGCCTCCTACCGCATTCCCGGATCGTAAGGTCGCGTCGAAGATTGGCCACCGCTTGCTTATCAATTCCATCCGAGCAACCAACAGCTTGTGTATCGTGATTGCTTGCGTGTGCCTTCTTTCTTAACAATATTGGTCTTCTTAGAGTCGACCACATATTGTTCTTGGCGATGGTCTCACCACTCTGTGGGCCGCCTCATCACCTCCCCTAAGAAGGATCCATGAGTCAGTGAGTCAAGATAGTCTCTATTAGGTTGAGAGACACCTCTATAGAACAGCCTCCAAAGAACTCATGTCTGTCATATCCGTGATTGGGGCATTTCCTCATCAAGAGATTCAATCTCTCCCAAGCTTTGCCAACAGCCTCATCCTCCAACCGCTCAAACGTAGCTATTTCCCGCTTTCATCTCCATAATCTTGCCTCAGGTGAAACCCACTTAAGAGCGAAGGCTCTTTTGACATCATTCCATGTATGGAGGAATGATGTGCTAATGACTTAAACCATCTCGCTTGCTTCACCTTTTAAAGCAAAAAGGAAATAGCTTCAACTTTACGATC
Source organism: Gentiana macrophylla (assembly GCA_026214975.1). Lineage (NCBI taxonomy): Eukaryota > Viridiplantae > Streptophyta > Magnoliopsida > Gentianales > Gentianaceae > Gentiana > Gentiana macrophylla. The sequence goes on from CM047807.1 coordinate 83,671,254, forward strand.
TCGTAATCAACACCAGGATAATGGCCTCCTTCACAGATTTGTATTTAATGTGGACAAGAAGTCGTCTGGGTCTTCTTGAGCAAAGGCCATGGAAAGAGCTATTTTGGACTAGTGCAACTACTCCATTTTTAAGGTCGAAATTTACTCCCCCATATCGGTGGGACGAATAGGTCTATGTCCTCGAGAAAATCTTGATTAAGATATGGAGTGTAGGGTCCCGGTTCAACCGATTAAGTTTGGTTTTGGCGGAATTGTTGAAGTTGTTGATTTATGCCACTTGCCGATTCTGCTTTATTCTTCAGAGCTTGCATTTGTTGAAGGAGTAAATTTAATCGAGCTTGGGGATCGGGATTTGGAATTGGTGGATCTTGATCCGCCATTTTGTCCAAATCGTGGAGAAGCCTTCTTCTAAGGATAGATCGTTCGTGCTCGGGATCAAAGATCGAAGTCCTTCTTACTTCTCGCTTGCATAAACCGTAAGAAAGAAAAGGAAGAAATCAACACTTTGGGGTTGATTAGAACGAGTTTAGAGAAGATTAGATGGTTTAGAGGGAGAAAAGAAAAGAGAAGAAAAGAGAAGAAGTGATGATTGAACAGATCGAATCAAGGCCCAATGTTAGTGGGCGTTCGTTCGTAAATCGAACGCTGTTCAGATTGAATGAACGTTAGTCGTGAGGACAGACTTGAGGTGGACGGGCGCTCAAGTTGTTGAACGCTGCTCGTTGATACGAAAACCTAAAAACTAAGGTTACCAGAAATTAAAAACGAGATAAAAAATAAGAGCAGAAAAGACTTATGGAAATAAAATCAAACAAATCTATAATTACGGAAACAGATCTAAGCTATAAAAAAAAAAGGTAAGGAAAATAATTGAAAGAAAATCAAATAAAATAAAACAGTAATAAATGTAATCCTAAAATTAAACGAAACTGGAAAAGAAACCTACCTACAAAAAGTTTAAAAAACAAGAAAAACACTAAGACGGTAAAAAAAAACGTGTTGAAACCTTCTAGGGCCAAAATGGAGGGGAAAACAGTGGATTTTGACCTCGAAAACGCACTGAACGGCCTATGGCCGTTCACCACATCGTCGGCGTCGGAACGAGCTTTCCGAATTGGGGTCCTGCGTTCCAAACGGACACTCGAGCCGAAAGTTACGGCCAAAATACTACTGCGTGCCCTAACGACCCATTTTTGACACAGAAAACTGTCCTAAGTAGAATCCGACAACCGTTACCGACTCCCCGGCAACGGCGCCAAAAACTTGTTCGGTAAAAACGAGTTTTACAATTTATAACCGAAACACCCCAAGTATAAGGATCTCAGTAGTAAAGGATGTTAACGGGTCGTCCTGAGGAGTGGAATGTTTATCGGATCACGGGACAATTATTCTATCGATTATGTCACAATTATCTATCTAAACTAAGGTTGAAACTAACTAAAACCTAAACCTAAGAATTAAAACTAAAACAGGAATAAGCAGAAAATAATAAAACAGAAAAAATGGACGAACGTTCACTTTAATGAACGAGCGTCTGGAAACTAAATCTAATGGACGAGCGTCTGCTATTGCGGACGAGCGTCTAAATACGAACTGAAGCAGAAAAGTGCAGGAAAACAGCAGGAAACTAGGGTTTATATAACTAAAACTTAAACTAAACTTAATCTAAACGATTCGATAATAAACAATTAAAGGAAAACACAAAGAAGGCGACTAGATTCCACCCATCAACCAACAATCCCAACTAGATGGTGATTAAAAAGACATAGTTTTTAGTAGTGATTTATTCACTTAATTCAATTAAATATCTTCAACCAAATTCTAGGTTTTCGTTTATCTTTTCAAACAAACTAAACATGCAATCAACACGAAATCACGAGATTGTTTCCAAACTCTTACTCAACTAATCATGCATAATCTCTTAAAACACAATTAGATGCATTACTTTGAACGAAAGAGAACTCAAATAAACGGACTTTCATAAATTTATTCAAGCATAAATTAAACATAGATCGTTTCATCAAATCTTAATTCAATAAAACTTAAGCAATACAAAACAGATCCAAAGTAATGAAAAACTATGAAATAAACTCACTAAACATAAGCATCGAACTCTCTAGTTGGTTTGTGTTGTTGATAGGCTTCCTCCGTCGACTCACTGCAAGGCTTTTAGCCAACAATCATGTTGAAGATGATTGTTGGGTTGGAGAAGTTCATCTCTATGTAAAAAAGCTTGTGGCCGCAGATTTTTGGTGTAAAATTGCGATCTCAATTATGTGGTATGAATTAGGGTTGGGGCTGCCGCTTTATTTATAGGAATTTGATGTCGGCTAGGGTTAAGTCGGCCTTGAACGCCTGTCTGGTCTCGTGGGCGCCCGCCTGCCTGGTGGATCTTGACTTTGCTTCTGAGACGTCCGTCCATGCTGCGCCCAAACTCTCTCAGATGTGATTTCTCTCCTCGACGCCGTCCATGAAATCAACGCCCGCCCGTGGGACGGGATGCACGCTTTCGGCCGGATCGCTTTGAGGTCGGATTTCATCATCTTTATCCAATTTCTTTGAGCCAATTCCAACTCTATCTTGAATAATTCGACTTGAGCTTCATTTATCCACTTATAGCACTCAAAATCAACACCTACATGATAAATAAACAATGCAAAAATGTAATAAAATCCAAATAATAATAATTCCATTAAATCAACACTTAAAATCATCAATTTTGCATACAACCCTCTTAAAATCATCTTTATTAAATAATTACACTTAAACCCTTAATTCTCATGTAAATTACGCAAATGTGGGGAAAATAATAATGAAATAACCCTTTAATAATCATATAAATATGGCCTTAACACCAGTGTTGTGTACAAGGTGTCTGCATAAACCGACTCAAGGTATTTACAGTATATATTATGTCTGGCCTAGTAAGAGTTAAGTACTGTTATGCCTCAATAACACTCATATACACCCGAGGATTAACAGAGGCTCACCTTGATTAAGAAACTGTTTTCCTGCCACCATTGGTGTAGGACAAGGTTTGAGATGCTCCATATTCAGTCTTTTGAGCAATTAAGAGGCATAATAATATTGAGTCAAATACAAACCAGAATCATCTCCTGCTACCAGCATTCCCAAGAAATTAGAAACTAGTCATAAATCCTTGAGAGAAAATTTGGAATCCAATTGCTTGATAAACTTCTAAATCAATGAGGGAGAATTTCCGGTAAGAAGAATGTCATGTACATAGACTGTTAAGGGTGATTTTATACGTTTTATAAGGATATATTTTATATCAATTTCCCCCATATCTGGATGTTTTTCATAGAAATCGAGTTTTATATTGAAGTATTGAGCAAGTGATGTTTTTAATGGGTTAGTTGCAAAATTGTATGATTTATGTGTAAAATTGATGGTTTTATATTGATTTGGAAGATACTACATTTTGCAATGTTTTGATGTGTTGTAGGTACGTGTTTGATGCTCAAATGAAGATCAAAAAGAGATAAGAGTCGGATTTAATTGATGAAAAAGAGATAAGGATGGAATTGGCTAAGAAAAGAGATAGAGTTGAAGATTTCGAATTTGGATCTAGTGAATCAAGGCGTCAAGTCCCGTCTCCACTGGATCAAGCGTTTAGAATATTGGATCAAGGCGTCCGTGTGAAGAAAGTTGATTCGAGAGTTTGGACGCCGAGTGGACGGGCGTCTCAAGCAAGTCTGAAGAATGGACGAAGGCGTCCAGAGGAGTGGACGGGCGCCCTTAAACCGACTTAGCAAAGAGCCGCCGCCGCTTTTCTATAAATAGCAAATAGCGTATTTCAACCCTAATCATACATTATTGAGACCTATTGATACACAATCATTAGGAGAAAACCTAAGCGGCCCTGCACTTCTTGGGGAGGCCAAGGGTTGCGATTTTTCTTGTTTTTCCTTCCGCTTTTTATTTCGTTTTGCTTTTGTTGTGTTTGAATGCTTGGAGGTCGAGCAATTGTTCAAACTATGTGAACTCCTTTTAGCAGGTTCTTTCTTTTCAATCTAGATTTGTTTTGCGAATTTGATTAAAGTTGTATCTTTTCTATATGCTTATTGTTTATGCAATCAATATCGAAAGATGAATTGTTGTTGATGTTTACCGTATGACGAGAGTCGGTGTAAACCTTAGATCACCATAGGAAAGATGGGATTTTCAACCTTGACATAACGAGAGTTGATAGGTTAGATTTCTAGGTTGCTAGATTGAGAGATCTTACACCTTGTTTTGTTAGCGTCAATATTATAGATCGAGAGATGAGAGATTGATAGACGAATTATCTACGAGAGTTGGAATTCATACCTTTGATAGGTGAACCACAACTTGAATTAAATCATCACAAGATAACTTTAGAGAGGAAATAGAGGGTTGCGGGAACGGTGGATTATTGTTTGTTCATTGTTTAATCACCATGATCATCTTCTTGGTTACTGTTTATTTTATAGTTTATAGTTTAGATTTCGTTTTTCCTTTTATCCTTCCTGGCTTTGGACTGACAATCCTCTGTCCAGTTTATCTTTTCGTTCTATTATATTAGGTTTAATAATAATAGTATCAATCTTAAGAAAATTAATGAACTAGATACCTCGATTCCCTGTGATCGACTACGGTATTAATCGCTATGCTACGATCCCTACACTTGGGGAATACCGGATTTATAAATTTTATTACTTGTTTGTTTTCTTAGATAAAATCCGTGACAAGTTTTTGGCGCCGTTGCCGGGGAATCAGTGCGGTTGTCCAGTTCATTATTAATTTTTCTAAGGTAGTATAGTGGTGAGTATTCCCGCCAACGGAACCAAAAACAAGTTTTTGGCGCCATTGCCGGGGAATCGGTACGGTTGTCTAGTTTCTATTAATTTTTCTGTTTTTATCACGAATTTTTTTTCGTAGATAGGTTTTTGTTTCTATCCTTTCTAGATTCTACATTGATTCGGGGACATCTGAGGTTGAATTATCTGACTCCACGTTTTTAGCGATCGAACTTTTGGATAAAAGGGATCGTTTTAGCACTCGTTAATATTTTGGCCGTAACTTTCGGCTCGAGTGTCTGTTTGGCGCACAGGACCCCAATTCGGAAAGCTCTTTCCGACGCCGACGACGTGGTGAACGGCCTAAGGCCGTTCAACACCGTTTTCGAGGTCAAAATCCATTGTTTTCCCTTCCATTTTGGGCTCAGAAGATTTCAACACGTTTTTCTCCCTTTTTTCGTTTTCTGTTTTTCTGTTTTAAATTTTTCGTAGGTAGATTTCTTTTTTCTGTTTCGCTTTTTTTACTGCTTTTTATCTTTTCTAAAAAATAAATAAAAAAAAAAAAAATGTCATCAATCGATTATGCAAGATCGTAACGCCATGTCGAAATGAAAGAAATGGCGGCTCTCTTCAAATGTCGCTAATCCTATGAATCGACCGTCTTTTCCACGTAACTCACAAGTTCGTTCTATGGAAGATGTTGTCGACCGCCATCTTTGTTGGCGATGTCGCTTTCTTTCCCCTGCTGCGTATCAAGTTAACACTGTCCATAATCATGAAAATTTTAATCTAGTCACATGTCAAAATTGTGACAATGTGGGACACACTGCTCGTTTTTGTCCTATGGGTGGACAGAACGTTGAAGAAAATGCTTCATGTGGCCAGCAGTATCAGAGATTTAATAATCAGTTCTCGCCAAAGCGCTTTTGAATCGTGGTTTCAATTCTCGAATCCGATTTCTATCAAAACCCGAACTTCATCGAACCAAAATATCAATTTTTCCAATCAAAATCAATGGTTCAATCGAATGCAGTCCGATCCTATGTTTCAAAGTCAAGATAGCCAATCTTTCCCACGTAACTTTCAAAACTCTCAAGGCCCTCGCGACGTGAATGATATCCAAGCCGAATGGAGCTCATTTCGGGAGGAGCAAACAGGACACTCAAGAATCTTGAGAGACGGCTCGAGCAAATGGCTCAAGACCAAGGCATTGACCTAGCTCCCACACTTCCTTATGATAGAGAAGAGGACAATGCCATGAACTTAGGATCCGGCATTCAATTCAGTGGTCTCCCAAAACCCAAAAGTAGAAGTGTCAAGTTTAATGGATTCATCTGTCTTTGGATCCGATGCTCGTATACCCTCAACTAATGAGAATTCTTACGGACATGGATTTAACAACGTTCAAGTGAGATGTTCGTATTGTGGTGGAAACCATTATGAGGCTCAGTGCAGTGGAGGTAATTCACCCCACCAATGGAAAACTAATAGCAATTATGATGCAAGTTATGAGAATCCACTTCAATCTAACTATGCATCCACTTACAATGGTGGAGAAGAGGCTAGTGCTATGAATGTAAGGTCCGACACTCAACTTAGTGGTTTCCCTGTTCTGGATGAGAGTACTCAGGTGGCTGATCCCCTGAGAAATAAAGAATTTAGTGGAAGACGGGAGGCTGATCTCCTGACTGGTAAGGAAGGTGGAAACGAAGTAGATGATCATATGTCTAGAATGAAGGATGAAGAAGTGAAAGAATCTGAAGGGATAGGCCTTTACCTTCCTCTCCAGAATGTTATGCATCTAGACAAGTGCACTCCTAAAAATCCTTGGTATGCTTCTATCGTCAACTTCTTACATTCCCAGATCTAGATCCGCAATTGTCTTATCGGAGAAGAAGAAATTTTCTCTCGATGTGAAAACATTCGTTTGGGATGAACCTTACCTCTTCAAGATTTGTAAAGATGGTTTGCTGAGAAGATGTGTTCCGGAATCCGAGCAGCGTGATATCATTGAGCAATGCCACAGTGGACCCACTGGAATTCACTTTGGTCCTTGAAAAACCGTTGCTAAGATCTTCCAATCCGGTTTCTATTGGCCCACGATCTTTAAAGATACATAAACTTTCTGTAAAGCGTGTGATAGATGCCAAAGAACCGGTACTCTGACAAGGCGTTTTGACATGCCTTTGAAACCCATCCTAGAATGCGAAGTCTTTGATGTATGGGGTATCGATTTTATGGGACCATTCCCATCATCTTGTGGAAATAAATACATCTTAGTCTGCGTGGACTATGTATCGAAATGGGTGGAGGCTCAAGCCACTTCTCACAATGATCATAAAACGGTCATGAAGTTCCTGAAGAAAAATATTTTCGTGAGATTTGGATGTCCCCGCGCCGATCGATCGGTGATGAGGAACACACTTCGCAACCGGCCACTAGAAAAGTTCTTGAGAAATATGGTGTCCGGCACAAAATTGGCACACCATACCATCCTATGACTAGTGGTCAGGTTGAAAGAAGCAACCAAAGTTTAAAGAAAATCCTGTAGAAAATAGTTAACAGTCATAGAAAAGACTGGAGTCTAAAGTTGGATGATGTACTGTGGGCATATCGAACTGCCTATAAGACCCCCATGGGTACATCCCCCTATCAGATGGTGTATGGAAAATCATGCCACTTGCCAATCGAATTAGAACATAGAGCGTATTGGGCCATTAAGTTCTTAAACTTTGATGCCAAATCATGTGGAAAACATCGATTGCAACAGTTGCATGAGTTAGACGAATTTAGACTTCAGGCCTACGAGAGCGCCAGGATAAGTAAGGAAAAGACTAAACTCCTTCACGATGCCAAAATCAAGAAGCGAGAATTCCAAGTTGGGGAACAAGTTTTATTGTACAATTCCAGGTTGCATCTGTTCCCTGGTAAGCTGAGGACACGATGGTCCGGTCCCTTTGAAATTCTCCAAATCATCCCTGGAGGTGTTTTAGAACTAAGAGGTCATGGTGACCAGCCGTTCAGAGTGAATGGTCAAAGGTGTAAGCATTATATCGGTCAACCCAAAGAAAAGCCTTTGATTGTTCACTTCCTCGACATCCTCGGGTGTGGTACTCCAGAAGTCAATGAGTTTGACTAGTTTTCGCCCGATTTGTTTTCCGAGAATGACGGCAAGTGGTCCAAAGAGAGAAGTCCCGGTGGTAGTTGGGATATGGAAGAGTTTAAACGGGAGGCACAAAGATTAAAGAGAAGATTGAAGAAGAAGAAGTCTGCAATGGGGAAAATTAAGAATGTTTGGAAAGCGGTAAAGAACCTGACCCCATATGTGAGATGTTGTTTCTGTAGCCACACTAATGACCAGAGCTTACACGAAGTAGTGGCCGGAAGGAAGATTAAGTGGCCTGATCCAGGCTGAATAGTACGTGTGTCTAGCCAAAGACACTAAAGAAAGGCGCTTGTTGGGAGGCAACCCAATAATAAGAATAGTTTTTTTATTATTATTTTGGATTATTTTGTTTTTTGTTGAATAAGGGGGGCTAGTTTTGTCTTGTGTCGTCTTGGGTTTTGGTGTCGGTTTTTGTGGCCAGGTAACTTGCATGAGCTGAATTTGAAAAATCCATGTGATTCCTTCCTTCCTTCCTGCCGATGTTACATTTGTGCACTACTTTTCACATAGATTCGGTTTTTGTCAATTTTTGCATTGCTTATGCTTTGTTCCATGATAATGCCTTGTCTATAATCTTTTGTTCCCCTATCCCCGAGGTACGTTTTGTGTTGTTTTTCATGTATGCAGGATATTTGCTATAGCAATTGTGAGCTTTCAGACGATATCAGTTTTCCGGTGGATGGTCCACAGTCTACTGATTTCTTCAAGCATTTCTGGATCTGACTCGCGACCACTTCCAGACTTGCCACCTTCGAACTACAATCAGCTAAGTTTTTCTTATTCTGCACAACATGAGGACATGTTGTTATTTAAGTGTGGGGGAGGGATTAGTGGTATCTACACATGTGCTTAATGGTATCTTTTGTATCCTTCGTGAAAAGTTTAAAATTTTAAAAAAAAATTCAAATCCGTCCCGAGCATGATTTTATTTTGGCTTACTTACTTGCTATATTCCCATACTTGTGTTAAGTTGACTAGTATTTTAGCATAGACCTTTGGTGATAATCTTTTACTCGAATTCTTTTCACGTAAGCCTCTTCGATGATGAGCTGAACTTAGTAGACTGTACTCATTTAAACCGATGATGTTTTATTTTGATTATCAGACCGTTCGCTTAATGCTAATGTCATGACAATTGTAATATGTATGTAGTTGGAATTGAAGCAGGAAGTATCGTGAATATGCCAAAGCCTGAATGTGATAAGTAAATCGTAACTATTGTGCTTTGGAAAAAGTTGAATTTGAATGAAGTAATTGGGTGTGTCGGAAGCTGGTCGATGATTTGAGTGCGGTAGGTCATATCTCGAATGTCCTATACCACTATGATGACCAAAATCTCACGACGATCGAGGAAGAAGTCGCCTTATGATTTGAGTAAGGTAGGGTATATCTCGAATATCCTATTCTGCCATGACGGGCAATAGCTCATTCTGACGAGTGATTTTTGATTTTCTTATAAGTCATGTGCTTAGTGCTACGTATATATCTTGAGATTTATGATAGTTTGTATTTAGATCCGAAGTATGTTATACTGTGAATATCTGAGGTTTGAATGTGATAAGTAACACGTAACTGATTGTCAAATGAAAAAAGTTGAGTTTATAATGAAGTAATTGGGTGTGTCGAAAGCTGGTCGATGATTTGAGTACGATAGGGTATACCACGTATGTCCTATACCACTATGATGACTAAAAGCTCACGGCGATACGGAAAAGTCGCCTTATGATTGGAGTAAGGTAGGGTATATCTCGAATATCCTATTCTGCTATGACAAGGGAAGAGCTCATTCTGATGTGCGTTTAAAAGTGAAATAGTTAAATCAACTAGTGAATTGTTATGAAATGAATATAAGACTAAGTTATCGCTCATCTTATCCCAGTCAAAAAGAAACCGGATATATGTCCGTAGGATTATCCTCTGAGTATTTCGTAAAGGCCCTAGATATATTCTATCATCCTTTTGGGATATTTTACGTTTGTAGGGTACATCTTATGAGTGTCATTTATTGCTAGTCTACGAGGGGGTATTAGCTAGTTTTGCTTTGAAATTTTCAAGCTTGGATTTAGTGGAAGTTTTCTATGGCTTTGCACACACACACCGGGGTGAACCTCTAAGTTATTGAATATGTAGTATATTTGCTGAGATGTCTATCCTTTTTCCGAGCCTTGGTTTTGTTTTGTCTTGCTCGGGACGAGCAAGGTTTAAGTGTGGGGGAGTTGTTAAGGGTGATTTTATACGTTTTATAAGGATATATTTTATATCAATTTCCCCCATATCTGGATGTTTTTCATAGAAATCGAGCTTTATATTGAAGTATTGAGCAAGTGATGTTTTTAATGGGTTAGTTGCAAAATTGTATGATTTATGTGTAAAATTGATGGTTTTATATTGATTTGGAAGATACTACATTTTGCAATGTTTTGATGTGTTGTAGGTACGTGTTTGATGCTCAAATGAAGATCAAAAAGAGATAAGATTCGGATTTAATTGATGAAAAGAGATAAGGATGGAATTGGCTAGAAGAAAAGAGATAGAGTTGAAGATTTCGATTTGGATCTAGCCGAATCAAGGCGTCAAGTCCCGTCCAGTCCTGGATCAAGTCTAGAATATTGGATCAAGCGTCTAGAATATTGGATCAAGGCGTCGTGTGAAGAAAGTTAATTCAGAGAGTTTGGACGCTGAGTGGACGGGCGTCTGAAGCAAGTCTAGAAGAATGGACGAGCGTCCAGAGGAGTGGACGGGCGTCCTTAAACCGACTTAGCAGCCGCCGCCTCAGTTTTCTATAAATAGCAGCGCGTATTTCAACCCTAATCATACATTATTGAGACCTATTGATACACAATCATTAGGAGAAAACCCTAGGCAGCCCCAGCCCCCTTAGGGGAGGCTGGGGTTGCGATTTTTCTTGTTTTTCCTTCCACTTTTTATTTCGTTTTGCTTTTGTTGTGATGAATGCTTGGAGGCTGAGCAATTGTTCAAACTATGTGAATCCGTTTCAGCAGGTTCTTTCTTTTCAATCTAGATTTGTTTTGCGAATTTGATTAAAGTTGTATTATTGTTTATGCAATCAATATCGAAAGATGAATTGTTGTTGATGTTTACCGTATGACGAGAGTCGGTGTAAATATTAGATCACCATAGGAAAGATGGGATTTTTAACCTTGACATAACGAGAGTTGATAGGTTATATTTCTATGTTGCTAGATTGAGAGATCTTACACCTTGTTTTGTTAGCGTCAATCTTATAGATCGAGAGATGAGAGATTGATAGACGAATTATCTACGAGAGTAGGAATTCATACCTTTGATAGGTGAACCACAACTTGAATTAAATCATCACAAGATAACTTTAGAGAGGAAATAGAGGGTTGCGGGAACGGTGGATTATTGTTTGTTCATTGTTTAATCACCATGATCATCTTCTTGGTTACTGTTTATTTTATAGTTTATAGTTTAGATTTCATTTTCGCTTTTATCCTTCCTGGCTTTGGACTGACAATCCTCTGTCCAGTTTATCTTTTCGTTCTATTATATTAGGTTTAATAATAATAGTATCAATCTTAGGAAAATTAATGAACTAGATACCTCGATTCCCTGTGATCGACTCCGGTATTAATCGCTATGCTACGATCCCTACACTTGGGGAATACCGGATTTATAAATTTTATTACTTGTTTGTTTTCTTAGATAAAATCCGTGACATAGACCAAAACAAACATGATCTTGTTTTCATATCTCAACATGAACAGTGAGTGGTCAGACACAGATTGAGAAAATCCCCATCTGATCATCTATGATCTGAAGGCATCAAACCATGCCCTTGGAGCCTGCTTTATGCCATGTAAGGCCTTGTTCAATTTGCACACACAATGAGGCCTTGAGGAATCAACAAAACCTTCTAGTTGTTCTATGTATACAAGCTCTTACAAAGGTTCATTCAAAAAAAGCATTGTTAATATCAACTTGATTCGCAGGCCAGTTCATAGACACAACTAAGGTCAGGATCACTCTGATTGTTACAGATTTTTCCACTTGACTGAATGTCTCTGTGAAGTCTATTCCATAGTTTTGACTGTACCATTTTGCCACAAGCCTGGACTTGTGTTTGAGGATAGTTTCATCTGGCCTTAACTTCATTTTGAAGATCCATATGTTCCTTACTATACTTTTTCCATATGGTTGTTTTACCGAATCTCATAACTTATATATGAGAGCTTTGTATTCTACTGACATTGCATCCTTCCAATCCTGCGACTCCAATGCTTCTGACACACTTTTTAGTTCAGTACGAAACGATTGAGCATTATTAATAGCAACATAATAAACTTTAGGTTTGAATATTCCACTCTTAGATCTATTTTGCATAGGGTGAGACTTGGTTTGAGGTTTAGAAACAGGTACATGATTGTCAACCGGAAAGGTTACAGTGGTGTTTGGTGATTGAGTGTTTGAGCTGGAAGATACACTTTTTGTTATGTGGTGGATTTTTGGAAGGTGACTATGTGTGCAAACTAGATAACTCATTAGATAAATCATCAGTGGGAACTAAATTATGAGGAGTGTGAATGTGATTTACGTGATCAGAACTAGCTACAATGCCATCATTAGTGAATCTACTCATGATACATTTCCCTCTCTTCCTGAGTGGATGGAAGTATAGAATGAAGAGTAAATGAAGAGTAATCAGTGAGGATTTGATTAGAAGGCCATTGAGTGAATCGTTGAGAAAAAAGGAAAAGATTCTCATCAAACACAACATCATTGGATATATAAATTCTGGCAGTTTCATCCAGACACTTAAAACCCTTATGATAGGAATTGATACCTAGATTCACACATCTCTTTGTGTGAAATTGGAACTTGGTGGTCTGGAAAGGTCTTAGATTATGGTAGACAGCACAACCAAACACCCTAAGATTTTTGTATTCAGGTTTATAAGACATAAGACATTCAATAGGTGACTTATTCTTAAAGACATGTGTAGGAAGATTGTTTATGAGATGAACAGAGGCTTGGAAGCTATTCCACCAATACCGTAAAGGCATATTGGCTTGAGCAAGCAAAGTAGGGCATGTTTCTACAATATGCCTATGTTTCCTTTCAGCTCTACCATGTTGTGCATGATCATGAAGACCAGGATGCCTAAAATTGATACCTTCAGTGTCAATATACTCTTTAAAAGGCCTATATTCTACTCCAATCAAATTGCACACATTTGATTTGAACAGAAAATTGAGTCTCGACCATGGCTTTGACATTCAGAAAGGAACTAAAGGTTTCTGATTCGGAATATAATGGATAAATCCAAGTATAGTGGTCATTTATATAAACATAATAGGTATATCCCTCTAGAGACTTCATGGGTGCAGGACCCCACAAATCAGTGTGAACAAGATCGAAGGGTGCTTTAGAATGTGAATCAGACAAGGGATGAAACAAATTATGAGCTTTTCCAAATTGACAGGATTCAGACAAAGACAAATTTCCAATAGTTTTAACATTACAAACATTCAAAACAGATGATAAAACATTACTAGATGGATGACCAAGCCTTCTATGCCACACATCAGGGCTAGCATTCACATTCTTTACAAACAACATAATGTTTTGAAACTTGAAAACAAGCTGAACTAGGTTTGGATTGAGGGGAGTTCTGAATGGAATCCCCAAGATGAAAGAGAATCATGTAAAGGCCATCCAGAAGTTGACCCCTAAGAAGTATTGTCCATGTATGTTTGTCCTTGACAAAACAAAACACATCATCAAACTCAATGGAAATAGGATTATCTCAAAGATAAGTTTAGATGTGCTCAACAAATTACCTGGTGATTTGTGGGACATGAAGCATGTTATGCAAATGTAAGGTTCCATGTGGTGTATGTAGGAAGGTGTTTCAAATATGAGCTATTACTAATCTCTCACCATAACATACAGTTAAGGTGTCAATACCATTGTATTTAGGATTGATGCTCATGTTTCCCATGTCAACAGTGACATGATTAGTTGGCCCACTGTCCAAATACCAGGAATGATCTAATAATGTGCTAGAAGTTGCAACAAAAGCTGAATTCTTTTTTGCTCCACCTACATTTCCATTTAAAGCCGGTTGAAATTCATGTTGAAGCATGCACCAACAGTCAATTATTGTGTGTCCATTCTTGCCACATAGTTGACAAGTCATTCCAAGGCCTGACCTGCCACCACTTCTACCACCCTATTTCTTCCACCTCTTCCTCTGTTATTTGATTGAGAAGTATGGTTACCAGACCTGCCCTGTGGCCTATTAGAAAAGGAACCTGCACCATAGGTTGTCAAATGAGCAACTGAGTTGGATTGGCCTGCATTTTCTTTACTTAAAACTTACAAGTGACAGAGTGGATTGAACCTTGCCAAAACCCTCTCATGTGTCATCAACTGAGATTGGACTTCTGTCCAGTTGAGGGAGCCAATTCTGGAAGTAATATCTACTATTACAGCCTCATAATCATTGTCCAAGCCTCATAGGGTAGCAAAAATCAATTTGACTTGGATATAGGCTATCCATCATCAGCCAAACTATCACTGTAAGACTTCATTTGAGCTAAGTAATCACTCATGGATTTGCCTCTTTTCAGTCTTAGTTAGGTCACTTTTAAACTCTAACATCATTGCTTCAGACTGGCTATTAAAAAGGGTCTCTAATGTAGTCCATACTTCATGGGAGGTACCACATCCCATCACTTCTACAAGAGCTTGTTCAGTCATAGAGCATAACAGCCACCCCATCAATAGTTGATCCATTGTATCACATTCATCAGTAGGAGAATTCAATATACCAGTGAACATACCTGTATATGGAGGCCTAGGGGTTGTACCAAACATGAAACCTTCCATTTTATGACCCTTGACAATCAGCAAAATGGTATACTTCCATAGCAGATAGTTATCATGGTTGAGTTTGACTGTGCATGTCCGATTTAAGTGACCATGGAAAGAAGATCCACCGTGACTAAGTGAGCTGAGAGATGGTGACCTGACAAATGAAGGAATCACCGGAAAAGAAGGTGGCAGAACAAAACTTGTCAAGGAGTAAGACGGAGCTCCACCAAAATTAGGTGGTGGATACATAAACCTAAGATAGGGAATGGTTCAAAGTTTGATCTATATTGAGCTAGGGAGAGTTCCTAGATCTGCTCATGCAACTAAAGAACTCGTAAGGACCGGAAACGCTGCTGAACTTGCCGGTGCTTAGGTTCCATGGCATTCTGTGACCACCGGAGCAGCTAATACTGGAGGAACAGAGGTCCTAGTGCTCATGACACAAGTCTATTGCTCTGATACCAAGTTAGATTCACAGAAAACTGAATAAAACCTCCATGTGACGATGAAGAATAAGGAATAGGAGCAACAAATATTTTCTTGATTATGACAGAATGAATTCAATAAGATGATATTCCATTGGATATTAGTACCATATCTAACAAACAGAATCTAGTACCAAGGCTATGATTGTGACACATGTCACTAAATCTTACCATACAACTAATAACTAATACTCTTAATCTTCTCTCTCCATGTAGATATTGTGATGTAAATTTGTTTTTCAATATGAATTTTCAATTGCCATTTTTTTGGAAAAATTGTGTTTAAAAATTTGTGGTATGATGACTTGAAGTCTTCAAATTTGTAGAACATGACGTGGCATTAGAGCGGAAATAATTCATTGACATTTTAAATGATCATTGGCTTCATGTGTTCCCCACCTTTCACGTGTGTTCTAATGTCAATCGCAATCATTTTTGCAAGGTTTGTGATCTAATTGACCCTATATACCATACTTAGAGAAGCGATGTTGTTCAAGAAAATTTTAATGCGTTTGAGGCAGAAAAAAATTCTATCTATACCTATTTCCCCTAGGCTGAGTGATGACAAAATGATATGGAATTTTACAAGCAATGAAGTGTATACTGTTAAGACGGGGTACCAACTCGCTTATGACTTGAAATTTCGGCATATTGAGCTTGAAGCATCATCTTTTGCGGCGTCTAGCAAGAAACTTTGGTTGATTCTTTGAAAGCTGAAATTAAGCCACGCATTACTCATTTCTTTGGAAAACTTCTCAACAATTCATTACCCACTACTGCATGGTTGCACACCAGAGGAGTTGGAAATGGCCAATGTCAAATTTGTTTGCGCCAAGAGGAGTCATCATGGCACTGCCTCATCGATTGGGACATCCTGAGAGCTGCCTGGCAAGCATATTGTATTGGTATTAAAATTTCCAATATTCGAACCCACTCCTTTTAGATTGGTTTGATGAGATTCCCAAATTAGTGGATGAAGCAGACGTGGTCGAATCATATGCACGTTGTGGAACATCTGGAAAGCTAGAAATGGATGGCTTTTTGAAGGGAATGTGGTAAATGTCCAATCCATCTTAGTTCACTCCAAGGTAGAAGTAGAAGAATATATGAAGGCCATCACGAATAATTTGAATATCGGTCATCACCCTCCTCTTGAGGTCAAGTGGAAGACCCCTCCTCCTGAGTCTCTAAAATTCAATGTATATGCGGCTTTTGGTGAAACATCGTTAGCAGTGGGTGGCTTACTGCGCAACAGTCAAGGAAAAATAATCTGCTATTTAGCCAAGAAACTTGAAAGTAGCTATGATGTCCTATGCGTAAGTGAAATTCATTATTAGAGCGTGCCAAATAGATTTAGCGTGTGCCAAATGGGAACAGAGAAGCAGCAGGTTCTGGAATGGGGTTTAGCGAGCACGAAAGGGTGTCAGCGTGCGCCAAAACACCCTTTTCCCCTTATTTTGATGATTTTCCTTGTACGTGTTGTTTTTGAATGTTGTGAATGCCTTTAAGGGCATTAAATGATACATTACAATGTCTAACTTTGACTTCTGGTAGCCTTGGCTCAGCACACAACTGAGACCCTATGCAGGGAGAATGTGGGAGCACCGGAAGGCGTTGTTTAGACCTTGTGGAACGTTGACTTAGTAGTCATTGATCATTTAACTACGTGCTAAGTAGTGCAAATTGATGTAAATGACTAAAAGTCCTTAGAAAGCTTTTTATGTGAATGAATCAGGTGGTTAGATATAAACTTGTAAATACATATGTGGATGTCTAAAAACTAAAACGTCAATATCATTAGTGAGGCACGTTTTTTATATCGAAGCATGAGACACTTAAGCTCCTCTTGGCTTTGAGGCTAATAAACAGCGTGTAACTCCCATACGGAATATGAGTACGTTCCCCTAGAGAGGTGAAAAACATGTCATAATGCATTCCCACCATGCATAGTGTCCTTTGGCATTGACAAAGGAGCTAGTATAGGTGACTGAGCTTCTATTGTTACTACCTATGTGGTAGTGATTGTAAAAGATTTCCATGTTATATATATATATATATATATATATATATATATATATATATATATATATATATATATATATATATATGTATGTTTATTATTGTAGTGTTTCTTCTACCCCTTACTAAGTACTTGTGTACTTACCCCCTTTTCTTTATTGTCCCCACCCCGAGAAGGTGGTGTATTTGTAGGTCGTTTTTTAGGCCACAGAGGAATGACCTGGAGATGACGCAGATGAAGTTTACTTTTCTTTGTTGCATTTTAATTTGGTATAGATCCTCTTATCCCTTGTAATGATAGAAATCAATGAGTTTACTCTATGGTCAACAAGTTGTTAACAGATTCATTTGTGTTTGTTGGTTATAGTAAAGAGTTTTGATGTTGTAATAGATGCAGCATGTGTTGCTTTCGATCGTTTTTTAGTCGTTTAGTTACCCAAGTCTGTCGTTTTGTCTTCCGCCTTGTTCTCTGATGTCTGCTTACGTAAGGCCTACGTGCATAATTAGATTAAATTTTAATTATGTGTGTGACAGGCATTTTTTTCCGGATAAACACTCGGTATCTGGGACATGGGCGTCACATATGGGATTAATATCAATTCACCAACACGATCACTTAACAGCAACGATGCTCTAATAAAGTGATTTCATGCATACTTGTTTCAACCATTTCACACATAGTTGTTTTCCCAATAAACATGCTTTCTAAAATCACAAAACAGATTTACATGACACAAATTTATAGATCTATCATTCCTTAATCAAATCACAATAATTAAGTCATTTTCCAAACAATTAGGACATCAAAACCACTCTAACACAAAACTAACATTATAATTACAATAGGCTTGACATCTGCTCTATAACACACATTTTCAGGTTGACTTTAACACATAGAACATGGCTAATTTATCACACACATAAGAACCTTAAAATCATGATTTCTATTAGAACATACCTTCTGGATATTGCACATAATCTGCACACTGACTCAGAACTGACCACTTCCTATCCAAAATACTCAGAATTCTTTATATAGTCTTTCTAAGCCTTTCTTAGAGTGTCGGGGAACCCAATACTAGCGTCGGGGCGCCTTGCTGAAGCCTTTTGGCTTCTTCAAGTCATCTTACCAACCCAATGCACTTATAATTAATTAAACTTATTAGTCGTTTATGCATCAAACCATCGAAAATAGATGCATACATTCACAATTCAAGCATTTAAACACATGAAATGATAGGAGTCATTGACGCTTCAGTCCTTACCTTGATGATAAAGTATGAACTGCAGATAATATACTCCTTCAACTAAGATATATTTCCCGCATACAATCATGATTCCTTGGTTTTACTTAAAGAACATGTGACGCCCATGTCCTGCATATCGAGGCCTTATCTGGAAAAAAACGCCCGGCATGCATATAATTAAAATTTAATATAATTATATAAGTAAGCCTTACGTAATCAACATTAAAGTTCAAAGTGGAACCAAAACGATGGACTCGAAAAACTGGAACGAGTAATACAAATGATTGAAAAGAAACACAAGCTGCATCTAAAACATCATTTAATGACTTTACACAATAGTAAGAAAAATACAAATTCGCAGTTACAAACTTGGTAATTACAACCAGAAGCTACCGTTCTCGAACATTATAAAGATAGGGATGAATCTATACCTAAAATACAATATATTAAAGAGAATGACAAACTTCAGCAATACATCTTTTGGCGTCACTCCTCAGCAACCTTGAACTCATCCTACAATGTACCACATTTTCGGGGTGGGGAAACAATAATAAAAATGGTTAACTACTAATGTACTGAGTAAGGGGTAAAGAATTGGATTACAAAATATCAAACATATATTTTTACCATACTTGCGATCACGTATATTATGAAGTGTCCACTTCCCTATACTATTAGTTCCAGCTAGTAAAGCCTCGACCAATTAGGTATTTGTTACATTGTGATCCAAAGACACTTATCTAGGTGATGGGTATGCACTGAGACATGTTCAACACATAATGTGGAACGAAATTTTCCGTGCGGACTGTTCCATACTGCAAAACAAAAACGTGCCTTATGTTTATGCTTTCAGTCTCATCAAGTATGTTTATTACGTAGTTTAACTAACCGCAAATACTTATTCACATAAAAAGCTTCTTAAGGACATCTAGTCCTAGACAATTCTATTAACTACTCAACACATAGACATAGTTAACAATGACTACTAAGTCAGTGTCTAACAAGGTTTAAAGAACCATCTTTCTGTGCTCCCATATGTCTCCCCGTAGAGGGTCTCAGTTATGGTGTAGAGCCAAGGCTACTAGACACCGAATACTAAGCTTTCCACATTCCATGTAATGTCCCCTATGAACATACACATCATAAACAAGATCATATACAAGCTTGAAATACAAAATTAAATAGAAAACGGCACAAACTAGCCAAGCGCATGCTTTAGCCTTAGAGGTATACGCTCTACTCATCAGAATAAAAAATATACCACTCTGTCAGCCAAAACGCACGCTCTTACCACTAGAGGTGCACGCTTTGTCGAACAAACAACAAATCTGCTTATTTTGACAGCTGAGGCGCACGTTCTTACCACTAAAGGCAGATGCTTCTGTTGAAAATCTACACAATCTGAAAATTACATTTGCACAAAATGATGTACATATTTCCCCCGACTTCAACACCATAACAACACCCAAACATCCCAAAACTTGCACAAATCCTTTCTAAACAATTCTAAACAATAATTCAACACGAGACATAACTTAAAAACCCAATTGCAACACCCTCTTACCTTTTATTTTACAGAACTTGATCACAATCCCAGCTCCAATGTATCACCACGTGTAACAAATACTATCTATACTTTATTATAAAAAAAAACTGTCTGTATCATTAGATTCGCTATAATATTTTTGTACTGAACTTGTCTTTATTATGTTGTTTCTTAAATAACATGTGTGGCTATAGCTTGGATGGCATAGTTTCTAGACATTTAGTAAGGTTGCAAGTTCGAATCCTTTTAGGAGCAACATTTTATTCTTTGCAAAAAAATGCTGACGTAGAAAGAGTTGATGCACCTAAGGACCAAAATTGTGACCGGAGAAAAACCGGGACCAAAATTGGATGCACTTAAAGGACCAAAATTGTGACTAGAGAAAAACCAGGACCAAAATTGCAAAACATGTCCAGTTATAGGAGTTAATTTGCAAATTCGCCCATTTTCATGCATCGCTGTTCTCGGCATAATTTTCGAGAATGCCCACATGCATCAATTTTTTGGTGATCCTGGACCACCATGTCATATTTGTTCCTCCAATAGGAATTCTTAAAAGATGGGTAAATTTGTAAAATCATGACATTTATATTTTACATGGTCGGACCCCGTGCCTATGTTAGTTTTCATTGAAGTTTGGAGTTTTTTTATATCACTTCATCAATTCTTTTTTACAATTCTCTCACCAATCATTTTCTCAACTACAAATAAAAAATATTAATTTATCTCTCACAATTTCACTTTATCTACTTTATTAATTTTTTTACCATTATTTTATTCATTATACTACTTTATTTCAATTTCTCTCACCAATCATTTCTTTATCTATACAAATTTCAAAAAAAAATATTTTAACTTTCTAATAATTACTTCAATCATTTTTATTATATTTTATTATCCACTAGCATATAAAAACACCCCAAAATGAACTCCAACCCAAAACAAACGGAACCTATGTGTTTTCTGATTTCCGATTGGTCCTGGATCACCAAGTCATATTTGGTCCAGGGCCACCATAAAATTTGCGTGCCCACATGTATTTCCTCTAATTCACAGCTCCACCCACCACTCCATTCCTCCTCCAATTCTCAGCTCCACCCTTTCCTCGCTGCAAATTGCTGCCTTCCCCTCCCCGCTGCAAATCGCGGCTCCACCTCCTTTCCAAAAAATTTTGAAGGGAAAACCTCCGAGATCAGAAAATGACAACAAATTGATGGTGGAAATGGTGAAAATGGATGTTTTGGATGGTGGAAATGAGGAAAATGGCGAAAAAAATTTTGGAAAATAAAAAAGATGGTGGTTGATGGTGGGAAGAAGATTGTGGTGGTGGGGAAAAGATGATAATGGCTGGTTGTTGGCAGGTTGGTGGATGAAGATGATGGTGGTAGGTTGGTGAGAGGAAGATGGTGATGGGAAGAAGATGGTGGTGGCAGTGGCTGGAAATATGGCTGAGAGTATTAGGGTTTTTTTTGGTTGAAGAAATTAGGTTTGGAATAGGTGATGTGGTTATTTATTGTTTTTCAAAATATTGAATTTATAAAGTGTTTTAGAAAGGGGTTTATTGTTTACACCCCACCTAATATATTCATACACCACTATACACACTACACCACACCTAATAATTCAAATCTACTTTTGCACCACTCTTAAATTGTAACATTTTTATTTATTTATTTGCGCCACATACTTAATTACAATTTTACCATATCTACCTACACATCCCATTTTCGTTATATTTCCACTATAAAAATATATTACAACAAAGTCTCTAGCCCCTTTTTAAATCATCTTTTTAAAGACAATCATTATCCTCAAAATCTTTCATCATCTTCATCCTCTTGAAACCTTAATTAGACGATCTTATCCCCAAATCAGTACCGATGTACAAGACTGTTGAAATAGTGTCCTAAACCCAATCAAGTTGGATAGGATCCGACCGGGTCGGATCATTTCTACTATTTCTTTATGTTTATACATATATTAAATGGCTTTTTTGTTGTCATATATTTGTTCTTTTAAAGAACCAATTATGAATTGTTATATGATAACGTCCTTAGTATTAAATTGCGATAGAGAAACCATGATAGGTGATTATGGTTGATGAGATCTCTAATCACTTTAATAAGTTTGATACTTAAATGTCTCTAGGCTGATGTATTATTAAACAAGGCATTGATAGTACAAACAGACTAGCACGTATTAGATGTCTTCTGCCTTTAAGGGCATGGATAGATCTCGTCTATCGAAGTGTAGAGACACTTGGACTGTACGTGGACGTGTATTAGAGAATACGTACGTTAGACTGACCCACTTACACTGTTAAGTGTCAAACTATGTGACGGTTGTGTAATTAACCATAGGGCCGGAGTCTGCATGGCATCACGGTGTGGATTGTCATTCTTTGACACTATTGAGGTTTCCCTTAAACATGGGGTGATCATGCGGTAATGATCGGGTGTGATACTGAAGCAAGCAGAGTATACATGTTTGGTCGTCCAAAAATCGCGTACCCTATTAGTAGGGTGAATATCCGAAAGGGCCTTCTTATAAGGAATGCCTTACTCTCGTGAATTTTTGCAAAGTGGAGGTAAATGAGTTACATCGAGAGAGCATGATATACAGATTATAAGATACGGTCGTCAATGCTTGACACTCGACGTACGACCGTATGGATATTATTACAACGATATGATTCTATTTACACGCTAACCCAGCACATGAAAGGTAGTAGTCATAGCGTATTGACTCTTCCAATGATTGGGGGTCAAGGACGTGTTGCTAGACGCTATCCATGATCGTTAGAGGTGAAGGGCATTTTCATAATTGCACCTTATGTCTACGAACAACATATTCAGAAGCCTATCGGGTCACACACATATGAACATCAAGTCGGATTAAAATGTGGTTATAGTTGATAACCAAATAAGGAAAGAATTTATCTCGTACTATAAAGGTTATAGTGGTAAATTAATATGGTGGTATTTATTTATTATGAATAAATATAATACAAGATATTAATTGTGTTGATTAATTAAATATGTATAGTGATACATATTTTTCGAAAATATGCATATATGATATACATGTATTTTGCAAATTAATTCATCATAGTATTATATTTAATTAAAGAATATTCCGGAAGCGAATTTATGGTTAAAGGTGGCGCCATTCACTAGTGTATATGATACACTTGAATTGTGCAATTTAATTAATAAGATTGCCATAATATTAATATTAGATATTAATTAATTTTGGAAAATAGATTTATCGTAATAAGATAAAGATAGTCAATATTAGATATTGACAATATCTTGGAAATATTTAATATAAGATATTAAATAAAAGAGATAAATCAATCTAAGAGATTTTGCTTATTTTATTAGGGAAAGGTTTTCTCTCTCATCAATCTACTGAAAGCTATTCCCAATCAGTTGGGGAGATGAATAGGGGCGTCACTTCTCTTATAAAAGCAAGGAGTTGGCTAGCTCTTTTATACACCATAATTCCAAGAGCTAATTGTTCTTGTGAAAAATAAGAGAGCTTCTTAGAGAGAGATTATAGAGAGAGAGAGAGAGAGAAAAGTTCGACCTAGCAGTCGGGTTTTTCTTGTAGCAATCCTTGGCGGGATTCCGGCGAGGTGCTCGTGTGAATTACTGGTAGAGGCCGGACACTTGGACGGCTCGCGCACATCTACTCCAACCGGACGGTCAAAGCGTCGATCTTTTAGATCATCCAAGGTAGTATTACCGTCCCCTCTCTTATATGTTTATTGTTTAAACGAAGACGATCCTGGGTCGGGAAATCAATTTTTAAATTCCGCTGCGCTACTCGATTGATTTCCTAACAGTGGTATCGGAGCGGTCTTCGAGCTTAAGCAATAAGCATCTTTTATTCGCATAGTAAATTAGATCCAATAGATTTAAAAATGTATGATATTGATCCGTAATAGATACACGAAAAGAAAAAAAAGGAGGAGAGGTGGTGGTGGCGGCGGCGGCTGTCGGCACGACCGTCCCCCTCCCCTTCTTGTTTTGTTTTGTGTGTCTTTATTTTTCAATATGGTCCATGGTTGGTAATCTCTCTTTTGTTTAGTTGATGCCATGTGACTAACCAATGGTTCAAATAGTTTGGCCATTGGGAAGCCATGTCGCATCACCCAATTTGTTGGAAAGAAATAAGTGTTGGTTATGAACCAAATCTTGGTCATTCCAAATTTTTGGAATAGACCTAGGCCTCTCCCAAAATATTTAATTTTGGAAAAGGCCTAAGGGCCTAGGCCTTCTCCAAGAATATTTGATTTTTGGAAAAGACCTAGGATGCCTTTAAATTTGGTTTGGACCAAACCAAAGGCATCCTTTTGATTAAGAATCAAAAGGAAGAAACAAAAGAGACCCAATTGATTTTAATTTTTTTTTAAAATAGTTTAAATTTGAAAAATTGAAATTAAAAGTTATTAATTAATTAAACGTTAATTAATTAATTGATTGGATGCTTCAATGACGCAAGTAGTTAAAATTTAATTTTATCTTTTTCATAAGATGTTGATTGTATGGATTAGATAGTAGATATAATATGATTATATGGACCCTGATTGATCATGGACTCGACCAATAGGATAGATATGAATGCTTTATTTTCTGTTGGTTTTTATCGTTGTCCTAGACCGTTATAAAGAACGTGACCTAGTTTTATTTTTGCATTATCTCATTCCCGTTAGCTCCCCCCGTGTGCGGAGGGTGTAAAATTTATTAGATAGATTTTTTATGTAAAAATAAATTGAAGACAAAGGATGAAGACCAAAAGAAAGGCGAAAAAGATCCATGGAGATGGCGCATGTCAAAGATCCATTGGTGGTTGCGGCTACCCTTAGTTGTGGCCCGCGGTTTCGTCAGTTTGTATTCGAAACCGTATCTAGGAAAAATCCATGTTCATACCAGTTATATTGTGCACTGAATGTTGTGTGTGTTTTACTTTATATGATATTGTAGTAATATGCACGTAATAGATGAGACCGTAACTAAATAAAATTAATTAAGTAAATATTTAAAATTACTCCCACGACAAAAATTGAGTTATAATATGTCTCCCAATATTATTGTGACGGTGAAGAGCCCTTGTTCGGATCCAACTGATCGGCCCACATCGGGAGTTGACCTACCTCGGGTATATCATCATTATCGAGATATGATCGTTATAAGATCTCATGAATACTTGGCTTGGGACTCGACTAAGAATCTTGCGGTGATTGGCCCACGTCAGGACCGTCTGATATTAGAGACATGAGGTTGAATATCTCATAGACGATGTGAATTGTCAAAGAGTTGACTAGTCAAACCACTGGAAGTCGCGTTGGACGCGATTGGTAAGAAGTACCTACCCGTCGAAATTGACCCGGTCGATCGGCCCACGTCGGGGATCGAGTCAACTAGATAGGATTCCAGCCACTAAAGAATTTTGGAAAATTCTTGAAAATCAATTAGGAGTAGTTGACTAGTGAGAGCAAAATCATAAACCATAAGACCATTTTTGATTTTGCGTGTATAAACATCAACACTCTTTCATCTTCATTTTTATGTTGTAGTTTTAGAAAACTTTATATTTATGTTTTATTCTCGATTAGTAAAACCAAATTATGACTGTTGAGAAACGTTCTCAAATATGGTTAAGTAATTTTTAATCCTTTTAAATAAGTAATGACACGAGCAACCCCGTTATAATAGTTAGAAACAAAGAGACTACATATTTGATGCAGTGCTCCAAGACTTTAATTATTAATGAAAAGCGGAAGCTCATGATATGATTGAGTCACTTGAAATAAGTTTCAACGAATTAATCATATATTGGATACGATCCAATATGATCATTCAGTCATATGATGACAATCAATTCAAACGTTGAATGAGAATGACCGCATCGAATTTGGTAAAGGTTGTTTTCAAAATTGTATGATTTAAGTATTGACTTAATTATTTAACCATTGCTTAAAGGTTAATTAAATAGTTAATGTTTTGAATTCGATTCAAAAGGTTAAATAAACTATTTAATAAACTTTAGATTTTCTTTATGATAGAAAATTAAAGACATAGCTCTAGTGATCTTTCTTAAGTCTTATGAAGACTACACTAAGAATTATTTACAAGTGCTTAAAGGATTAAAAAGGAAAGTTAGGGTATGTGCTTAAATAGAGAACTTATTGAAGTTTTTATTCTAGGCAAGTGAGTTGAGATAAATCTATCTAAGTTTAAGTCAACTCTTAGATATATGATATCTTACGAGAGTGATTGAGAAAGATTAAATACGAAATACACTTAGATTCGAAAATTGAAGCAAACGTTGCGACATTTTCGGCATTGTATTCTGAATCTAATAAACTGATAAGCGAACTAAATAAACGTTATTATGTTCCGGTTCTTATGAAGAACATATTTTCAGCTATACGTTAGGATTTAATGGACAAATTCAATTGTAAGGAATAAATGTTATTCCGATAAGGTTGAATAGTCACTGAATCTAACATGCTAGATTTTTGTCACCATATGGTTGATATGAGTGATGAAATCTCAACTAAACATTTATATGGCTGTAATCCTTGATTTTGTGGTTGTTCTAGACACAGTCTCTATGGAAGGGAAGCGAGTAATCAAACGTCATTTTGATGATGCTGAACCATGTGATTATGAATCATGTGGGATATACGTATCTTATCTAAAGAGGACTAAAATACCATTTTATGAAATGGTTATGAAATCTAGAAAATTGACTAGAGCCTAAACATATTGATGTTTGTTGGCTTATGACAATTTATACCATAAATAATTGTTTGTCTCTCTATTGGACTATTTTTAGAAATAGTGAATGTACTTATTGAAGTACAACAATTCGAAAAGCCCAAAAAGTTCGAGCTAGCATGAATATGAGATTGATGAGCTGCTTAGGAATTCATCTCCAATTGGAATGAAGCAATTAATACCTGAAGGGTCACTACAAGAAAATCGAGTTTTAATGAGAGGAATTCCTCTCATTACATGTCGGTTTCCGGTCATTAAAGGTTTTTAATGAGGGGAATTTTACCCTCATCACCCTTCATTGTTGCTTCTCTATGTAAAAGTAAATAATGACGGTAATGGTTCCATCATTACAATATATTTCATGACAGAAGTTGTACTCTCCTTAAAACTTTTTTAACAAATAGGAATTTCCCTCACCATTCTATCATTTTCCCCTCACTACAATATTATTTAATGATGACTTATACCCACATTATAAGGTCATTCGCCCATCACTAAATCATGATTTAATGAAAATATTTTCCCTCATTATAAGGTCATTTTCCCCTCATTATATATATTTTATTGTTGAAATTTACCGTCATTCCTAATACGGAGCCCCTCGTTAATAAAGTCCAGTCATCATTGTTGTTGAAATACATCCAATGAGAGGACTTTACCATCATCAAACTTCTTACAAATAATAAGAATTCTTGTCAGAAAAATTCTATATTAACAACACAGACAGAACAAATTTAAACAAAAACTTTTTTCAACAAGAATGTATCACATGCATTTATTTGATACCAACAATTGGTTTATTGATAGAAATTAAATCATCAAGATGTTGAGAGTTTTACAATTTGTGTTGCCACAAAAAGTTGTACACTACAAATCACCACGAGTACAAATGATAATCTGGAAGCAAGCAAACAAAACATAGATAAAACAAGGTTCAAAACAATGAAATCATACCTCAAGACTTCCTAACTTCCAGCCTCAAGAAAAGCACACCTCTGCTAAGAAGAGTATCACTGCTAGCACGATCCAAGTGCAATTGAAGAAACTGTAATAAAGTAATTTTAACTACTATATCAGATCGAAGAAAGACCAAAACATAACAGGACAAAAAATTCATATAGATCATATACACACATGCTCATTCTAACAAAATTCACTTTCTAAGACACCAAGAATACAATAGTTTCTAGAGCTTATATTACCCTAACAAAAAAAATTAGGATACAAGTTAGTTAATTTGGGAAAATTGCCAGGAACAGAGGTAAATTGCCACTACTGGGAATCATGTCAACTTCTTTAGAAATAGAGACAGACGAGTATACAGGACATAGCATAAGAAATGTGATTTTTTAAAAGAAAAGTGCTTATAAGTTTAACTCCTATACCTTAAGCAGTTCCAGGATATCCTCCCTTGACGGTAACAAGGCCAATAAGTTTTTCTCGTATGCTATGCGGGATTGCTGAAGTGATGACCTGATTACGGTAAAGAAAAAGGAAAACATTAATAAAATGACACTGATATGCATTGAAAAAAGAAGGTAAAAAGAACTTTTTGTTGATTAGCAAACCTTATGCAACATCGCATTTGAACGCTTTGGCTTCCTTTCCCTTTCAAGAAGAGCCCATTTCCACTTTTAATCGCCAATGCAACTATCTACGCACAAATCAAAAGGAAAACAACAAATTCAGCCGTACTGAGCATGACGTTGCAAATAGCACAAGTTGTGCAAGTATAAACACAACTTTAGTCATTGCAAGTGCAAAACCAGTGAACCATGCAAATTTTATTGATAAGTTATCTATAAGCAAATCGAAGGAAAGCCAAATTCAGCACATTGAACATGTGAGTGCTTAAACTACGAGCCCAAACACAGACGTTTTACCTGGATCAATGCCTCGGGGCGAGACACAAAAATGATCAAAAGAACTCCTAATGGAGAAGACAATTTATCTAAGATGAAGCCCTCAGAAATCTGGACAAAAAGAAGTCAATACCACATTTCAACATATCAAGCATTCAAACATCATTTCCCACATTAACTTGTATCCTAAACAACAGAATACAAGAAGTTGACATGATTCCCAGTAGTGGCAATTTACCTCTATTACCAAGACATCAGGGCAATTTCACCAAGACTAGTGTTAAGGGTGAAAATCTATGAATTATAAGGATAAATTTTACGATGTTTTTCCCTCTATATTGTATAATTTGCATAATAATAGGTCTTATATTGAAATATTGAGCAAACGATATTTTGACGGCTTAATCGCAATATCGATGTATTTATGTGATTTCATGGTTAAAATATGATTATTTGAGTATTATTACAGTTTGCGATGTTTTCCATGTGTTATAGGTATGTTTATTGTGCTCAAATGACGATCAAAAGAGATAAATTTCGAGCTATAAAGATTTAAGGAAGAGATAATGATCGAGTGGAGAGAAGAAAAAGAGATAAACATGCAAAAATCGCACTCAAGTCATGTTGAACGAACGTCCATGTTCTCCGTCCCGGACCAAACGCGGCGTCAAGTCTCGAACGATCGTCCAAGGTGCCAAGAGTGATTCGTAGAGTTTGAACTGAGGCCGAACGAAGCGTCGAGGAGAGTTCAAGGAAGTGAACGAAGCGTCCACTGAAACGAGCAACGCCGTCCGTCCGCCCGACTCAAACAGAACCGACTTAATCCTCTATAAATACCGCCTATTTCTGCACACAAGAACAACAATCCGACATTATTCGAACCCTAAAAACCTAGGGGCAGCTGTGCTGCGTTTTTACTCAAATTTTATGCTTTTAAATCTCTAGATTAGATCTTTCAATTTATGTATTTTATTCAAGCAATTCAAGCCTTCAAGAAGATGCTAAGAGGCTAAACCTCTTTGAACAAGCGTTGTGAAGCCGTCCCAATTCAACAGCTGATTTCTAGTTCGTGATTATTTTGTGAGTTCTATTTCAAGTTCGTTTCTTTTATCATGTTTTGTATGTTTTATTGCATGTTTAATCGAAAGATGCTTGCTTTGATGATTGTTTATATGATGAGAGTCGTGTCAACCTTAGATCACCATGATAAAAGATTGGATCTTTGATCTAAATAAAACGAAAGTTATTAGTTTGATTTTCTAGATTAGAAATCGAAAGATGTCACGCCTAGGTTAGAAAGACGTAATCTTTAGCATCGAAAGATAAAAGATTAGAAAACAAACTTGTCTACGAGAGTAGGAGTTTATGCCTTCGATTAGGTGAATCACGACTTGAGTAGAGATCACGAAGTAATCCGAATTAGAATTGAATGTTGATAGGATAGGTGGATCAATTGCTTGTTCGTTCGTTATAACTTGATTTAATCCCTTGAATTCGAATTGTTTAGCTTAGTTAGATTTATTGCATAATTAGGTTTAGATTTAGTTTAGTTAATTGGTTCGCAACCCTGTTTTCCCTGGCTTTAGAACTTGTTCTTCCGTCCAGCTTTACATTCTTGTTAGTTTATTTTCTGCTTTTTTAGTTTAATAATCGTGACATAGTTAGATAAATAAAAACTAGGAATCACAACCTGTCGCCTCCACGAGATCGACCCGGTATAATCACTTTACTACGATCCCTACACTTGGGGTATACCGGGTTATAAATTTTATTACTTGTTGTTTTCCTTAGATAAAACCCGAGACAAGTTTTTGGCGCCGTTGCCGGGGAACCGGACGGTTGCCTAGTTTTTGTTTTTCGTTTTTCTGTTTTCTGTGTTTTAATCCCTGTTTAGTTTTTAGTTAGTTCTTTTTTTTTTTAGGTTTTAAGGTTCAGATTAGTAGGGTTTAAGAGTTAGGGTTTAAGTTTTTCAACTTTTCTCGTTCTTTTCTTGTTCGTCCCAAGATCTCTGATTTAGCGTCCCAAACTCTCAACGCCCGTCCGCTAAAAAAAATTTTCAAACTCAGATCAAATTTTCATCTTAGACGGCGGCCCATAGATTCTCGGGCGTCCGTCCAAGATTTCTCAAGACCAGATTTAGCGTTTGGACCGCCAAACGCCCGTCAGATCCCACTGCAGGTGGGCGCCCGTCCAAATATTTGGGCGCCTGTCTCGACCCCCTTTTTCAAATAATCTTGTTTTTGACTTTCTTTTAGGTTTTTAATTTCGTAGTTTTTAGGTTTTGTTCAATTGAGTTGGGTTTCGGTTTATGCAAACTCGAAGTCAGAAAGGGCCATTACTCTTTTCACCTGACCTCGAGCGGACCATAGTCCGACCCAATAGGCGGAAACTTCGTTTTACCGATCCTTCGGACGAAGGAAGTCCAGCAGATCAAGAAATTGAACGGAAGTTGATAGAAGAGATCGAAGAAATAGTAATAATGGCGGCAGAGGATCGACGTACGTTGGCAGACTACGCCATGCCTGGTGCGATCCACCGCAACCCGCTATAGTCTTGCCCGCCATTACAGCTCACACATTCGAACTCAAGCCCGGACTCATCCAGATGATGCAGCATGCATCAATTTTTCATGGCTACCAATCTGAAAATCCGCATACCCACTTACATGCGTTCTTAGAGATTTGCGGTACCACCCACATCCAAGGAGTGAGTGAGGATGCGATCAAGCTTAAACTGTTTCCTTTCTCTCTGAAAGGAGAGGCTAGGGAGTGGTATCACTCTCTCCCTTCAGAATCCATCACTACCTGGGCCGGACTTGAAAAAGAATTTCTAAGTCAATATTTTCCTCCTTCAAAGACAGCCCAGTGTCTGAATGAGATCTTTACCTTCTACCAGAAGGAGAATGAATCATTCTTCGAATGTTGGAAGAGGTTCAAATCTCTTTTAAGAAAATGTCCCCACCATGGCTTGCCTAAGGAAAGGCAAGTAAACACTTTCTTCAGTGGACTGACCGAGCTTACTAAAGGCATGGTCAACAGCTCTTCTGGTGGGGCTTTCCTCAAAAGACACTGATTGAAGGATGGGCACTGTTTGAAGACATTGCCAAATACAACTATGCCCCATCCTATCGAGGCCATCCAAGCGCCTCCTCCTCCCAAGGTGGAGGAAGTCAATGTTCAAAGTCCGATAGCCATGCCGCAGCGCTGATGGCAAGTCCTCAAGTTTCAAACCCGATTAATCGAGACTCCTTCGTTTCCGCAGAACCCTCGTGTTCAGTATTGCGTAAAATTGCCGCCGACCGCCACATGTTTGGCCAATGTCAATTTCATCCCCTCTCGCTCATCAAGTCAATGCTGTTTCATAACAATGGACGAGTAACCCGATCACATGCCAAGTATGTGATGATCCGGGCACACCTTGCCGCTCGCCCCATGATTGGGCGAGTCTTGAAAATTAATGCTTTCTCTGGCCACCCAATCGTGAGATTTAATAATCAATACTCGCCGAGTAATTTTCAAAACCAGGGTTTTCATCGAATCCAAATTTTAACCCCAATTCAATTTTCAAAATCGAGCTTTAATCGAAACCACAGGTTCAATCGAAACTGAATTCCAATTTTTCAATCCACGACAAAGGTTCAATCGAATTGGCCCGCCAATTCTAATCCTCGCTTTCAAACTCGCCTAGCCACCATCTCCCCGAACTTCCAAAACTCTCAAGGCCCCTCCCACTCAAATGATATAAAAGCCGAATGGAATTCATTTCGGGAGGAGCAAAGCCGACGATGAAAAGTCTTGAGAGGCAAATCGGGCACCGGTGAGCGGTTAGCTTCCAGACCGTCGAGGCAATTGCCCGACTTTACGGAAAAGAATCCAAAGGCGGTCGGGTTGCTCAGGCCGATATAAGCAACAACCAATGCAATCGACCTCGTGCCAACAATGCAATACGGTAAAAAGGAGGCCGGTCATGATGAATTTAAGAAGTGGCACTCAGCTGAGTGGTCCCCCTGGCTTCCAGGGAAACCACTAGCCACTCCTGCCAATTATGGTGCAGGAGGGGAAGTTGAGCACCCATTATCCCCTATCCTGCAAGAGCATACTCGGGTGGCTGATCCCCTGAGAAATGAAAGAGTTGAAACACCTCAGGTGGCTGAACCCCTGAGAAAAGAAGATTCGGTTGAGAGTCAGGTGGCTGATCCCCTGACCAATAAGACGTCTGAAAAAGGGGTGAGGTGGAAAGATCTGGAAGACAAGGCCGTAAGTGCATCCTCAAAGAAAGTATTTTCTGAGAGTGACCTTAAAAAGCTTCCATTTCCACCTAGAAAAAGCAACATTCCCTTGCATGAAGATAAGAAGTACGGAAAGGTGCTTAATTTGCAGAAAAATACTCAGGTTAATCTTCCACTCTTAGAAGTTTTGGTTGAATTGCCTAAGTATACCAAGTTTATCAAGGATGTTGTTTCTTCTAAAAAGAAGTTAGCAGACATGGATCGAGCAATTGATGAGGACTGCTCAATGGTCAATTATCAAGACTTACCAATCAAGAGGGGTGACCCAGGCAAGTTTGTGCTCACATTGCAGATGGGAGGCCTAGTCTTCCCAAATTCTTTATGTGACCTGGGTGCATCCATCGACTTGATGCCGTTCTGCTTTGCAATCGACTTGGTTTTACAAGATCTTCTAGAACCCACCACCATGAACCTTCGTTCACGATAGATCTTCCAAGAAAGCTTCAGGGATCCTGAAAGACGTATTAGTTCAAATTGATAGGTTTACCTTCCCAGTTGACTGGTACGTCTTAGATATAGAGAAAGGTGCGGATGTTCCCCTGATTCTTGGAAGACCTTTCCTATCTACAGCTAGGGCCCTCATCGATTGTGATGGTGGGCAAGTAACTATTCGAGTTGGTGACCAAGAGGTGAGCTATAGTGTCTCTAAATCCATTCAAGTACCCTCTGGTTCTCCAACCGGCTTTTCCATTGAGGAGTCATTTAATGACTTCAATGACTGTATGGACGAGCAAGTCAAGGCTGTGGAAGTGGAATATGAGCGATTGATCGATAATTTGAATAGTCATGGTGTGGTTAATCTAGATCAATTAGCAGCTGACTTCGAGGATGAGTTATTAAGAGAAGAAGCTTTGGCAGTGGAGCCACTAAGTAAACTCAGCGATGCTGAGTTGAAAAGTGGAGGGCTTAAATTGAGTTTAGAGGATCCCCCCGTAGATCTAGTTCTGAAGCCGTTGCCTAAACATCTTAAGTATGTGTTCCTACGTGAGGGTGACAAGCTTCCCTTGATCATTTCTGCCAAGCTATCTCGAATGAAAGAGAGTCAAATCATAAACGTCTTGCGAAAAAACGAAAAAGCCTTTGTATGGCAGGTGGGAGATATCCGAGGAATATCTCCTGACATCTGTATGCACAAGATCAAGACTAGTGAGGGTGCTAAATGTGTAAGACAGCCCCAAAGGAGGCTTAACCCTCACATGCAAGAAGTAGTCACGAAGGAGATCATCAAACTTCTAGATATGGGTATCATATACGCCATCGCTGATAGTGAATGGGTATTCCCTACTCAAGTGGTCCCCAAAAAGGGAGGGATTACTATTGAGAAGAATGAGAAAGGAGAAGAGATAGCATTGAGGCTCGTTACAGGCTATAGAGTCTGCATTGACTATAGGAAACTCAATGAGGTCACAATGAAAGATCATTTCCCCCTTCCCTTCATTGACCAGATGCTTGAGCGTCTGGCGGGGCACGCATTCTATCTTGCTTCTGGATGGATATTCGGGATATTTCCGATACCCATCGATCCAATTGACCAAGAAAAGACCACTTTTACCTGCCCTTATGGTACATTCGCTTACAGGCGGATGCCATTTGGTCTCTGTAATGCCCCAGCCACCTTTCAAAGGTGTATGATGGCTATCTTTGACGGGCTAGTCGAAAAGTGTATATGGAGATTTTCATGGACGATTTTTCGGTCTTCGGTCAATCCTTCGATGATTGCCTCGCTAATCTTGATCAGGTGTTATCTAGATGTGTGGAAAAGAACTTAGTACTCAATTGGGAGAAATGCCATTTTATGGTAGATGAAGGAATAGTTCTTGGCCACAAAGTGTCCGCCAAAGGTATAGAGGTAGATAGGGCTAAAGTGGAAGCTATCGAAAAGATGAGTTATCCTAAGAGTGTTCGCGAAGTCAGAGGTTTTCTCGGACACGTCGGCTTCTATAGGAGATTCATTCAGGACTTTTCACAGATCGCCAAGCCCCTGTCTACCTTACTTAAGGAAGACGTTACATTCGCCTTTGATGATAGCTGCAAGCAAGCGTTTGAGGAACTTAAGAGTCGATTAATCTCCGCTCCAGTTCTTATATCGCCGACTGGAACCTACCCTTCGAGCTTATGTGCGATCGTCCAACTACGCAGCTTGGTGCGCTTTTAGGCCAAAGGATCGAAGGAAAATTCCACCTATCTATTATGCCGCCACACATCGAGCCCCGCACAAGTTAACTACACGACCACCGAAAAGGAATTGTTGGCTGTGGTATTCGCCATGGACAAATTCCGTAGTTACTTGTTGGGAGCTGTAGTCACTGTTTGGGCTGACCACGCTACCATGCGCTATCTCATGACCAAGAAAGAGGCTAAACCGCGTCACACTTCGTTGAATCTTGACCTCTCCAAGAGTTTGATGTCCAAATTAAAGACAAAAGGGCGTTGAAAACGTAGTGGTGATCATGTCTCAAGATTGTTGGCGAGGAAAAGCGATGTAACTGATGATATAGATCTTTACTTTCCTCTAGAAAACATCATGCTTATCGATGGTTGAGCTCCCGATGTTCCATGGTATTCTTCCATTGTAAACTACCTTCATGCCCGTTATCTTGACCTGAAATGTCTTATCAAGAGAAGAAGAAGTTCTTCTCGATGATATGAAATCTTCGTTTGGGATGAACCTTACCTCTTCAAAATCTGTAAAGATGGTTTGCTAAGGAGGTGTGTTCCTGAATCTGAGCAACACGATATAATCGAGCAATGCCAAAGTGGACCCACAGGTGGTCACTTCGGTCCTTGGAAAACGGTTGCGAAGATCTTCCAGGCCGGTTTCTACTGGCCAACGATCTTTAAGGACACGGAAGCTTTCTGTAAAGCTTGTGATAGGTGCCAAAGAACTGGTACTCTAACAAGGCGGTTTGACATGCATTTGAAACCCATCTTAGAATGCGAAGTCTTTGATGTATGGGGGATTGACTTTATGGGTCCATTCCCATCTTCTTGTGGTAATAAATACATCTTAGTCTGCGTAGACTATGTATCGAAATGGGTGGAGGCAATAGCCACTCCTCGCAATGATCATAAAACGGTCATGAATTTTCTAAAGAGGAATATCTTTGTGAGGTTTGGATGTCCACGTGCCTTAATTAGTGATGAAGGACACACTTTTGTAACCGGCCTTTGGAAAAAGTCCTCGAGAAGTATGGTGTTCGTCACAAAACTGGCACACCATATCATCCGATGACTAGTGGTCAGGTTGAGCGAAGCAACCAGAGCTTGAAGAAGATCCTGGAAAAGCAAGGAATGATCATAGAAAAGACTGAGTCTAAAGTTGGATGATGTACTATGGGCATATCGAATCGCCTATAAGACCCCCATGGGTACATCACCCTACCGATGGTCTATGGTAAATCGTGCCACTTGCCGCTGAGTTAGAGCACGAGCTTATTGGGCTACAAAGTTTCTTAACTTCGATTCCCAAGCCTGTGGCAAACATCGATCGCAGCAGATTGCATGAGTTGGACGAAGTTTAGGCTTCCAGGCTTACGAAAAAGTGCCAGGATCGATGAAGAAAAGATGAAACTCCTTCATGACGCAAAGATCAAGAAGAGAGAATTTCAAGTTGGAGAGCAAGTGTTACTATACAATTCCAGGTTACATTTGTTTCCTGGAAAGTTGAGGACACGTTGGTCTGGTCCATTTGAGATTCTCCAAATCATTCCTGGAGGCGTTCTAGAACTGCGCGGTTATGGTGATCAACCGTTTTGAGTTAATGGCCAAAGGTGCAAGCACTATATCGGTGAACCTAAGGATAAGCCTTTGATTGTTAAATTCCTCGATATTCTCGGATGTGGTGTTACACAAGTCGATGAATTAGACGAGTTGTCACCAGACTTGTTCTCCAAGGATGACGGTAGTCGTAGATGTGAAGAAGTTCTAGCGGGCAGTTGGGATATGGAGGAATATGAAAGGGAGCAAAAGCTTAAACGTCATCAGAGGAAGAAGTTAACCATGGGAAAGGTTAAACGTGTGTGGAAAACTATCAGAGCATTAATCCCATGCGTAAGATCTTTTTCTTTCGCACCACACTTCTCGATGAGCTTACACGGAGTAGTGGTGGCGAGAAAAGTCAAATGGCCTCGATCCAGGCTAGACTCCAACAAAGGTCGAGCTAACGACATTAACCAAAAGCGCCACTAGGGGGCATCCTAGATATCCAATCTTGTTTTAGTTTTCCTTAGTTCTTTTTGTTTCCGTATGTTGTTTTAGTTATTTTAGTTAGTTTTACTAAGCTTTTATGTTTCTATCTGTCAGTAGTTGCTTTCTAGATATGGATTTTTACAGAGTTCGCCCTGAGGAGTTCTCACTCATTAGTCGGATCCCGCCGATCACAAGAGAGATGGTGGACCGGGAGGCACTATAGTTCTTCATGTAGATTTTGACATTAGCACTCAGGTTAAGACCATCACGTACGTTATCATAGTTCCACCTTGTTCGGGAGGCAGCGATTTCACGACTGAGGAGTTGCAGGAGGCCATAGGACGTCCTTACACGATCCTTAATGATCCTATGCTGACGGATTTGGCACTGGTGCTGCAGGCTTCACATTTTAGAGGTTTAGAGGTAGCTGGAGATGACTGGGGCATACAAGACGACTATGATTTCCCTCCTGCTATTGATATGCTTCGTCGTCTCATCCGTTTGGTAGATTGGGACGAGATTTATGCAGACTAGCGTTAGTTAGGTTTGTTTCGTCGAGCCCCGACGTTAAACGGAAGCGCTTGGTGGGAGGCAACCCACTGTTTTATTCGTTTTGTTTTATTTTCAAGTTCTTTTATGTTCGTAACATTTCCGTTTGTACTTTTGCATTTTAAATTATCAATAATAATAAAGACAAAAAATTTTCGCATTTAGTTGGTTTATATGAAATTTTCTAAAATTTGGCAGTTTTTATCTTGGACGACCGTCTGGTATAATGGACGCCCGTCCGGCCCTCTGTTTCCATGAACGCCCGTCCAAGTCTTTGGACGCCCGTCTGGAAAATTCCCTCCAATCCTGTTTCAAAAATTGACCTCGTGAATAGCGTCCGGTATAATGGACGCCCGCCCGCCTCTGCGAGCTCCAAGTGAACGCCCGTCCGTCGAGATGGACGAAGGCCCATTAAGCGCCTATATATAGACCTTCAACGCATGAACCCTCATTTCTCGTAATTTTCAAACCGCAACCCGACTCTCTTCTCCCTTTACCCTAAAATCATCATTTCAACCAAATTCAGCGATTCTTGTTGCAAAAGAACGGTCTTTGCACCTCTTTTCATTTATCCAATCCATTTACTCCAACAGTCAACACAAATTGTGGAATCAGAGATTATTCAGTGCGGCC
This sequence comes from Gentiana macrophylla, assembly GCA_026214975.1. Taxonomy (NCBI): domain Eukaryota; kingdom Viridiplantae; phylum Streptophyta; class Magnoliopsida; order Gentianales; family Gentianaceae; genus Gentiana; species Gentiana macrophylla. The sequence goes on from CM047807.1 coordinate 83,709,664, forward strand.
TTTTTTGACAAAAGCTCGAATTTTGGTGGTTAATCTCGGTGTTTCTGGGCTTCTAATCTGTTCGATCATCATCCCCTCATAGTGTTTGGTAAGTCGGGATACAACTTTTCTCGCTTTTAATTCACGCTTTTGTGAGTTCGATTTTCGAGTCGGCTCATTTTCTTGAATTATCCACTATTGTTGATTTCCTTTCGTTTTTGTTGGTTCTTTTCTTCTTTCCTTCTGCTGTGGTGGTGTGGTGATGGTGATGGTGTGTTGTTGATGCTGGTGGTTTGGACGGTTTGCTTGAAACCCCGCTTTGGATGTTAAACGGGTAACCTTCGTTGCTGTGAATCGTTTGGTTTAGACATTTAGGTTGATATGGGGAAGAAAGCGGTTATTAAGCAGAGGCCTGGTAAAGAGCAGGTTGTTGAATCGGGTAAACGTAAATGTTTGGACGATGAGCCCTCCAATTTAGACCCCAAACGAGGTGTCATTTTACGTGAGCAACCCCCTAGGGCATCTCAACAAGCCCGAGCTGATTTGAGAGATGAATCCTCCTCCGATTCGGATACACAGGATGATGTTCCATTGGTTAGAAATCCCAGTTTTAAGACGGGTGCGTCATCTAGGGCTGAACAAGTTCGAGAGGCGAATGTTGATGATGTGGTTAGGGAGGAAGTTGCATCTGAACCTAGGGCACCTCCTAAGAAGAAGACTAAGCATGTTACCCCTCTTTCGATGCCTCGTCGGTTTGTAAATCCTTTAGCACATGAAGCCTACACTAAGCATTACTCAACCAGGAGTCTTATTTTTGATAGAGAGGTGAAAGTGTCTCAAGTTGATCCTGCTTTCGCTCAGATGTTAAAGGCTAGGAAGTGGTCTGCCTTAACAAAAATTCCTCCTACTCCTGTCAATGACTCTATTGTCCGAGAGTTCCAGCTTTTGAGGGTTTAGATTATAAAGAGGAAATTGCGAGAAGGCAATGTGAGGATGGTCGTGACCCGATGGAGGAGTTGAGATTAAGAGTTTGTCCGGATGTGGCTTGGACATTGAGACCCAATGGCCAAAGAAAGGAGTTGATCACTACGACATGGACCGAGGATTGGAGAGTCCAATGCCGTTTTATTCAGAGTCGTTTGATCCCGAAGAATAATCTCACACATTTCCATATTAGTGATCTTGGGATGTTATATGCTTTGACGTTCGAGTTGAATGTAGATGTAGGTCAAGCCTTATTCGATGAGATTTCCATGAACCAGAAGGTATACACACGGAGTTTGATAGTTACACATTTGATTCATCAGTTATGTCTCGATCACGGGAGTTTTGGAGTATGCAATGACCATAAGACCAAGAGTTACCCCTATTCGTAGAGAGAAGGTCGTTTCCCGTTTCTGAGCCTGGTTCCACATCGACACCGCCTCGAGCTTCAGTTCTTTCGGGATTATCTTCTTCCGAGATTACTCGGCATAGTATGGCTCATAGTTTGAGGGCGATGTTGAGTGATATCCGGGATGGCCAAGATAATATCTTATCGGTTTTGGAATGTATAGTTGATGGCGGAAAACCGAGAGATAGGAGGGTATTCAATGCAAGTAATATGGATTATGTCTTCTCCGAGCAGATAGAGCGGGTGATAGCTGAGGTGGTCAAGTTAGAGGAGAAACCCGAGTCTGGTGATGAGGAGACTCCAGTGGATCCGAGGACTGCGAGAGTTCCTACTGATAGAGATCTGTGCCGACCACTGCTGATCCTGTTGCACACCTGCACCGGACCACAGACCGCGATCATCTACGGTGATGTTCTTTCTTCAGATCCTTCTCCAGTTGATGCTCCGGCTGATGATGCTATTGACGATGCTGCTGAGACGACTCCGGGGCTGCCTTGAGTTATTATTATTTTTATATCTATCTTTCTGGTTGTTGTTGCACTTTTTGATACATTTAATTCGATTTGGATGTACCTATACATTTTGCTACGTTCTAGTTTCTCGTTCTTTGACTTGTGTTGACATATTTATCGAGGACCTTTTCTTTTTATTCCATTTTGATTTATTATCTCTATCTAGCCAGTTGTATCCCGTTGTCCCCGAGTTTTACTGTTTCTCGAGTTTTGCAAAGAATAGTTTTTGTCGAGATCCGATTGAGTTAGTTTTGGGACGTTTTTCCACGCTTTTTGCGAGCGTTGGCCTTTTCATGCTCCAGCCTGACCAACGGCTCGGTTTTCCACGCGAATTCAGCTAAGTTTCTTATCCTTTTTACTTTCTGCACAACATGAGGACATGTTGAATTTTTAAGTGTGGGGGAGGGGATAGTTCGATTTGTACCTATGCATATAAGTTTGTTTAATACGTTAGAATGTTTTATTATGCAAAATGAGCTATAATTTTCAAAATTTTCCGACATTTATGTTTTTGTTATGTCCCGAGTGAGCAAATGCATATTTTAAGTTCGTTATCTTTATAGTCATCCAAGCTATATATCATATGTTTAGTAAGTTAGTTGTTTCACCTGACACTATTTTTCACGAGCCATAGTGACGATGAGCTATTTTATAAAGCTATACCCCGTTTGGATTAGTGATTTTTGATTATCTTGTAAGTCATGTGCTTAGTGCTACGTATATATCTTGAGATTTATGATAGTTTGTATTTAGTTCCGAGTATGACATACTGTGAATATCTAGAAGTTTGAATGTGATAAGTAAAGCGTAACTAATGTCAAAGTGAAAAAGTTGAATTAATAGTGAATTAACTGGGTGTGTCGAAGCTAGTCGATGATTTGAGTGAGGTAGGTGTACCACGTATGTCCTATACCACCATGATGACTAAAAGCTCACGACGTTAGGAAGAGTCGCCTTATGATTGGAGTAAGGTAGGGTATTATCTCGAAATGTCCTATACCACTATATGAGGGCAATGGCTTATCCTAATGTGTGTTTAAAGTGAATAAGTTAAATCGACTAAGATATCGTTACGAGAAATTGAATATAAGGCTTAGTTTTCGTTAATCTTATCCCCAAAGTATAAACCGAAAGATATGATGTAGGGATTATCCTCTGAGTATTTCGTAAAGGCCCTAGATTCATTCGATCATTCTTTTCGGGATATGTCACGTTTGTAGGGTACATCTTATGAGTGTCATTTATTGCTATTCTACGAGGGGTATTAGCTAGTTTTACTTTGAGTTTCTCAAGTTTGGATTTAGTGGAAGTTTTCTATGGCTCTGCACACCACACACCGGTGAACCTCTAAGTTATTGAATGTATGTTATATTTGTTTAGATGCCTGTTTTCCTTTCTCGAGCCTAATTTTTTCGTTTTGTTTTGCTCTCGACGAGCAAAAGCTAAGTGTGGGGAGTTGTTAAGGGTGAAAATCTATGAATTATAAGGATAAATTTTACGATGTTTTTCCCTCTATATTGTATAATTTGCATAATAATAGGTCTTATATTGAAATATTGAGCAAACGATATTTTGACGGCTTAATCGCAATATCGATGTATTTATGTGATTTCATGGTTAAAATATGATTATTTGAGTATTATTACAGTTTGCGATGTTTTCCATGTGTTATAGGTATGTTTATTGTGCTCAAATGACGATCAAAAGAGATAAATTTTGAGCTATAAAGATTTAAGGAAGAGATAATGATCGAGTGGAGAGAAGAAAAAGAGATAAACATGCAAAAATCGCACTCAAGTCATGTTGAACGAACGTCCATGCTCCGTCCAGACCAAACGAGCGTCTGAAGTCTCGAACGAGCGTCCAAGGTGCCAAGAGTGATTCAGAGAGTTTGAACTGAGGCCGAACGAGCGTCTGAGGAGAGTTCAAGGAAGTGAACGAGCGTCCACCAGAACGAACGCTCGTCCGTCCGCCGACTCAGCCAGAACCGACTTAATCCTCTATAAATACCTGCCTATTTCTGCACACAAGAACAACAATCCGACATTATTCGAACCCTAAAAACCTAGGGGCAGTTGTGCTGCGTTTTTACTCAAATTTTATGCTTTTAAATCTCTAGATTAGATCTTTCAATTTATGTATTTTATTCAAGCAATTCAAGCCTTCAAGAAGATGCTAAGAGGCTAAACCTCTTTGAACAAGCGTTGTGAAGCCGTCCAATTCAACAGTTGATTTCTAGTTCGTGATTATTTTGTGAGTTCTATTTCAAATTCGTTTCTTTTATCATGTTTTGTATGTTTTATTGCATGTTTAATCAAAAGATGCTTGCTTTGATGATTGTTTATATGATGAGTCAAGTGTCAACCTTAGATCACCATGATAAAAGATTGGATCTTTGATCTAAATAAAACGAAAGTTATTAGATTGATTTTCTAGATTAGAAATCGAAAGATGTCACGCCTAGGTTAGAAAGACGTAATCTTTAGCATCGAAAGATAAAAGATTAGAAAACAAACTTGTCTACGAGAGTAGGAGTTTATACCTTCGATTAGGTGAATCACGACTTGAGTAGAGATCACGAAGTAATCCGAATTAGAATTGAATGTTGATAGGATAGGTGGATCAATTGCTTGTTCGTTCGTTATAACTTGATTTAATCCCTTGAATTCGAATTGTTTAGCTTAGTTAGATTTATTGCATAATTAGGTTTAGATTTAGTTTAGTTAATTGGTTCGCAACCTGCTTTCCCTGGCTTTAGAACTTGTTCTTCCGTCGACTTTTTACATTCGTGTTAGTTTATTTTCTGCTTTCTTTTAGTTTAATAATCGTGACATAGTTAGATAAATAAAAACTAGGAATCACAACCCAGCCGCCTCCTGAGATCGACCCGGTATAATCACTTTACTACGATCCCTACACTTGGGGTATACCGGGTTATAAATTTTATTACTTGTTGTTTTCCGTAGATAAAACCCGAGACAACTAGCAAACTTGATAGATGCTTATGTAATGGCACACAAGTAAAATGGGAATAAAAAAGAACATATTCAAGCTCTACCTAACCACAACTCTGTTTTACACAAGCATAAGAACCTTAAATTGACTCAACAGAATAAGCTGGACTTAAAAATCAGTTTGATCCATACACTTAAAAATCAATTTGATCCAAAGGCTATGCAAAGATATAAAGCACATGGAGCTGCATACACATTTGTAAGATACACAATGTATCAAAAGCACCATAACTTGAAGGAAAAGAACCAGCTCTTTCTTTTATTTGCAATCCAATCATCATGCAAACAAAAACTACAAGCATGTACAAGACCAAAACCAGCAACTTTGCAGTAGAGATTACAACCAAAAACCTCACCAAGCTATCATTAAAAGACCTGTACAGCATGACCAACATCCACAACAGCAGCACAACCCACTGGAGCATGAAAGGGGCTGTGCAAAAATATAAACAACAGCATGAGGGAACACCATAAGTAACAAAACCACTAGCTTGTAAAAGACCACAGACCTGCAATCCTAAAAGATAGGATCAGGCCTGAAAACAAAAGAAGTGGTAGCAGCAGTCCTCAATAGAAGCAAATGAACCCATAACACTTTGATTCACAATCCTTTGAACCACCACAAACAGATGCAAATAGGAGGCCATCATACAAAAAATAAGCAGCAAAGAGGAAGGAAAAGATTACACTAGCAAAAGTTTCATCATCTAAAGAAATTTCATGACCATTGCGCAACTCAGAAACAACATTCTGTGATGAAAAAAAAAGTTAGCACAGTACATAAAAATGTTATAAATAAACATTACACTTCACAACAAATACAAAAAGAAACTCACCTTAGATTTTGTGTTCATTATCTTGAAGGCTTCACCATTGTTGGGCCCAATATGATGAAGCTTATATTCTACTTTTTTTGGGTTAGATGTGAATACGTATTAAACCAAGGTATGCAAAATATTACAAATTACATCCTAAAACAAAGAAAAGAAACCAGAACTAACTTTTAGCAATGTTGAATAATGTTTAGATTTATTGGAACCATGGAGCAGACCACAAGATCCAATGCACACTGAACCCTAAACAACATTAAAAAGTAAAGTGAGGGTTCATGTGAGAGGAAACTCACAGATCATATCCCTGCTTCTACCATACTACTAAAGATAATACTGAAACCTATTATAGAATACTACAAGCAGCAGATGCAAACAAAAAGATTCAGCAACACTATAATACTCAACCAATCATGAACATCAGATATAGTTGAGACATATAGGATCAGCAATGATAAACCGCTTTCAAATATAGCAAGTGTGCAGCAGCAAATTCAGTCAAAACAACACTTTAAGAGATCAACCAAGAGACAAATGCAGGTTCAACAGATACAGATTTTGCAATTATGCAACACAATAAAAGGGCAGGTTGTGTGCAATGGTGATTCATCAAAATATTTTTGTGGAGCACTATGAAATTTGTGTGTGCAATGGCAGACTCGAACCAACAGATTATCAAAACAGAGCCAAGCACAAAAGTAACAAACACTGAATTTCAGTCATTGACTCAATGAGTTTGTGTCGGGCCTGAAATTCTGAAGGAAGTAACAATAAGGGATATAAGCACACTAGTGAGCCAATCAGGTCTAGTGTCACTTTGATTCAATCTCTTACAGTCAAGAATCAGTTCTTCAAGTCTCTTCCAGACAAGTCACTTTGGTAAACCAAGTGCCTTTGAGACTGATTCTGAACACGGATTATGTCAAATGAACACTAGCTAGATTTTCACTAGACAAAAGGTAGACTCAGTCAGCAACACACAACAATCAAGAAAACATTTCTTCAAGTACACAACTATGAAAACTGTAAAACAAAGTAGCCACTTACAGACCAATAGGAGAGACTACAATCATAATGTTCAGCTCTTCTGTATGCCACAGAAAGAACCAACTTGTGTATCTCCTCTGGTACTTGACTCAGTTATGGCCTACTACAACTGACCACACTTTTTCAGCAAAAACAAGAACAAACGTTTTAAGTGAAAAATGTGGGATTGCTTGTGTTTCGACTTTTGTGGGATCCAATGTGATACGACTGGCAATTTATAGCCTTCAAGGTATGATTTCAGGATCGAATCAATTTAACAAAAGACAATGATATTAACAAAAAGGCTAACGGTTACTCCCCTGAAATCAGAGATTTGGAGCTTTGAATGCTCAAAAAGCAGCACAACGGTAAAGATGATAGCTTTACAGGACTGGACCTTCCATAACCAACTTTGACACAAAATTAGGCAGCTATAATGTTCATATCAGTGTAAGCAAGAATGATATTAAATTAATAAAAACGTGAGAGAAACTTCCCTGAAAATCAGGCTGAGAATCGAGAAATAAAGCATCGATTTAGCACGCATGCTGAAGGTAGCCATCCAGAGCTTTAAACGGTTGTGTATCTCTATCATAAAAGCTTCAAACTTGCCTTCCAGAATCAAACGATTCGGTTGCAGCAAGGACGATTTGAAATCAATTTGAATGCCTTCCAGAAATCTCAAAAGAACGGTTGATTTCCATCGACAGAGATCGAAACGACTATGGTGAGAAACAAGGAGAACCGACAAGCTGATTTTCTGGGATTTCAAAATGTTATTGCCATGGATTTAGAGGAATCGAACAGAAAAAGTAAGAACAGATAGAGAGGGGCTAGGGTTTCGAACTTCGGCTGGGAGAATGAAAAAGAAAAGGGGATTGTTTATTTTAATCGGGTGGGTGGGTTTGGTTTTAAAAAAAAAATTCCCTTAAAAATGTAAAAAAAAACATACAAATAATGAGGGTACATTTTTATAGTGTAGATAATGAGGGGAAAATTTGGTCAATTATGAGAGGATTCAAAATATTGTCATCAATCATAATTTTATACTAATATAAATTATGTACCCTCATTATATGTATACTTTAATGACGGATTTTTATCCTCTCATTAATTTCCCCTCATTAAAACACAGATTTCTTGTAGTGGGTGTTTCAGAAGTCGTCTGAAATAGAATCAGATTCTCCCTTGAAGGATATCATCTTTGGGATATGCAATTAGATTGTGTTCCTAAAATGGAAATGACACTTTATATGATAAAGGTGTTACACAAGCCATGTGAAGTATCCCTTACCTGTTTCGGGATAGTTCCCTTATACAATACATATACTTAACCGAGTTCCAAGGAATATAGGTTGGACAAATTCCATATTAGATATGGAAGGGGATAATGTCGAATCTATCTTAACCGATGATTTGAAGTTGTCATAGGCAAAGTCAAAAAGGCTTGGAGCCTAGTACGGCATATGCAACTTTGTGGAATATCTTAGCAAGTACGCTAGATATTATTTACTCGTCGGAGCAAAAGGTGTTTGTCTCCAAACATGCTGTCTTCTAGAAGAAGTGAATCTTCCAAAAGAAACAGTGGGAGTAAGTTGAAATCTCAAAAGTGTTTGAGAGCCACAAGAAGAGATTCAACCATAAGAACGTGAGCAGACGCCATATAGTGATAAGATGTAGAACACTGCTCAGTGTACACAAATGTTCTATAAGTCTGTGGTCTGAAAAGGCTGCTGATGTGTTTATCTTGAAGAATGAATATCTGATGACTTATGAAGGAAAGTTTGAGAGGAAAGATTGAGAGAAATGGCCAGGAGCCATAATATCTGAATTAGATTCCATCAGTGACAACCAGGTTGTGAACCTAGTCTGTCTTACCTAGAGGGAATGTCCCTGAAAGGCAAACATGGATAGTAATATGATTACCATAAGGCTATAGTGATGGCTGAAGGGTACGGGGTGTAAACCTTGTAATTATCTTTATGCTGCAAGCTGAGCCCAGTTCTATTCAGACTATGCTTGTTATAACTTCATATCATGGCTATATGATAGTGTTGAAGACGTTGGGTAAACAACTCGATGTTCATAGACAATAACATGATATGCGAGCCCATAAGATCCATTTATGGACTCAAATAAGTTTTTCTAGATGATTTCTTTGTTTGATAATCGAAGGAGTTTGATTTAGTAGAAGGGATATGCCTAATGTACTAGAAGGATAGTGGGAGTCTGTTACGATTTTTGAGTAAGGTATTGGATATCTCTCTCGGGAATCATCTCCTCATGTCACAGTCAATTGATGTTTGGTAGTTCAAGGTCATTACGAAAGCACTTGGATTAGCAGTTCTTATTTTAGAAATAAGAATCTATAGTGATAGATTTAACTGATGTTAGATTATAGTTTACTTATATAGATGTGATGCTAAAGGAGTTTAGCGTAGATCACAATAAGAGATACTGCTAGCCGGTGTTCTCAAGATCTATCTATGTTAGGACGTTAGTCCTAAAGATAAGGTGAAGGATGATGCCATATGTTCATAGTCCATGAAGAGTTATGAGCAAGAATGAAAGTAAATCTGGTGAATGTCGAGAATATCCTTAAACAAGTTAAGGATGGTTTCCTAGTTTATCGAAACTTGGAATCAGATGAATATAGAAATACATGCGTGTATCCTAAGTCTTATGAAGGCGAGTGAGAGTTACAGTCTAGGTTTGAAGTCACTTTGATTAAGTGATACAGTGAGCTAGAAATGTTCTTAGCAAAAGATCATTGTAAATTCTACAACTAAGCCAAAACACAGTATTGCCTTGGAGGCACAGGGGAAGCTATACATGGATCTAGAAGGTTCATTCCTAAACCTTGTACGGTTCTTCGACATCTTCTATATAGCTGATATAGTAGTGGATTCATTGCTTGAAGCAAGGACCAGGGTCTCGTCGGAGATTCATGTCTGTTGAGGCGGTTCCTTTTGACTTGGTCATTTTGATCATGGTTTGAAGATAGTCTGAGTCCCCACGGATAGTGATCTATTCACGGCTAGGGCTGGTTGCGAGTATTGCATGAGATTCTTGTGTTTCAACTTGGTCTTGTGTGTGTCTTAGTGATTGGTTTTAGGCCAAGTGGGAGATTGTTGAAATAATGTCCTAAACCCAATCGGGTTGGACCAGATCCGACCGGGTCGGATCATTTCTACTATTTCTTTATGTTTATACATATATTAAATGGCTTTTCTGTTGTAATAGATTTGTTCTTTTAATGAACCAATTATGAATTGATATATGATAATGTCCTTAGTATTAAACTGCGATAGAGAAACCATGATAGGCGATTATGGTTGATGAGATCTCTAATCACTTTAATAAGTTTGATACTTAAATGTCTCTAGGCTGATGTATTATTAAACAAGGCATTGATAGTACAAATAGAATAGCATGTATTAGATGTCTTCTGCCTTTAAGGGTAGGGGTAGATCTCATCTATCGAAGTGTAAAGACACTTGGACTGTACGTGGACGTGTATTAGAGAATGCGTACGTTAGACTGACCCACTTACACTGTTAAGTGTCAAACTATGTGACGGTTGTGTAATTATCCTTAGGACCGGAGTCTGCATGGCATCACGGTGTGGATTGTAATGCTTTGACACTATTGAGGTTTCCCTTAACCATGGGGTGATCATGCGGTAGTGATCGGGTGTGATACTGAAGCATGCGGAGTATACATGTTTGGTCGTCCGGAAATCGCGTACCCTATCATTAGGGTGAATATCCGAAATGGCCTTCTTATAAGGAATCTCTTACTCTCGTGAATCTTTGCAAAGTGGATGTAAATGATTTACATCGAGAGAGCATGAACAGTATCACGACTTAAAGTTGGATAGGAACATGAACAGTATCACTCTCAGCAGACTGAAAAATAAATTAACAGTTGCAATGCAAAACCGAACTCTGACTGTGAACCTTCAAATCGAGCTGCATTCGTGTACGCAGGACACGCAGACATGCACAAGCCCAAGGGTAAATCTGGATTGGATTTGCACCCCCCCCCCCTACGCCCGCGTAGAGAACGGTGTATAATGTTGGTTTCTTATTCCATCTACACTAAAACAATATCATATAAATATTGTTTCTTTTTCCTTCTTCCAACCAATGTGGGAGAAAAGTTTCTTCCCATTTTTCCTTTTCATAACACACACTTAAGCCCAATAGGCCTAATATGACATATCATCAATTTTCCAACAAACCGACTTTAAGCGTTAATTTCTCATTCACTCGTTATCCGAATTGAATGATTCCAAATCCTCGAATTCATCTACGACTCAATGTAGTTTTCGAGAATTAATAAAACATTACATATATTCTATACAAGAATATATCCGAAATACGCTTACAAAGTCACTGAATAAAATGATTATAAAATCATATTTAATTCATTTTTAATTCAATTCCACATTTTCTCCAACAATCCCCCACATGAATGGAAATTAAGGCGGATGCTGGACTCAAGAGATTCTCGCGAAAAATATTGCATCGGAGAGAGGTAGCTTCTGGCTTTGAACCTGCCTTAGTGAAATACTATCGGATTTACTCGGCTAATCAGTGAACTTAAGTCTTGAACTGTTCAGCCTTTAGTGTAAAACCAGACAATAGTACTCACACAATATTTCCCTTAACATTGTACTTGGTTCTCATGACTGGATTCGTTTTGGCCCTGAATCACACCTGGTTTCAGAAAGTGCGTTAGAGAATTCTAGCCTCTAAACTCTCTTTGAAGCGGCCCCACTTCGCACTTACATAGGTGACCTCCTATCAAGAGTATTCTGCCATACCCCACTCGAATTTAATCAAGTTATAGGAATCATTAAAAGTTTTCACTTATCCTTCACACTTCTGGCAGACAACACTTTTATTCACAGAATGGGTAAGTGTTCATCAACAGCTTCATAACTTAGTTGTCCCTTTGAACCATGATCTTGGGATCTCCAGTCAACAATGTTAGGGTTACCATTACGAAGCTTATCTTTCAATAGGCTTCAGTCCCATTCCGAGTGTCAAAACTGACATTTGATCTCTAGGTAAGCCTTTTGTAAGCGGATCCGCAAGATTTTCCTTCGACTTTATATACTCGATGGAAATCACACCGGTAGAGATCAATTGTTTAACGGTGTTATGTCGTCGACGTATGTGTCTAGACTTACCATTATACATACTGTTTTGTGCACGGTGTATAGCCGATTGACTATCACTATGGATGCTGATAGGAGAAATCGGCTTAGTCCAACATGGAATGTCCTCTAAGAAGTTTCGAAGCCACTCTGCTTCTTCACCAGCTTTGTCTAATGCAATAAACTCAGCCTCCATAGTGGAACGAGATATGCACGCTTGCTTAGTGGACTTCCAGGGACACGCAGCACCACCAATCATGAAAACATATCCAGCCAGGATTTGGATTCTTTTGAATCGTAAATCCAATTTGCATCACAAGAACCTTCTAATACTCGCTTTGGATATCTTGTGTAGCATAATCCCAGGTTCATTGTATATTTCAAGTACTTTAGTACTCTAATGAGAGCTTTCCAATGATCCTCACTAGGATTACTTGTAAACCTGCTCAGTTTATTCACAGATGCAATATCCGGTCTAGTACAATTCGCTATGTACATTAAACAACCTATAATCTGAGAATATTTTAACTGACTAGGTGTCACCTTTATTTTTGACTAAGTGAAGACTTAAGTCAATAGGTGTTTTCACAGGAATTTCATCATAGACATTGAATCTCCTCAAGACAGATTCAATATAGTGAGACTGTGATAACACTAGTCCCTTAGATAGTCTGGAGATTTTAATCCCCAAAATTACATCTGCCAGTCCTAAATCTTTCATATCAAAGTTACGTGTCAGCATCTTTTTGGTATTCATGATGATATTATGGGTACTCCCCATAATCAGCATATCATCAACATATAAACACACTAACACATAAGCATTAGTTGTATGTTTGATGTAGACACATTTGTCACACTCGTTAATCTTGAACCCATTCGATAGCATCGTTTGATCAAACTTTTGATGCCATTGCTTGGGTGCTTGTTTCAGTCCATACAGTGACTTAACGAGTCGACACACTTTCTTTTCCTGACCTGGAACCACAAACCCCTTGGGTTGTTCCATATAAATTTCTTCGTCTAATTCACCATTCGTAAATGCGCTTTTAACATCCATCTGATGTATTTCCAAGTCATACACTGCAGCAAGAGAAATTAGAACCCTTATAGAAGTGATTCTAGTTACTGGTGAGTAACTATCAAAGAAATCAAGACCCTCTTTTTGCCGATAACCCTTAGCTACCAACCTGGCCTTATACTTATCAATCGATCCATCAGCTTTTAGCTTCTTCTTGAAAATCCACTTACACCCGAGAACTTTATGTCCCGGTGGAATATCAACCAATTCCCAAGTGTGATTTTGCATAATGGAATCTATCTCACTATTAATTGCCTCTTTCCAGAAAGGTGGTTCTGGATTAGACATAGCCTCGGCATATGTCCTTGGAGTATTTTCTACCATGTAGGTCAAAAAATCTGGTCCAAAAGACGTAGAAATCCTAGCCCGTTTACTCCTTCGAGGTTCGACTTCCTCGTGTTCTGAAACATTATCCCCCACATTTTCGTGTGCCCTCTTAGTCGAATTTGAGTCTTCATTATGTCTTTTTCTTTGTTCGGAAAGACATCCTCAAAAAACACCGCATTTCTTGACTCCATGATTGTGTTTACATGCACATCGTGGGTTGTCGATTTGTGTACAAGAAATCTATATGCACTATCATTATGTGCATACCCAATGAATATGCAATCTATCGTTTTAGGCCCAATCTTGATTTGTTTAGGTTTAGGCACTTCCACCTTTGCTAAACACCCCCACACTTTCATGTATTTATAACTTGGTTTGTGTCCTTTCCACAACTCATATGGGGTCTTATCCATCTTTTAGATGGAATTGCTGAGAATTACATTGGCGGAGAGAAGAGCCTCCCCCACAAGTTCTCGAGGTAAACCGTAGGCTGATCAAACATAGCATTCATCATCTCTTTCAGAGTACGGTTTTTATGTTCAACAATTCCGTTAGATTGAGGAGCATATGGAGCGATGAGTTTGATGAATGATGCCCGAATCTAGGCATAATCCTTCAAATGGCGATTCATACTCTCCACTCTCTATCACTACGAACCTTTTTGATTCGGTCTGCGCTAAGTTGATTCTCAACTTCATTTTTATAATTTTTGAATGCCTCGATAGCCTCATCTTTGCTACTTAGCAAATAAACATAACAGTTTCTTGTACAATCATCAATAAAAGTTACAAAATACTTTTTACCGCCTCTCGATTGCACAAACTTTAAATCACACAAATCTGTGTGAATTAATTCTAAAGGTTCTGTATTTCTTTCCACGGATGGAAATGGCGCTTTAGTCATTTTTGCTTCAACACATACTTGGCATTTACCGGTTTGGTTAAATTTTAGTTTAGGTAACAAATCCAAATTCATCATTCTTTGAATTGATTTATTATTAACATGTCCTAAACGATTATGCCATAAAGTGCAAGACTCAATCAAGTAAGCAGAAGTAGAAGCATTTTTATTAGCCTCAGTGGGCATAGTAGTCTTAGGCATTATAGCCATTACATTCAGTTTAAATAGACCTTCGGTAAAATAACCTCTACCAACATACATCTCATTTTTTGTCAAAATGACCTTGTCATTACCAAAAGAAAGTTTAAAACCATTCTTATTCAGCATACCACCAGAAATCAAGTTTCTACGTATATCAGGAACATGGAGAACATTCGTGAGTGTCGACTTCTTCCCGAAGTCATCTTGAATCACATTTCCGCTCCTCTGAATAGTTGATTGGGAAGAGTTTCCCATCCACGCCTTCTCACCATTGCCACCTTGTAGGTTGAGAAGATCTCACGGTCAAGACATACATGTTTAGTGGCACTGTGTCCACAAACCACCGCCTCGGATTCCCACGGTGTTGCACTCGATCCACCATGGCACGTAGATTGTCATCATCACCATCGCCAGCCATATGAACCCTAGGTTTGTAAGGCTTCTTTGATCGGCATTCCGCAAAGACGGTGTCCATGCTTGCCACGGTTGTTACAATTACCATTAAACTTGAATGACGTCGGTTTCTTTGAAGATTCCCCAGTCTTCTTAACCGATTTCTCTGTCTTCTTTCTCTTCTGATTGTGAACCTCAGCGACATTAGCTTTCGCTTGTCCAACCGGCACATAACGTTTTCTTTCAGATGCTCTATTGTCCTCCTCAATACGGAGTCGGACAATCAATCATCCATCGTCACCTGCTTTCTCTTGTGCATGAGATAGCTCTTGTATTCCTTCCACGAGTCGGGAAGCTTCTCAATGACACATGCCACTTGAAAATTCTCATTGATTTTCAGATCTTCTGCTATCATCTCAGATATCAGAATTTGCAACTCCTCCACCTGTTTCACAATAGATTTAGTATCATTCATTTCATACTTCAAAAACCTACTAACAAGAAACTTCTAGGCACCAGCATCTTCGGTTGTATATTTCTTCTCTAATGCTTGCCACAATGATTTAGCAATATCGTCATAAGTACAATTACACACCATACAACATGTTATCTAAACCATTAAGAATATAATTCTTGCACGAGAAAATCACTTTGTGCTTCCAAATTTTCTACAACAAGAAAAGCCGTCTTTTCGGGAGTTTCAGTGGCGCCATCGGCGGTCATCATCGACCAACATTCTTGCTAGCCCAAGTGTTGTGATGTAAAACAACATCTTCATTGCCAACGCTTAAAGTTGGAACCGTTGAACTTCTCCGGTCTCTCATGGTTTGCACCGAAGCGTAGTAGTTTGTGTCACCACGCATACGAGCCGATGGCGGGATGTCTCGCCCTCCGTTTGGCGCACCATCGGGAGTAGGAGTCACTTGACCGTCAGTTGCCATTTATGTTCGAGACAGAAGATAAACTTTAGAATCGTATTTCAACGAAACCTTTTTCAATTCAAATTCGTTTTTCAAAGAAAAGAACATAGGCAAAACCAATAAAACTGATGATATATTCATGAAAAATATTTCGATTACACACGGTTTGATTTAGAACCACTGTTCTATTGAATCTGTCTTAAGCTGTTAAACCCCGTGTATAATTAAAATAAATAAAACGAATAAAATCAACAACAATTTTATTGATTCTAATAAACAATAACAAAGAAGTACAGAAAGAAAAAATAAAGGATATGGACGATCTGAGCCGAGACGAACTCTGTCCTTAAGACAAATTTGCCCGGTATGTACCTGCTTTTGCAAAGAATTGTCTCCCGAGAATTCTCAGATTACCTTTCGAGAATAGCGATCGCAAACTCGAACAACGACGAACTCTACGATTTCGAAACTCTTCACTTGATGCAAGAACGGATGCGAGAAGAATGTATGTATGTATGCAATTACGTGTTGTATTTACGTATCGTGTTTTTTCTTCCCATTCATGTAGCTCGTTTATATAGCGAGAGGACATGGAAAACTGATGGAAATGAACGACCTCATTTCGAATTGAATGTCATAAATATCGACATTATGTTGGAACTTGGAAAGCTAAAAGCCTCGGCTTTAATCACGACTTAAAGTTGGATAGGAACATGAACAAGATTCACTCTCAAAGCAGATCAAAATAAATTAACGATTGCAATGCAAAACCGAACTCGATTGTGAACCTTCAAATCGAAATGCATTCGTAATACGCAGGACACGCGGGCATGCACAAGCCCGGCGGTAAATCCGGATTGATTTGCACTTCTGCGCCAGCGTAGAGAAACGGTGTATAATGTTGGTTTCTTATTCCAACTACACTAAAACAATATCATATAAATATTGCTTCTTTTTCCTTTTTCCAACCAATGTGGGAGAAAAGTTTCTTCCCATTTTTCCTTTTCATAACACACACTTAAGCCCAATAGGCGATATGACATATCATCAATTTTCCAACAAACCGACTTTAAGCGTTAATTTCTCATTCACTCGTTATCCGAATTGAATGATTCCAAATCTGAATTCATCTACGACTCACGTGAGTTTTCGAATTAATAAAACATTACATATATTCTATACAAGAATATATCTCAAATACGCTTACAAAGTCATCTTTGATAAAATGATTATAAAATCATTTTTAATTCAATTCCACATTTTCTCCAACAATGAATGTGTTGCTAGACGCCATCCATGATCGTTAGAGGTGAAGGGTATTTTCGTATTTGCACATTATGTCTACGGCCAACATATTCGGAAGCCTATCGGGTCACACACATATGAAAATCAAGTCGGATTAAAATGTGGTTATAGTTGATAACCAAATAAGGAAAGAATTTATCTCGTACTAAAGGTTATAGTGGTAAATTAATATGGTCGTATTTATTTATTATGAATAAATATAATACAAGATATTAATTGTATTGATTAATTAAATATGTATAGTGATACATATATTTCGAAAATATGTATATATGATATACATGTATTTTGCAAATTAATTAATCATAGTATTATATTATTAATTAAAGAATATTCCGGAAGCCAATTTATGGCTAAAGGTGGCGCCATTCACTAGTGTATAAGATACACTTGAATTGTGTAATTTAATTAATAAGATTGTCATAATATTAATATTGGATATTAATTGATTTTGAAAACTAGATTTATGGTAATAAGATAAAGATAGTCAATATTAGAAATTGACAATATCTTGGAAATATTTAATATAAGATATTAAATAAAAGAGTTGAATCAATCTAAAGGATTTTTCTTATTTTATTAGGGAAATGTTTTCTCTCTCATCAATCTACTCAAAGCTAATCTCAATCAGTTGGGGAGATGAATAGGGGCGTCACTTCTCTTATAAAAGCAAGGGGTTGGCTAGCATTCTTTTGTCTTTATAATTCCAAGAAATTAATTGTTTCATGAAAAATAGAGAGAACTTTCTGTAGAGAGATTATAGAGAGAAAAGGTCGGCCTAACAATGAGTTTTATATAGTAGCAATCCTTGGCGAGGATTCGGCGAGGTGCTCGTGTGTGAATTCTTGGTAGAGGCGAGATGACTTGGACGGCTCACAAGACATCTACTCCTACCGGACGGTCAAAGCGTTGATTTTTTAGATCAACCAAGATAGTATTACCATCCCCTCTCTTATATTTTTATTATTTAAACGAAGACGATCCTGGATCGGGAAATTAATTTTCTATAACTTTTTTTTATTTTTTATATAAGGAGTATTGGTTAGGATCACTTTCTATAACTTTTCTGTAAATTTTTTTTTTGTAAATCTATCATTTCCTTTTAAAGAGTGTCGGAATCAAACAGCGTACAAAAAAAAAACGTAGTATCAATAGAAGCTGTCTAAAATAATTGTCCCATTTTTCGTAATGACAATGTATTTCCATTAAATTGTTTATTTTATTGATTGTGTGGGAGTACATAAAAAGAATGTTTATTCAATAAATATAGGTGTATTAGAGATTAGAGAAGTAATAAAGAGATGCTCATATATACACTACTATTTGTTTTTGACAAATACTTAGTATTATTATCAATTCACAGAAACAATAGGATAGATTGAATTTCACTATTGTTACGTTATCGCAATGGTCAAACAGCTTTCATGTGGTCTTCTCCTCTTCCTCCTCTGCTTTCTCTGCTTCTCTGAATCAAGATCTATTCTTCCATTAAAGCTTGATTCTTTCAAGATCAAACTCAACCAGGTAAACAATATCAAGTTCCATTTAACAACCCATTATGGTTATTGAGAACCCATTGATTTTATTTTATTTTTTTTTTAAATTTTAATACCCTTTTAATCTGATTGAATTCATTAGACAACTGCAAGACGCTGTTCTTATTCTGTTGAAATCAAGACTAGCTGCTCCTCTCTTTCTTACACTAGAGACAAGATCAGCTTGGCTTTTGGTGATGCCTATGGCAATGAGGTTAGTATCATAGAAAAGATTACAACTTTATGAAATCCCATATCTGGAATCAGTTGTTTTTGGCTTTAATTCATTGACTTTGAATCAATATTCAGAAATCTTGATGATTGTGTTTTGAAATGTTAGATTGTTTTTATGGAATGTACCAATATTTGTGCTTGTGATGAGACGAGTATACAGGTGTATCATTAATGATAGATATTCAGAAAGAATAATGCTGCTCCTGCAAAGAAATGTCTTGAGTGTTATTGGGTGCACCCACCATATGCGGAGTGCATGTGGCAACATGATAACCTTTTATTTCTAAACTGAATTTAAAGTGTGTGGTCTAGATTTGTTTACGTGTCAAATAGGAGGGGGTGTTGCAAAACATGACAAAGAAAAGCAACCAAAGACAGGGCATAGCAAAGCATCATTGTGACTTTCGTTACGCCTCCACGATGCTTTGCTATGCTTGTTCTTGCATTTTTTTGTGACATTTTGCTGCGGCAGTAGCATTTTTTATTTAGGAAAATTTTAAGTTATGCTACTACCACAACAAAATGTCAAACGTTTGTCATATCGAGCATAGCAAGGTGTAGCACAATATCGGGGGAGGGGGAGATGTTGCACAACATATTTTCGAATAGCAAATGATATAAGGAAATATAGTAGCACATTTACTAACACCAATTGGTTTTAGTACAACGGTCCTAATAGCAAAGCATACTTAAACAACACGGGGCATAGAAATGCATGACAAATCATTGCAACGGCCTTTACTACGTACCTGTGATGCTTTGCTATGTTTGTTATGGTGATTTGTTGTGACATTTGATTGTGGCAATAGAATTTTTGATACATGAAACTTTTGAGTCCATGTATTGCCACGACGAAATATCAGACGTTTAACACAACAAGCATAGCAAAGTTTAACACAATATCGCGTAGGTATCACACAACATATCATAGAATAACAAAAGATAGTAAACAACGAGGACATAACAAGGCATAACAGATAATGGCAACAACATTTGCAACGCATACTGTAATGCTTTGAGATGATTTGCTACACTTGCTGCGGTATTCCGTTGTCATTTTGTTGAGATAACGGTCTTTTGAATCTTTTACTTTCATGTTAGCTTTTGGTTCTCATATAAATAAGGTTTTAAACTTTTTGTATTGGACGCACAAGTGAGATGTATCACTTTATATAAACTCTATTGCCTATAGCCTAATGTTTGAGGTATTTTGATTAGGCTTCATAGTGATATTGTTCCTTTTTGCCTGTGGATGTAGGTCTGCTTGACCGACTTTGGTGTCTCGTCTCGATTTATTGTTATTTTTCAGTTATATATATTTGTCGTTAAGGGCTATACCGGCCTCGAGTTTGTATTTCCTAACAAAAAGACCTGAGAGGTGGATGATTTTATTGTTATTTTTGTATATATCGGTAGGTACATGCAGCTAGATTGGATGATCCAAGTAGCAGGACATTTGAGAGGTGTTCAACAGATACTTTTGATATAACAGGACCATGTACTAACAATATATGTTATCTTTACTTGCTGAGGGTTGGATCGGACGGCTGGAAACCTGAGAATGTGAAGATCCACGGTCCAAATCGACGGGTGTTAACTTTTACATTTAATTCATTTCTTCCAAATGGTGTTTGGTTTGGATTTAATCACTGCAATGGTGGCTCTTCTACTTCTATGGTTATGTAGTTCTTACTTCTTGGAATTATTTTTGTTGCTTCATTTATATTAGCAAAGAATAAAGCTTGATTGTTGTTGGCTATTGAAACAATGAATCGAATTACGTATAGATATGAGTTGGTGATTATATATATATATAGTAATAATTTTTTGTTAAGCTTAATGTTATTTTGATCTTGCTGTTGCTTGTTTTGTTCGACAACCAACAATCGTAAGTCATTACGATACTGTTTATAAAATGTTAATTATCTACGATCTCATAGCTTAAACTTGTAGGAACGATGGTAATTCAGGTAAATGGTAGTTCAATATTTTATATACTTCAATAACACTAAAGGATTGTACCATTTATAATACATTGTGATCGTATTTCTAATCTCTTTAATTCATAATACATAGTCTTACTATGTGAAAGAGAGTATGATTGTTTGGATATAATTCATGTCAGTTGATATTATCAAAACAGGTTGAGCATATTGGCCTCACTTGCCTCATTTCTGAAGCCTTGAATGATATATAATTGAATGTTTTGCTTTAGTGGTCTAATTTATGGGAAGTTATTGTGTTGTGAGGAAATTTGAAGTGAAGTGACGGGTGAAACGATCAGAACCACACAATTTTAATACTGAATGAAGGTGTGTGGTGTGTGGTGTGCCACACGGTGTCTCCGCACCGTATGGAGACACCACACAATAATCTCCCCTAATTTATACTAATAGATTGCTTGTACATTATTATTATTATTTTTTCTTTTCTTTTCTGGAGAAGTTAATCTGGAGAATCGAACTCCATACTCGAGCCAGCATGCCTGGGTGAAGACAGGCCTAATGGGAGCGAGGCCCAAATGGAGCTGCAGCATGCGGGTTGAATTGGGTCAACAAGATGTGCTCCGCACTCATAATGGATCAGACTTTTAATCATGAAATAAATCATCCTACCCCAAATAATGCCTTTACACTATATATGAATAATTTTTCTTAAAAATAAAAGAAAAGAATAATGTGTTAAATTATGGGAGATTGAGGGAAAATGACAAAAATATTTACAAAATAAATAAATAGGACACACTCTTCTTTTTAGTTGCAAAAAAGACAAAAACATTTCAAACGGACAAAATTACCCTTATACTACACGCGCATCTCTTATTCGCAGCATCACCTTCTTTTCTTTTCTTTTTTTCATTCGTTTTTTTTTTCAAACAACCGTAACTTTTGATTTACAACTCCGATCGTAAAAAAATTTTCACCAAAATTCATATTGTTTTTTGCTCTTTAATTTGAGCCCAAACACGATACCCTTCCGATTTATATGTTGAAAGCCGAAAAATATTTGTAGAATGTGAGGGCGTTTTTTTTTATAAACGACCAGTAACTTTTGATTTAAACACCGATCATCAAAATTGTTTCACCAAACTTCATATTTTTTTATCTTCATTTGGAGACCGCGTTTGATACACTTTCGACGTAGTATTTGAAAGCCGAATTTTATCGAAGCGTTTACACGACAACGTATTCTGATTGTTCTTGTGTAACACGATAATGATAACAAAGTAACTCATTTTATTAACATCCAAAATATCACCATTAACATTGCGTAATACAACAATCTATCAAAAAATGCTTCATATCCTAATGAAACAATCTATCAAAGCATTATAGAGATGCAACTCCGAGGGAATCAAGAGAATAAAAGCCTAATACTATTGGATGTAATCAAAAAGCCTATCAATGAAACTAAAACATTCTTCAAGTTCTTGAAGACGAAAGCAGTCTGTTTTACTATCTATGGACCTTCATCCTTCAAACCCGCACCACATCAAACTCCATGAAAGATGTATGAAGCAGAAAATGCATCAAATAGCATCTGCTCGGCCTCATCAATAGAGAATTTAGGCTCCTCCAATTTTCTAAAGACAAAAAAACACAAACATAACCATTTGAATCAACAACCTTCATCCACCTAGCCCAAAACCACACCACAACAAATAGTGGAATGCAAAAAAAGATTAAAACCAAATAAAGACATCATATGTCTGCAATAACACCTTATACGAACAATACAAAGCGATATTAACAATTATTCTTTGTATTCTTGTGTAACACAAGAATACCACAAGAATTACAACCAATTCTGTTTTCCTCTTCAACTTCTCAAAACACTTTTCAGTACTAATAACCATATAAAACAAATATCCATTGCATTTCTTATCCATTAATGACTGAAATATCATCTTTAGTATGCTTTCCAATGTAAGGGAGAGAGTTTGAATCATATTACTATCGATTCTTTTTTGAAAAAAAATATATTGCAACATTGTTTCTTTAAAGGTATATTTGAAGAAAGTAGAAGAAGGCAACAACATAAAGTCAACAAAAGTATTTCAAGTTTTTCAACCCTTAAACACTTTACTTTTTGCTCCAAAATCTAATTTTTCAGCCTTATATTTGGCTTATATATGGCTGAAAATGACATAGTAACATAGTAACATAATAACACAGTAACACAATAACACACTAGTCTATTAGAAAGTTTAATGATATGAACCAAGTAAAAAACACAATCAATATATCTTCTTTAAAACATCATAGATGCATCCTTAAACCAAACCTTAAACTTTGGGATCACCAATATGATCAACCACAACAGACCTACCATTATTTCTGTTATCAACAGAACTATTAATCCTCTAAGAAAAACAGAACTATTAGTTTCAACTTCATGGTTATCAAAAGAGTTGACGATGACAGCTTCAATATCTACGATGGTAGTTTCAATACATGCCTTGGGATTCCTCTCAACCCCAGTTGCCAGAGGAACGGTCCCAGACTCAATACGCGAATTATCAAACTCAATTTGCAAATTTCTAGAATTTTCAGAATTTGAAATGGATAAGGGTATACGCCATAGTCATTAATTTAACAAAGAATACATTTTCCGCAGTAGATGCACGGCTTGAATTTGCTCCAGCACCAAGCCTACTAATCAAGTCTCTTGTGGCCTTCATCAATTTAAGCTCTGAAAATAGAGTGTACTTCTTGAGGCTTTCATTTCTCTGTCAATGAATTTATCAACTTTGTTCTTGAAAGGATTGTCTGACAACTACTCGTGTTACCACCCGGATTACAAACCGGGCAACATATGCACAACATAACAGATTTACAAGACCGCCTACACCATGTGTTTCTTCACCCTGTACACCGAATGAATTCACAAAGAACATCATAAACCAAAAAACAATGACTACAAGGGAGCAAGAGAAAAGTGAACCGAGCAATCATAAGCCACATCTGTATGAAAAAATCAGAGGTAGCTTATTCTCTTGTACCAAAAAATGATGTTTCTACCCCAAAGATTTACTAGTTACACATAGCTCAAGAAGATAGACCCAGTGTTCATATTCATGTGGCAGCTGAAAAGGAATTTAAGACTTGTAGCAATATAGTGCAAGAAAATGTGTCTTATGGCTGTGGAAAATCAAACAAGGAAGAAAATTCAAGAGCAGTCTCATCCATGGGACTAAAAAAAGGGAAAGTCGCTGCCTCCATTGGCACTCCAAAACTTGAAGGTAATATTCTGGAGAAAATCTAATGTTCTTTACAGTCACCCACTCCTTCTTTTTCTCCTTCCAGAAATACAATTAGTTTTACACTCTATGGACGAATGCTCAAATGCACTTGGAAACGTTGAAGTGCACATATGGCACCTCCCTCTTTTTCGAGACCTTACTAACATGAATTAAAGTTGATGTGAATTAATAACATGAAGTAGTGTGATTTGTAAAAAAATTATGACGAATCTTTTTCAGATGATGCTACCCACAGTAGTACAATTGATCGCCAAGGAACAAAGAAGAAATCAACTACTGGTTTGAACAAGGTGGAGAAATGCAGAGAGACACCGACCTTACCGGTGAGGCAGAATCAGAACTTGAAGACAAAAACGAAGAAGATGAACCATTTCTCTGCTGATTTCTCACGACAGGCGCCGGACCTTTCTCGGCGGTGGCTTCTTCTCGGTTTTCCGTTTGGGGCCATTTTCACCCAAATACTTCAGATGATTCAGCAAGTGGAAACTGAGAGGTGTTGATGCGATTGAATTAAGGGTATTTTGGTCCAACCAATTTTATTTTGTCCTTATTGCAACAATAAAAAGTAGTGTGGATTAAAATTTATATACATCAGGAAAACTGGACTAACACCTAATTTTCCCTTAAATTATTAAAATAATCATACCATTACATTGATTAATTAAATTAATTTATGTGTGCCAAGTGTTATGCCATCACATGAATTAACCAAGACCAAAAGAGCAAACGAACAACTTCTTGCAAACTTAGAATACCCCTGCACCCACGCCATGAAATGAGAAAAATTTCATCCATTTTTTCAATTTTTTTATATAATTGTTCTCATGATAACAAAATTTGTGTTACATAGACACAGAGTTATGATCTCTTAGCCTGCATAAATAATACTTAGAATAATAATTTAAGCTTTTATGATTTGGAACTAATGAAAGATAGTAATACATGTTGAATTTAGTAGGAAGAAAGAAAGAGTCGTTTACATACAACATACTACATACTTACCCTTTTGTTTTAATCAACATTTCTCACAGTCAATTGAACTATATATTAAAGATTAAAACATCAAGTTTCACAGGTATGTATATTTCTGGCTCTTTTGATGGTATTTTAACGTCTCTATACAACTGATAAAAGATTATAGTCCAAAATTTGTATTCTACATACACACTTGGTTGTTGGAGTTTCTTTGATAGAAACAAATCTGTTATATTTTATTATTATTTTTCCTTTGTACATCATTGAAGATGAATTTCATCAGAGCATATTATATTTGATTTGGACCTAAATGTTTTGGAAAGGAAGAAATTAAAGTTGGCAAGACTAAACTGAATTTAAAAGAATTAAAAGAGTGATCAACAATACATGCCTAGTCAATGGAAACAAACACACAAAAGCAACAAAAGATTTACATTTAGAAAAGTAGTTTGCAGAAATTAAGATGACTGTTTCTAATTGGGACCAGGAGGATCAGGAGGAGATGTACGTAACTTAAAAGGAAATGAAGTCTATTTATTAAATCTTAGTCTTTAACTGCTGATAGAAAGAAACAAAGGACAAACATTTGTTTGAAGTCAATATGGCATCGGCCCAACGTTAAATGTTGCGGTTATTAATCCAAAAGTTTCAGGTTCGAGTCCCAGTAAGAACAAAAGTGTGCGTGTGTTTCTTTCGTATCCGGAAAAAAAAAACATTTGCCTTATACTATCCAAAAGGCTTGACACTCAGCACACACAAACAACCTACACATGACACACTACAAGAGTGACACATGTCACATATAGTAAACACAATTTATATCATTTTCTTAACATCCTCCTCAAACTAAACGTGGGCACAACAACCACATTTAGTTTGCTTCTAAAACTACTCAACTGGGGTGCTGTCAACGCTTTAGTTAATGCATTTGCAATCTGCATAGGAGAGGAACATATTACATTGATAGCGGTTTATCTAGGGCGTGATTTACGATGTGTAGTGGATGTCAACTTCAATATATTTAGTTCTAGCATGGTACACGGGATTTTGAGCAAGAAATGTGGCACTAAGATTATCACACCAGGCCACTGGAACAGCATGAAAACAGATCCCCATTTCTTTCAATAACTATTTGATCCAGAACATTTCAGATGTTAGATTAGCCAAAGATCTATACTCAGTTCAAAGACTTGACCTTGAAACGACATTCTATTTCTTAAAGCTCCAAGAGACCAAAGAATCGCCAATGTACACACAAGACCTACAAAAGATATCATGTCTGAAAGGTACAAGTACAAGCCTAGTCAGTATCACTAAAACCGGACAAGTGTAGTGTTCCTTTGATCTCGAACAATATCCCATAATGCAAAATAGCTTTAACATAACTCAAAAGTCTATTAATAGCAGTCCAATAATCCTGAGAAGGATTTTGCATAGATTGACTCAAATAGTTCACTGAATATGCTATATCAGGTTTGGTGCATGTCAAATAATGCATGCCACCAATGGCAATTCTATAGACAGTAGGATTCTTCATAGCCTCACCTTGATCAGGTGTTAAATGGTGCCTAGGAACCATATGTGTATCACATGGTTTGAGATGCTCAAGCTGCAGTCTTTTCAACAACTGAGAGGTATAATGTCCTTGTGTTAGGAACAAACCATCAGTATTTCTATGAGTCTCCATACCCAGAAAGTGGGAAACTGGTCCAAGATATTTAAGAGTAAACTTTGAGTGAAGCATTCAATGAACTTCCGATAGACTGAGAATTACCTGTTACAAGAATGTCATCGACATAAAAAAGCACATATGGAAGATGTTTTCCGGTCTTTAAGATGAATAAGGATTAATCTGCAACAGATTGATAAAAACCACACTATATCATGGGACCTAAGAGCACCAAACAAGCCCTAGGGGCTTGTTTAAGACCATAAAGAGCCTTTTGCAATTTACGTACATATTGAGGTCCGTCCTTAACCACAAAGCTTTGAGGCTAATGCAGATACACATCTTCAGTCAAGGGAACAATAAGAAATGCATTGTCTATGTCAACCTGATGAATATGCTAGTTTAAATTCACTACTAGAGCTAGCAGAACTCTAATAGTAGATGCCTTAGCAACAGGGCTAAAGGTTTATGTAAAATCCACTCCATAAATTTGATGAAATTCCTTTGCCACTAGTCTGGCTTTATGATTTAAAACAATCCCATCAGGTTTCAATTTTTAAGCTTATAAACCCATCTGTTGCACACACGATTCTGGTTTCTTGATGGTGGAACCAGTGTCCATGTCCCATTTCATTGTAAGGCTTCAAATTCTGTGATCATTGCATGTCTCCACTTAGTACATGTTAATGCCTCTGAAACTCTAATTGGTTCAGAAAGGTGACCAGGAAGCACAATGGACTGAATTTGGGCGGAGTAGGTCTTAGGCTTAAAAATACCACTTTTGGAATGTGTTTGCATGGGATGCCCTTGTGTTGGTTGAGTTTGTGGTATAGTTTCAATGGTATTATGCTGACTAAACACATAACTTACATCAGCATGTGCCTGTTGTAAAAGTGGAGATATAGTAGGACTTTGTGGTGATGTGCTTGTAGAAGAATCCAAGTCTAGGTTTGTGTGTGTGTAAATTAGGAAAAGGGAAACTAGGGTTTAGGAGATTGTACCTTTTGCTGTGCAGGACTTGGGATATAAGCACTTTTCTCTACAGATCTATCCTTAAATGTACCAGTATCAGACAGTGGTTATTCATTAGAAACATCAGAAACGGGAATAGGAAGGGAAATAAGAAGAGCAGGGTATGTATGGAACTCTCTACTGGGTCTTTGAGTGGAACTTTCTTTGAATGGAAACTCATTTTCATTAAACACTACATTTCTAGTAATAAACACTCTCCAAACACATCCAGGCAATTGTATCCTTTGTGATTAGGACTTACACCTATATAGGTGCATTTACTGGTATGAAATCTAAACTTTGTTGAAAAGAAGGGTCTTAAATGAGGGAAACAAGCACTAAAACACCTTATAGAACCTATAATCGGGTTTCATTCTGTACAAAACCTCAAAAGGTGATTTGTTTTGTAAGACACGTGTAGCAGACTATTAATCACTATTACAGCTTGTTGAAAACTATCCCACCAAAATTTCAGAGGAAGGGATGATTGTGCCATTTGTGTAAGTCCTAATTCAACTATGTTCATGTGTTTCCTTTCAAATCTACCATTTTGTTGGTGAGCATAAGGGCAAGGATCTCTGAACTGTATACCTTGATTTCTGAGATAGGTTTTCAAGAATCATGTATTCCCTCCAGTCAGACTGCACACATTTGATTTCAACACCAAATTGATTCTCAACAAGTTTTTGAAATTGAAAAAAGGTAGGATAAACTTCATACTTTGATCTAAAGGAAAGATCCATGTGAATCTAGACCAATCATCAATAAAATGAAAATAATAGGAAAAACCATAAAAGAAATTTAACAGGTGCATGACCCCACACATCAGAGTGAATTAAATCAAGAATATGAGTAGCATGAGAGTCAGAACTAAAATAAGGTAGGGCATGACCCTTACCAAACTGACAAGTATAACAAAAGGTCAACTGATCATTCACATCAACATTACAAGACTGTAAAATTTGACTCAAAACCTATCTAGATGGATGACCTAACCTTCTATGCCATACATTAGAGTCCTTATTAGGATTAACATCACTCATATGTGCACTTAGTGAAGTAGGAGCAGACTGAGATGTAGAGGTCTTGTTTTTGGAATGAATGGAGGTCTCACTTGGAACCAGAATCTGATACAATCCATCCTTGAGAATTCCTTACAGAAGCAGTGTTCCTATTGTTTTGTCCTTCACATAACAAGAAAATGGATTAAATTCAATAGTAATGTGATTATCATTAAGTAATTTAGTCAGGCTAATCAAATTTTTGGTAATGAGAGGTACATGTAATATATTTTTCAGAAGTAAAGTGGTGTGTGGACTTTTTGTAGGAAAGTGTTTTAGGCCAATATGTAGAATAGGAAATCTCTCACCATTTCCAACAACTAAAGATTCAGAACCATTATAACTTGAACTGAGGTGAAGATTGTTGAGATCGGTAGTGAGGTGGTTGGTTGAAATTAATGATACTTGAAGGGATGAAATCTTCTTCAAATGTATGCCAGCAAGATGTGACTATATGTCCAGTTTTTCCACACAACTGACACACCATCTTGTTCCCACAATAACCTCAAGAACCTCTTCCATTTCCACCTCTGCCTCTTCCTCTACCTCATCTTCCATTATTTTTACCTCTACCACCATTACCCTGCTGATTAGGTGGTCTTCCTCTAGAATTGACATAAGAAGAGTTGCCTTTGATCTGCTGTCCTTGAACAAGATTAGCAGTAGGACCAGAGCCTGAATATCTAGCTATGAGTCTTTCATGTGCTAGATAATCAGAGATAGACTTAGGTCCTTTTGAAGCTTTGGACAAGACATCTTTGTATTCAAGCATTCTTGATTCATAACTGCTATTAAAAAGAGTTTCAAGAATGGTCCAAATCTCATGGGAAGTAGTGCACCCAATTACTTCACTCAATGCATGTTCTGTCAAAGATGCAAGCAACCACCCCATCAACAGGTTATCCTTGGTTGTCCAGTCATCGTTCATCATCTGAAGTGTAGGATTTTGAAAGGGAGAGCGTTGAAAAAGGTCATTCAAAGTTGGAACATGACTGAACAAATGATCTTCTAATTTATACCCTCGAATGATAGGTAACACAGTATAACGCCACAAAAGATAGTTATTCACTTCACCTTTGCTGCATCCACACTTCTCTAACAACTATATGTGACATGTATCCCTCTTGTTGTGTGTAATGTGTAGGTTTGTGTGTGCTGAGTGTCAAGCCTTTTGGATATAAGGCTACATTATTTTAAAATAGAAAATCCAATGAAAGGATTCTTCAAACAAATGTTTGTCCTTTTTTTCTTTCTTGTTATCAAAGCTTAGGTTCGCTCATGGCCACCACCGGTCAGTGGCGGACGCAGAATCTCGGGTAAGGAGGGGAATGCAAATTTTAAAGAGGCAAATGAAAAAAATTAAGGGGAGGCGGGAGAACAAAATATTTAGTACATATATTAGTTATTTTTTTCAAAACATGGAGGGGCAGTTGCCCTTCTTGGCTATACATAGGTCCGCCACTGCCACCGGTGCTTCGGCAACGGGAAGCTCAGAAGATTGAGCTCCCGGCAACATAAGCTCAACCGGAAGTCAGCCTCACTCTGCAATCTCTGCCATTCCAATTCTTGTAGCTCATGCTTCCAGCTATACTCAAACGACAAGGCTCAACACTGGTTCTTCCACTATGGAACTGAGTTTTCCCTTCTTCTCCGATGGTGTTGCCACCGGAATCCCTGTCATGAACTCTGGTATTCCTCCAAAAAATTCTCAATAAATGCATTAATACGGTTTGCGCATGCATGAGCAGTGGCGGAACTAGAAGAAAAAATTCAGTATGTATAGAAGTCAATGTGCAATTCTGCATATTCTAAAAAACCAGCTACTACATCATCGTTGTTTTCTGAAGTAACTTATGATGTTGCTATCATTTCACTAAATTAGTACTATATTATTTACATATTTTTTTAATCACTTTTTTATAAGTAGATGTCGACTTTTGATGGAGAAACTTGTATAACTGTTTATTATATTATCAAATTTGGACCTAGATGATTTGGAGGGAATAAAATCGTTAAGACTAGCTCAATTTAGAAAGAAATTAAGAGAGTTACCAAAATGTCTTGTCAATGGAAACAAACACACATAAACAACAAAAGTTCTGCATCAAATATTATTATAATATAGTATTATACATTAATTTTTTACATTCTTGTAACTTTACATTTTCAAAAGAATTGGTCTATTGCAATCCCAAAGGGGTAGTCAGAATTCATTTACTTATGCTTTTAGAAATTTCAGAAAGAAAAAAAACTACTAAATTGAAATTTTATTAATTCAGATACAAGAACATCTTTACGTACATGATCGAATAAGAATCAGAAAATATTGATAATTATGTCTTAATTTAAGCTAAATGTTGAGTGTTTTATATATACACAATATTATATTTCTCAGAATGTGTATTTTATATTTAAACTTTTTTTTATATATATATATATTTAAAATTAGGAATGAGATTTAATTTGTTTGTCTAACCCATAATGAAATCGTTTCAGATAAATTGTGACGCCTTGTGATGATTTACAATGATTCTGAACTGGAACTTTCAAATCTTCTATGATGTAATGACAGAATTTGATCTAAAAAAATGATTTTATTATCTGGCTTTCACGATTACATCAAGTATGTATATATATCACCAAAGCCAAAACCCTACTAACACAATATGTCTATTTTGCCCCCTTAACTTACTAAATATAAAATATGGTAACATAATAAATCACAATCAATCAAAGTAAATATATATATTCCCAATACCCCCCCTCAAGCTGAAGTGTGAAGATCCCGAACGCCCAACTTATAAGTAAAAATCAAACATTTGTTTCACCAAAGCTTTGGTGAAGATGTTTGCCACCGTTCTCGTGTAGGAACGTACACATGAGAGATAAGGCCCTCAGTAATGGCATCACATACAAAGTGGCAATCAGCCTCTATATGTTAGGTCCGCTCATGAAAAACTGGATTCTGAGCAATATGTAGTGTAGCTTGACTATCACAATGAAGTGGGATACCCTTAGGGATCCGGACCCCTAAGTCTCCAAGTAGCTGTCTAAGCCATTTCAACTCACATGTAATGGCCGTCATAGATCGATATTCTGCCTCTGCCGATGAGCGGGACATGTCTGTTGTTTCTTGGTCTTCCATGAGACCGGTGATGTCCTGAGTAACACAAACCACCCACTTAAGGACCGACGAGTCACCGGGCAATTCGCCCAGTCAGAATCACACCACCCTTGCAAGGATAATGGACTATCAGCTCGCAAGAGAATCCCCTGACCATGATGTTTTTTCAGATACCATACAACGCGCAAAGCTGCGTCCCAATGCACCAGCCGCGGTGTTTGCATAAACTGAGAAAGAATATGCACCGAGTATGGCAAATCAGGACGGGTAACGCCAAGATAAATAACACGACCTACTAACCTTCTGTATTTGCCAGGATCATCCAACAAATCGCCCTCAACAATCGCTAACTTATGATTTTGCTCCATGGGGAAATCTGCTGGCCTAGCCCCTAATAGTCCCGTCTCTGAGATAATGTCCAATGCGTACTTGCGTTGAGATAGAAAAATGCCCTGTGAGCTTCTGGCAACTTCCTACCCAATAAAATATTTCAAACGTCCCAGATCCTTCATTTTAAAACATGTCCCCAAATAATTTTTAAACACTTGTAGAGCAGTCGCATCATTCCCTGCAAGAATCATGTCATCAACATAGACCAGAACATTAATTCGTATATCCCCACGAACTAAAGTGAATAGTGAATAATCTGAGTAGGATTGACGAAACCCATAATCCTTCAGAGCCGTGGCCAACTTAGCAAACCAGCACCGGGGCGCTTGCTTCAATCCATATAGTGACTTCCGCATGCGACATACCAGATTCCGCTGTTTGTCTTCAAAACCCGGAGGAATTCTCATATAAATCTCCTCATCAAGATCTCCATGTAAGAATGCATTGTGAACACCCATTTGATAAACATCCCAATTTTAACAAATTTCACGCTGCAAATGCATGAGAGAGTCACCATCTTTGCCACTCGAGGCAAATGTCTCTCATATAGTCGATCCCTTCTACCTGGTGATTCCCAAATGCCACCAATCTTGCCTTCAAGCGTTGGAAATTCCCATGCTCAATATATTTTTCTGTGTAGACCCATTTGCTACCAAGCGCCTTCTTCCTAGGAGGCAATTCCTATAAGACCCACGTTCCGTGTTCCTCCAAGGCATGTATTTCCTCTGCCATAGCCTTCCGCCAACCCTTAGATTGGACGACCTCCTTAAAAGTTCAAGGAGGATTCCCTGTAGTGACATTGGCTTGAAATCTCCTGCGTGTGTTAGAAAAACAAGAATAATCCACAAAGTGTGTAAGAGGATATAAACTACATGAGAAGGGCGATGAAGTGGTGGAGTGTGCCGAAGGACTTTTCTTATCTATTGCCATGTGTGTCACGTACTCGCGGTATCTCGTATTAGGGAATTTTTCACGTTTCCCTTTGCCCAATTCTGCTGTGTCTCTAGGTAACTGCTCACTCACAACTCCCTCATCTGTCGTTACTTCACCACCTCCCTCACTAGGCTGCGTCTCTCCCCTGAATTTCACATCTACGGGATCCGCATTCTGTGGAGGCGGCTCCACATGCGTATCATTGGGTCCTATTTCAAACTCATCAACCTCAATATCGGGAAAAATAACATGAGGAGGGGCAGGATGTGGTGACTCACGCAAAGGGAAGATATGTTCAAAAAATTTCACATCTCTCGAGACAAAAATTTCTTCCGTTTCCAAATCTATAACTGTCCATCCCTTTTTAGCAAAGGGACTTTCGAATTTATCCCCATTATGTTTTAAGTTGTGTGCATAGCACAAACATCCAAACACTCTCAACGCATCAAGGCTCGGAGGTTTACCGAATAAATATTCATAGGGCGTTTTATAGCTCAATACACTAGACGGAGTACGGTTAATCAAATGGCACGCCGTCATGACACATTCCCCCCAATATTTTATTGGAAGGTTCCCTTCAAACCGCAAGGCTCTAGCCACATTCAAAATATGTTGGTGTTTTCGCTCTACTCTACCATTCTGTTGCGGTGTTTCTACACATGATGTTTCGAAAATAATACCTTCTTTTTGAAAATATGGCAACACACGTTTAAATTCCGTCCCATTGTCACTTCTAACACGTATGATTTTTACACTGAATTGGCGATCAATCAATGCCATAAAATTCATAAAAATATTCTCAACTTCCCATCTATTATATAATAAATAAACCCACACAGATCTAGAAAAATCATCCACAATTGTCAGAAAATAAGAGGCCCCGTATGTAGAAGGTGTCGCATACGGTCCCCACAAATCACAATGCATAAGTTTGAAAATTCGACTTGCCCTACTATCACTGTTTGGGAAACTCTCCCTAGGTTGTTTAGCCTGGAAACAAACCTCACACACATCTTTACTAAAAGAACTGAATTTACTCACACTGGGAAGTTGCTTCAAGACTTTTTCTGAAGGATGCCCCAACCGCTTGTGCCATAATTCCATTGAGTCTTTCCCTCCAATAGCCATAACCTTCCCGTGTGGAACTCCTCTGAAAAAGAAAAGTCCATCTTCGCGCTCACCCACTCCAATCAGCCTCCTCGTCGTTCGGTCCTGCAAAACACACAATGTAGAAGTTAATTGCACCTTACAGTCAAGCTCATCAATCAACTGTGTCACCGACAACAAGTTACACGCCAAATTATGTACATAAAGAACATTATTTATTTTCAAACCACCGGGCAATATACTAGTTCCTTCATGTGTCGCCTGTGAGGTCCTACCATCCGGAAGCCCAACCGTACACTTCTCAATTAACCATATTTCTTTAAGATTTTTCAACGTCCCTGTCACAAGGTGGGTAGCACCTATATCAATAATCCACGACTGGTTACCGGTTAAACAATCGTGGGGTTTAGGAGAATCGATAAGTTCCAAAATAGATTTCTATTGCGCTGATGTAAGGGTCCCAAGACCAGCCTGCTCCTGTGTCGTTAGCTGATATGATGAATTCGGGTGATTTGGTAAATCCCGTGGCTGGGATGATGGCGTTGCTACTCCATCACGTCCTTGGCCTAAAGCTGCTCCCTTTCCGGCAGCTCTACCTCCACGGTCTGTACTACCGCCGCCATGATGCGTAGTACTCAAGAGCATCAATCCATCCCTCTCCTTTACTCCATCAGCTGCTGTTGCCATGAGGAGAAGTTCTTCACGTTGAGCTTTTCTTTGCCAAACCTGTAACCTTTTTTTTTTTTTTTTTTTTTTTTTTGAGAAAAACTCAACTGTTGATCAAATAAAATTAACAACCGGACCTTTTGCCATCAATTCCCCTTCAACTCTGCAGCAGTTTGACAGAGAACCCTTCTTCTTCTTCTTCTTTTTTTTTTCTTTTTTTTTTGAACTTTGAGCATGTGAGGTGTGGAGGGTTTGTTTGACTATTCCTTTTCGAGGAAGAAACTCGATCACGGCAAAGCTAATTTTGTCATTTTGAACCTCGCTCGATACCATGACAGAATTTGATCTAAAAAATGATTTTATTATCGAGCTTTCACGATTACATCATGTATGTATATATATCACCAAAGCCGAAACCCTACTAACAAAATATGTCTATTTTGCCCCTTAACTTACTAAATATAAAATATGGTAAATGTAATAAATCACAATCAATCAAAGTAAATATATATATTACCAATATGTAAATCATCCATTGAAGTTCACAAACTGTATTTGTCATAGCCCTGTATTCAGCCTCTGAAGAACTCCTTGTTATAGTTGTCTGCTTTCTTGGATTTCCAAGAGATGAGAGAATCCCCTAACAACATCATGTAGCCTGCATCGACCTCCTTGTTTATGGACATCCAAACCCAATCACATCTGTCACAAACATTTCAAAATAAAGTCATTCAGGCTTTGAACAAGATTCCTTCACTGGATTGCCTTTCAAATATCTCAAGAAACCTATGCACTACTTTTATGTGGTTTTCATAGAAGTGTCTAAGAACTTACTCAACCTATTTGAACTACAAAAGTCATTACGATATATGGGTGATGGGAATACTGAGTGCAATCAGATGATAATATGAAGACCTCAAGACCTCTTGGTGATCGAGTCTGGCGACAAAGTCCCAGCAGACTTTGATTAGTTTAGCATGATGTAATGTAGAAAATGGTTATTCAGTTATAGTCTGTTGTAACCATTTGTAACTTACTTCTAACTGATTCATGAGGTGTATGAAGCTATTAATACCCCATTATCAGTTGCATTGTAACTTAACTTGTAACTTTCAGTTCATCGATAATAATTCTACATTTTACTTTCAGTTTATAATTCTATAAACTTCATCATGGTATCAGAGTAGAAATTTGAGAATCTCTGAATGTTTTCCTGCGTTTTTCTCTTAGTCTTTTGAAGAATCTTGAGAGTGTTCTTCATCTTTTCTGAGATTTCAGTTTCTTGAGAGTAAACTGTCATCTTTCTCCTGAGTTTTTTTGATCATTTCCTGATCGGGTTTTTATGTATTTCACTTTTACTGTTGATTTGTGATCAATTCTGGAATTCTTGATAGCCATGGCAGCTAAGAAACAAGAAATAAGTCCCTCTTATCCATTTTATGTTCATCCTAATGAGAATCCATCTCTGGTTCTTGTTCAGCCATTGATGAATGACAAAAACTATAATCCATGGAAAATGTCTATGGAGATGGTGTTAATCACCAAGAACAAAATTGGCTTCGTAGACGGCACAATCAAAAGGCCAGAAGCAAATTCAACAGATTTCCATGCATGGAGACAATGTGATACAATGATGAGATCATGGATCTTGAATTCTGTGGAAAATACCATTGCTCAAAGTTTGATGTATGTTAAGGGCTAAATTGTAGTATTTATACATATATTTTATATATCAATTTTCTCCCATATATGTATGATTTTCATAGAAATCGAGCTTATAATTGATTAATTGAGTAAATGGTGTTTTTAATAGTTAAATATGAAAACGTATCGATTTATATTCTTATTTGGTGATTTTATGTTGTTTTGGAATCGTGTTACGTTTTGGTATGTTTTTCGATGTGTGTAGATACATATCTTTGATTTGGAAGAGGCTAAAGTCGAATTTGAAGTGTTGATGAAGAGATAGAGATGATACAAAAATCAAGATAATTATCAAGGAATCGAAGTCCAGCAAAGCCGACGAAGGCTCATCCCGAGCCAGACGAGCGTCCGACATAGCAAACGGGCGTCCACCGCCGCTTTTCTTGAAAACCGACTTAGGTTATTGTAGCGGCCGCCTCTGCTTTCTATTTAAAGAGCAAAGCAGCCCCAAACCCTAAAATATACACAATTTCTCTTCACATCAAAAGCGAGGCAAAGACCGACTTTGGAGATTTGAAGGCCGGTCACCCGAGCCTTGTGCTCGGGGTGAACCGAGGTTAGATTAGGAGTAGTTTAGATGCTTTTCGTTTTAGTTCTTGGATCAATTCATGTATGAGACTATGTGAGTTCTTCTTGATTTATTCAATTCAGTTTTTTCATGAGTTTAGTTCTTTTGTATCTTTTCTATGTGTTTATGATGCCATGAGAATAGATTGGAAGATTTGTTTTCTATTGATGTTTATAATACGGAAGTTGCATAAACGTTAGATCACCATAGAAAGATAGGATTTTTAATCATTAATGATGACAAATTAATCGATTAATTATCTAGGTTGTTAGATTCTAAAATACGAGAGTTAACTGAATCTACACCGAGTGTCGTATGGAAATCGGTTTCAACTTACGAGAGAGTAGAGATTGATAAATTGGATTTACTAAGGAATTAGGAATCCGTAGGCTTGAGAATAAATTCACTAAGGAATTAGGGGTTTATGTCTCGTGAAAAGGTGAAACCACAAATCGAATTAGAATCATGAGATTAACTAGGATTGAGATCACATAGGTTTGTATATTGGTTGTTTGATCCCATGTCTTTAGTTTAGATTGTTTTATTTTGTTTTCTAGGTTAGATTTATTTGATTTGTTCTTTGTTTTTTATGTCTCTTTCTTTCGTTTATTTCGTTTAAGAGTAACAATTTAGGAGATTAGTGAAATTAGATTCAACATCCCTTTTCCTGTGGATCGATCTCAGACTTACCCTACTATGCTATCAACTACCCGATATTTGGTCGGTTAGAGGTAGTTTTGCATGGTAGTATAGGTTTATAAATTTTCTTTTGTTTTAATGATGCAAAATCTCCCCAACAAAAGTGGCGCCGTTGCCGGGGAATCGGTGTTTTGTTGAATCTAATTGAATTAATTTTTCGATTTTGTTACGATTTATTTTTGTGTTCTTTCAATAAAAGTAGCGTTTAATAGATTGAGAGTTTTTATTTTGCCGTGTTTCGATGACCGTAGGGTTAAGAATGTGCAAAAGTTTTTTACTCAATCTGTTTTACGTGAAGTTTGTGTTTAGTTGTTACCTAGTCTAACCCATGTGCTAAAATTTATCTGTGGCTGTTGTCTGTGCTTTATGTTGTGTTTATAAGATTTAGGGTTTCTGTGTCTCTCCTGCATTGTCTGTGCAAATTCGATTGTTGGACGAGCGTTCAGGTAAGTGAACGCCCGTCCATCCTAACATATGCGTAAACGAGCGTCCGTTTGTTGGGCGCCGTCCGTCCGTTCAAACGTGATCGCCTTTGTTCTTTTCAAGAACCAGACGGACGTCCATATATCTAAACGCCCGTCCGGCCTGCATAAGTTTTAAACGCCCGTTTGAATTAGTGAACGCCAGTCCAGGTTCCAGATTTCTTCTCAATTTGATTTTTAATGCTTTATTTGATATGGATACTTTAATTTGAGCTTCTGCGGCTAATTGTTTTTACGTAGATGATCTGAACTTGCATGTTTACACCTTTCCATCTATGAATCCATGTTGAATAATTGATTAATTTTTTTTATTTACATGATTCATCTAGGCATGTTATAGTTACTGTCGGTTCTCGTATGCTATAACTGTTCTTATCATAATTAGTAGCTAATGTCGGTTTCTGTATGCTACATACCGCTGTGATGAATCTTTTAAGCTTTGAGACTTATGTGCTTCCTTGTTATTTTTATAACTCATTTGGGTAGTAACTGTCGGTTTTCCGTATGCTACGTCCAAATTTTATGAGTTATATCTGCTTAGTATATAGCTAATCGTTGGTTTCCATAATGCTATCATTTTTTTTATGAGTCTTAAAGCGCGTCTACACTGCATGTAATGAACAGAACTGTCGTTTATCGTAACCTGTCATTATTTGGTAGACGTTTATTATATACATGTCGTGTTGCTAATTAGTGGGCTAGTTTTCTTTCTTTTATTTTCTTTTATTTTTGCATATCATTTAGATGCATATCATTTAGTTGCATGTCATCTAGTTGCATTGTTTTTCTATTTTTCTTTTATTTTTCTTGAGTGTAGTTAATCATTGGTTTCCGTAATACTACCTCGTTTTCTTTATTTTTAGTTTCTCGATAGGCCGTAGTCACACTGTAGGTTGTCCTCCAAACTCGCCACTGAGCCTCATCCGTAATTTATTTTTATTTATTTTATTTTTAGGATTGCATATCATGTAGGCTGCATTGTAGTATATTTTCATGTAGTTGCACCTAGCCTACTTTTGTGTAATGTTTCATGTATATGTATTCCATATTTATATGAGCTTAAATTTGAACTATCTTTATATTTCCTTTTCCATGTGCTTTATATATGTAATCTTTTCTTTTTCCCCGTAGACTCTTTTTGCACTGATCAAGTCTGCAGGATATTTTTGATAGCTATTGTGCACTTTCACGATGAATTCAGTTTACCTGTGATGCTCCACGATCTCTCGAGCTATCAAACAATTTTGGTTTTACCGATTTTTCCGGAATTGCCAGCATCCAATCAGCTAAGTTCTCTAATTTATTATTTCTGCACAACTTGAGGACAAGTTGCAATCTAAGTGTGGGGGAGAGGATGGTTTATATGTATCTATGAGTCGTTTGCTCAATTTCTGTTATATTTCTATGAAAAGTGCTTAATTTTCAATTTTTTTTAAGTCCCGAGTAGACAAAGGCATATCTTTGCGCTTGAGTTTATATCATTTTTGCTATATTCTGTATATTTAGTAATTTTAGTTGTTTCACCCGACACTCTTTTTCACATGCCATAGTAAATGATGAGCTAAATGTTGAAAGCCTACCCCATTTTAGTTGGAGATTTTTGATGATTATAGCATGTTTCTTTGCTTATGTACAATTCTTGAAAAGTTTAGTAGTTTGTATTCTAGGATTGAAGTATGACATACTGTGAATATCTGTAAGTTTGAATGTGATAAGTGAAACGTGATTAAGTCTTTGCAATAGTAATAAATTGTTTACTTAGGTGTTATGCTCAGTGGTCTGTGTTACTAGAAAATAATCTTTACCACTGCCAGCCAGAAATCTCTAAATGATTAAATGTGTGTGTCGGAAGCTGGTTTATGATTTGAGTGCGGTAGGGTATACCACGTATGTCCTATTCCACCATGATGACCAAAAGCTCATGACAGGTTAGAAAAAGTCGCCTTATGTTTGGAGTAAGGTAGGGATTATCTTGAAATGTCCTATTCTCGCTATGAGGCAAAAGCTTATTCGATGTGTGTTAGAAAAATGTGAAAAAGTGAAAATATTGAAATATATTAGTATGAATAAGTAAGGACTTAGTTATCGTTAATCTTATACCCAGTATAAATCAAGGATATGTTGTAGGGATTATCCTCTCGAGTTTGTCGAAATGTTTTAGATATTCTCTACTGCTTTCTTTTGGGATATGTATGTTTTGTAAAGTGCTTGTTATAGTTTTTTGAATATTTCTAACTTAGATGGGAAATCTGGCTAGTTTTGGTTTGAATAACTTTCAAATTGTGGAACTTAGTGGAAGTTTATTATGGCTATGCACACATTACACGGGTGAACTTCTAAGTTACTGAATATACTTTATATTTGTATAGATGTTTATTTGTCTCGAGCTTGACTTTGTTCTGTTTTGCTCGGGGACGAGCAAGGTTTAAGTGTGGGGGTGTTGTTAAGGGCTAAATTGTAGTATTTATACATATATTTTATATATCAATTTTCTCCCATATATGTATGATTTTCATAGAAATCGAGCTTATAATTGATTAATTGAGTAAATGGTGTTTTTAATAGTTAAATATGAAAACGTATCGATTTATATGCTTATTTGGTGATTTTATGTTGTTTTGGAATCGTGTTACGTTTTGGTATGTTTTTCGATGTGTGTAGATACATATCTTTGATTTGGAAGAGGCTAAAGTCGAATTTGAAGTGTTGATGAAGAGATAGAGATGATACAAGATGGATAAAGATGGAAGAATCAAGATAATTATCAAGGAATCGAAGTCCAACAAAGCTGGACGAGCGTTCATCTGAGCCAGACGAGCATCCAAGACTGAACGGGTGTTTGATGAAGTGATCTCAAGCGTCCAGGAGTCGAAACTAATATAGAGATTTCAGACGTTGGCTAAACTAGCGTCCGATATCCGTCCAAGCATTCCGGACGAAGCGTCCGACATAGCAAACGGGCGCCCACCGCCGCTTTTGTTTGAAACCGACATAGATTCTTCAGAGCAACCGCCTACTGCTTTCTATTTAAAGAGCAAAGAGCCCCAAACCCTAAAATATACACAATTTCTCTTCAAATCAAAAGCGAGGCGGCGAAATTCGACTTTGGAGATTTGAAGGCCGGTCACCCGAGCCTTGTGCTCGGGTGAACCGAGGTTAGATTAGAGTAGTTTAGATGCTTTTCGTTTTAGTTCTTGGATCAATTCATGTATGAGACTATGTGAGTTCTTCTTGATTTATTCAATTCAGTTTTTCTTCATGAGTTTAGTTCTTTTTGTATCTTTTCTATGTGTTTATGATGCCATGAGAATAGATTGAAAGATTTGTTTTC
The DNA here is from genome assembly GCA_026214975.1 of Gentiana macrophylla. Lineage (NCBI taxonomy): Eukaryota > Viridiplantae > Streptophyta > Magnoliopsida > Gentianales > Gentianaceae > Gentiana > Gentiana macrophylla. Next base: position 83,751,461 of record CM047807.1, read on the forward strand.
TATTGATGTTTATAATACGGAAGTTGCATAAACTTTAGATCACCATAGAAAGATAGGATTTTTAATCATTAATGATGACAAATTAATCGATTAATTATCTAGGTTGTTAGATTCTAAAATACGAGAGTTAACCTGAATCTACACCGAGTGTTGTATGGAAATCAGTTTCAACTTACGAGAGAGTAGAGATTGATAAATTGGATTTACTAAGGAATTTATAGGAATCCGTAGCTTGAGAATAAATTCACTAAGGAATTAGGGGTTTATGTCTCGTGAAAAGGTGAAACCACAAATCGAATTAGAATCATGAGATTAACTAGGATTGAGATCACATAGGTTTGTATATTGGTTGTTTGATCCCATGTCTTTAGTTTAGATTGTTTTATTTTGTTTTCTAGGTTAGATTTATTTGATTTGTTCTTTGTTTTTTATGTCTCTTTCTTTCGTTTATTTCGTTTAAGAGTAACAATTTAGGAGATTAGTGAAATTAGATTCAACATCCCTTTTCCCTGTGGATCGACCCTGTACTTACCCTACTATGCTATCAACTACCCGATATTTGGTCGGTTAGGAGGTAGTTTTGCATGGTAGTATAGGTTTATAAATTTTCTTTTGTTTTAATGATGCAAAATCTCCCCAACAATGTACTTCAAGAGTGCACATGCAGTTTGGAAGAATCTTGCAGCTAGATTTTCTAATGTTGACGATTGAGGCTTTCGGTCTTCTTGAAAAGATGCATCTGCTTTGAAACAAGGCGGTGACTCACATCAATCAACATTTCACAAAATTGATGGTTCTGGGAAGAAATCAAGACCATTAGGCAGTATCAATTTGTTCATATGAACCTCAATGTCACCAACACGTTAATCAGGACCCAAATGAATCATTTGGAGGTTGAACATGTTATGAAATTCCTAAAAGATTTAAGGGATGATTTTGAGCCAATGGTTTCATAGGCAATGCTGATGGTCCCTTTTCCCAAAAATCCATGATGCATTTGCAATGGCCATTAAATTTGAAAGACAGAAGTTGTATGTAGGCTATGTAGCCAATAGGGCCAAGAATCAAGATTCTATGGTTCTTTTGTCTCAGAAAAATGGACAGGGGCAAAATCAGACTGTCAGCAGACCTAACTCTGCATCTGCTGCAAATGCAAGACCTAAAAATCCCAAGAAAATGCAATGTAGTTTTTGTGGATTTAATGGCCATACTGAGGAGACTTGTTACAAGAAACATGGTTATCCTCCTAGTTTCAAGTCAAAAAGGGCTAATTTGGTAGAGGAAGAACAGTCAGCTGAAGGATTAGGCCCACAACATGTTTGCTGGACCGGTGTTTCCAAATCTGACTGCACAACAACTTGACAAGCTGATGGCTCTGCTGAGTTCTGATCCTCCTAGACATGCCGGATTTGCCATTGGACAACCTACTGAGATTGTGACACACTACTCACCTTCTACAGGGACAGATGATCTAAATTTAGTAAGATTTATACAATGGATCTTGGACTCTGGTGCCACAGATCACATTGTAGGATCATTAGACCTGTTAAGCAATCACAAACCTTCATATGGTATAAAGATGGGATTACCTAATTAAAATAATGTTTCTGTCACACATATAGGACAAGTAGGGGTAAACCCTCAACTGGTCCTACATGATGTGTTTTGCATTCCTGTTTTTAAGTATAACCTTTTCTCTTTACCCGCCTTCATTAATAATACAAAAGGTGCTGCTATTTTCTCTGCTAACAAGTGTGTTTTGCAGGAAAAGAACAATAACGTGATTGGTTCAGATGAGTTACACAAAGGACTATATGTCATGGATCAACCAATAAGACTATCTGTTGCCAATGCTGTAGAAAACCACACATTGTCTGATAGATTAGACGATGCTTTTTTATGGCATTACAGACTAGGGCACTTACTAGATAAAAGACTACAAGTCATTAGTTCACAGTCTGTTGATGTCAAATTTTGTGATCATGACCTCTATTATGTTTGTCTCAAGGCAAAACTAAAGAAAAAACCTTTTCCATTAATTACTACCGCTGTACATTCTATTTTTGATTTTATTCATATGGATATTTGGGGTCCTTTATGACAGCATACTATGAATGGACAACAATTTTTTTTTTACTGTTGTAGATGATTTTTCTAGATTTACTTGGGTATTTCTTATGAGGCACAAATCTGAAGCTTCTGACCTTGTTAAATCTTTTGTTAAATTTGTTTCTACACAATTTCACAAAATTATCAAAGTTATTAGATCTGATAATGGAGCTGAGTTCTAGCACACTGATTTTTATGCTCAGCAGGGCATCATACATCAGACATCCTATGTCAGCACACCTGAACAGAATGGTATTGTTGAAAGGAAACATCAGCATCTGCTGAATGTTTCCAGGGGGCTGAGGTTCCAGAGTAATTTACCCATTGAATATTTGGGTTTTGTCTTTTACATCTTGTGTAAAATTAATTAATGCTACACCTACACCATCACTGAAAGCACTCCACATGAGTGCTTTATGGAACCAAACCATCTATTTTTTGTTTAAGGTTTTGGTTTCTTAGTTTTCTCTTGCACACTTCAAAGAATACAGACAAAATTTGACTCAAGATGTAGGACTTGTGTCTATCTTGGATATTCATATACGTCCAAGGGTGCTATTCTTTTAGATATTACCAACAAAGACATCTTTGTTGCTAGAAATACTCAATTCTATGAAACTTATTTTTCTCTTTTTCAACAGATATTAGAAGGAATTGATATCTTGCTGACATGCCTATTCCTTTACCAGTTGTGGACAGTTTTGATGATCTACTGAATGACTCAGCAGACCAACCAGACACAAGATCATCTGCAGCCGAGGCATCCAATAAAGGGCATACACCAGTTAATCAGGCACCTAAACCCACACAATTAAGAAGGTCCACAAGAATAAGGAAATCACCAACCTTTGATCAAGAAGGTGCTCATACTGTTCAGCAGACCCCACACCTGCTAAGTGAGGTCATGAACCTAGACAACCTGTCAGCAGACTATGCTAGATTTATTAATGCTATTGATGCTGTTAAAGAGCCTAAGACTTACAATCAAACTATCAAGCTTGATGAATGGAAGGAAGCAATGAAAAAGGAAATTGATGCTCTACAAAAGAATCATACATGGGAAATAGTTGATCTGCCCCAGGCAAGAAACCTATTGGGTGCAAATGGGTGTACAGAATCAAATACAACCCTGATAGTTCAGTAGAGAGATATAAAGCTACACAAGTAGCAAAAGGCAACACTCAAACATATGGGATTAGTTATCAAGAAACTTTCTCACCTGTTGTCAATATCATTACAGTTAGAGCCTTACTTGCAGCAGCAACAACCAATAATTGGCATCTACATCAGATGGATGTCAACACTGCATTTTTACATGGAGATTTTCATGAAGAAGTATACATGCAGTTACCTCCAGGTTGTGCAGCAACTAAACCAAATCAAGTTTGAAGACTTACTAAGTCATTGTATGGCCTCAAGCAAGCCAGCAGACAATGGAATTGTAAGTTGACTGAATCTTTGGAGGCTCAAGGATTCATTCAATCCAAAAATGACCACAGTTTATTTACATAAGGGTCAGGAAAGTCCTTTATTGCTTTGCTGGTCTATGTTGATGACATCATAGCAGCAAGCCCCAATGAGAAGTTAATTAATCAGGTCAAGGATGCCCTACACCAGCAATTCACTATTAAGGATCTTGGAAAATTGAGATATTTCCTAGGCTCTGAAGCTGCTAGGACACTTGTAGACATATCAATTTCTCAAAGAAAATACACTCTTAATCTCCTAGAAGAATATGAATTTTTGGGAGCAAAACACCTTTAAGACACCTCTGAGTCTAAGCAAACTTTACAACATGGTGATTCACCCATTTTGAAGGATAATACATCTTACAGATCCTTAGTGGGCAAACATATCTATCTTACCTTCACCAGACCAGATATTGCCTTTATAGTTCAACAGCTAAGTCAATTTCTAGATACTGATACTCAAAATCATATGAAGGCGACTTATAGGATCACGAGGTATTTGAAGACTAATCTTGGTCAAGGAATATTATTCCTAACAGACAACAACCTTGTACTTAAAGGTTTTATAGACAGTGATTGGGCCGGTTGTCCTGAAACAAGAAGATCAATATCATATTATATGATGTTTCTAGGAGATGCACCAATCAATTAGAAGGCCAAGAAACAATCAACTATAGCTAAAAGCTCATCAGAGGCTGAGTACAGGGATATGGCAAATGCACTTTGTGAAATCCAGTGGCTGATGTATAGACTGCATGATTTACATGTTCCAGTTCAGTTGACTGCTGTGTTATTTTGTGACAATGCCAGTGCAATGCACATTGCTCATAACACAGTCTTCATGAAAAAACAAAAAAAAATTGAAATTGACTGCCATGTTGTGAGAGACAAAGTCAAATCGCGACTTGTCAAACTTCTTCTAGTCAACATAAAAGAACAAGTAGCTGACATCCTCACCAAGGCCTTGGATGCACCTATTTTTTCCTATCTACTAGACAAATTAGGAATTTCAAAATATTTCAAAATTCAAGTAGCGGATGGGAATGCTGAGTGCAAGTTGATCTTGTACCATTCGCAGCATGAGGGGGGTGTAACAATATATAGGATGATGGGAATACTGAGTGCAATCACCTGATAATATGAAGAACTCAACAACCTATTGATATAAAGTCCCAGCATCATATGATCGCGTGTAAGTCGCTTAACACACATGACGTACTAGCAAGAGTACTAGGTCAATCGTAGTATATCAAGTGCGAGTCAATGTCGATCCCACAGAGACTTTTATTTAATAATGCTAAACACAACCATAATTCATTGGCCAACCGGATAAGGGTGGCCATTGACCAACATAAAGAACAAGTAAATAAAAGAGATGCAAATAAACCAATCATCAATCATGTATCGAAAAGGCATTAACCAAACCATTCATAACTAATCTCCCTTTAATCCTCATCTGCTCCATATTTGTAATTAAGCTATGGGTGCAATTCCTACCCCTATCTACCCCGACAATGGAAGTAGACAATCTATACGCAAGCTACCCTCCTTAATTTGTCCGTAATAGCCCATACGCATAAAGAACTAGAACTGCCGATATTGAGCGTTACCTCATACCACTAACCCACCTAGATAGCTGTCGACACTGACCAGCACGTTCCTAGGGTCCATCAAGACTATGTCTAATTAACACTTCACTTGCGGTCCTTCATATTAATTTACGATTACAATAAGCAGATTGGCCACATCTAACCTACTATTAATTAAACCTATCGATCAACGTGACTGTCGCCGAACCACAAAATTAGGATTTACTAGGTATTCAGATCTAGCAATAAAGACCGTCGCAGATCTGAAGAGCGCAACCCATAATTCTGCATTTCATAATAACGAATCGAATAAAGATTAAGGTTCGTTTAATTAATTCATAGATGATTAGATGCAAGCATAATCTAGATCTAGCACAAGAACAATCATGAATCTAAGAAAGAAATAAAACATTGGAATAGATCTTACCCATGATGAAGAACATATCTACTCTTCTATTCTCTCTCCCTCCGGTGATTCGAATCGATCCATGAAAATCGTAAACCAAGCACAATTCAATAATGAAAGACTCATGACTTATTTGCAAGAAGAAAAGAAGAAAATAAAAGAAGACTTTATTCCCAAGAGACTACATTGTATCTAATTTATGAATAGATCTATGAGTGAATGGTGGAATACAGAATTCGTAGCTCTAATGACTTTATATAGGTGTATAAACCAACTTACGGGTAAACCCAATGCTTGGAAGACAAGAAAACACGTTTTTGGAAGATTCTGGGCCTCGGTAAGTCGGCGGTACCTCCCGGGTTACCGAGGGTATGTTCGTCTTTTTCCTGCTGCCGACTTAACTTGGAATACCCTAGGCCCAGCTTCGTTATTTGGACCATTACGTGGCCTACGTAACTCCGATTTGGGTGATTCAAAGTGTATTGGAATCCTTGTTTCTAGTCCTACAACTTTCATGAAGAAATACAATCCTAGTTCGTCGTTTAAAGATTTGTAAACTGCGTTGGAAGATCACCAATCAGATTCTCAGGTTCAATCTCCACTCGAAACACTTCAACCTTCAGCTTGGTTCAGTTCTTTATCGATTAACTTTTATATTCAGCCCAAATGATGCTTCGAACACTCGTCCATCTGTCAATAAAACCATACCACACATAGTAGCTTCTATTTCAAGCAAATAACGCATAAAATACACGGTTAATACGTATAATATCAATTTCGTCACCCCGGACGTGGCTTAATGACATTTAGCTAATTAACCCATGATTTCATACATATTATACTCATTGAGAACACAAATCCGGGCTAGATTGATGGTAAATAGTGGTACCAATTTGACCGTCATCAACTACCCCCCACTTTGCTTTTGATCGTGCAGAGCAAAAACCAAATCAAACAAACCCCATAAACAATTACAAACTAATTAAGATCAAAATCATTCAAGAATGATAAATAAGATGAGGGTCAACACATATCCATCAGTAATCCATTAAGCCCTATCTCGTAGTAGAACCGACATGTGTGTGCAATAACTCTCAAACAACAGTGATGCAGACATGATCACATTATATCAATAAGGATTTCAGGCAAAACATGTATCATGCATCATTCCATAAGTTCCCCATTAATCATCACTTACCAATGCATCAATGTGTCGTGTGATAAATCTTTTGTGATAGTGCATTCAAGAAAAGAATGAAGTTATAGAGACCCCACAATCCTTACTTACCAATGTGCACACTCGCTCCTCTTGCCTTCAGACTCAGGCAAACAACATGAAACCTTACTTGGGCCGGGCGGAGTTGGGGACTGAGCATCGCTCTTAAGTCCTCGTTTGTTTCTTTTTATGCGAGGGTCGTGCCCTTTTTACACGAGTTCGCTTCCCTCACTGCCTTTATTGCATATCTTTTTTTTTCATTTTTTTTTTCATTTTTGTTTCTGGCAGATTTCCTCACTATTTTTTCTCTCTCACTCACAAGTCCGTTTTGTTCCGGTTTACCTTGTTTAGCATTCAAGTTGCTACCATCATCCTACAACAATTGGTTAAAGTATATCCACCGACAAATATCGATTCCCGGTCTTAGATAACTCTTCATCTCATCCAAATACTTCTCACTCAGATTATGTGCTCAAAATTGAATACAATAGTAAAATAATAATTAATAAGTCACTATTTCATGCAACATAACACATGCTCATTCTTCCATACTAAATTGAATAATGGGTCATCTATACTACATACTGAAAAAAATGAGTTATACGTGCTTAAAAAGGTCGAGTCCACAACAAGATAGATGATTAATAAACCACTACTTAAAGTAGTTGACAAACCCCTTATTCATCATTAATGAATTAAGTATGTAATTAAGCAATTTCAACGATTTAAGGTTTTTATTCATTCAATTCAAAAAATCGAACTTCACAAAAGTAAGTGTAAGTGTGTCCCAATTTTTCAAACTAAGTGTTATACCTACCCCCCACTTTAAAACTCAACATTGTCCCCAATGTGAAAAGTAAAGCAAAAAAAAGTAGGAAGAAGAAGAACACTTAGCTTTGGAAAATAGAAGAACTCGGCTAACTGTCTGAAGCAAATCATATCACTGAATTGGGACCAAAGTTGTCTTCTCCAATTGACTAATCTGCACTAGGTCGGCAAATACAAACAATTCTTGCACAAGTCCATTAGTACCGCGAGACGCGAATTAGTAACAAAATCATTATGTCATATGGCATTAAATAGCACAACTAAAAAGAAGAAGTGCAATAAACAATTTAAGCCAATACATAAGAACTTTATTACTTAAACACAACAAAACTATTACAAGACTCCAAATAAAAATAAAAAGACTAAAGACTCAAAATAATAATCAAATAATCAAGTGAAGTAAAAAAAAACTCCCGCACATCCTTTGCTCAACCGCCTTAGGAACATGGCGATAAAAAAAACCTTCCCATTATTATTCAATTACTGAAAATAAAAATAAAAAACTGACAAAAAAAGGTTAACTATAAATTAATGGTTATGCCTAACAATTAAATAAGTAGTCCCCGGCAACGGCGCCAAAAACTTGATCGCGTGTAAGTCGCTTAACACACACAACGTACTAGCAAGAGTACTAGGTCAATCGTAGTATAGCAAGGGCGAGTCAAGGTCGATCCCACAGAGACTATTATTTAATAATACTAAACACAACCACAATTTATAGGCCAATCGGATAAGGGTGGTCATTGACCAACATAAAGAACAAGTAAATAAAAGAGATGCAAATAAACCAATCATCAATCATGTATCGAAAAGGCATTAACCAAACTATTCATAACTAATCTCCCCTTAATCCTCATCTGATCCATATTTGTAATTAAGCTACGGGTGCAATTCCTACTCCTATCTACTCTGACAATGGCAGTAGATAATCTATACGCAAGCTACCCTCCTTAATTGGTCCGTAATAGCCCATACGCATAAAGAACTAGAACTGCCGATATTGAGCGTTACCTCATACCGCTAACCCACCTAGACAGCTGTCGACACTGACCAGCACGTTCCTAGGTTCCATCAAGACTATGTCCTAATTAACACTTCACTTGCGGTCTTTCATGTCAATTTACGATTACAATAAGCAGATTGGCCAGATCTAACCTACTGTTAATTAAACCTGTCGATCAACGTAGCTGTCGCCGAACCACAGAAGTAGGATTTACTAGGTATTCAGATCTAGCGATAAAGACCGTCGCAGATCTGAAGAGTGCAACCCATAATTCTGCGTTTCATATTAACGAATCGAATAAATATTAAGGTTCGTGTAATTAATTCATAGATGATTAGATGTAAGCATAATCTAGATCTAGCACAAGAACAATCATGAATCTAAGAAAGAAATAAAACATTGGAATAGATCTTACCCATAACGTAGAACATATCTACTCTTCTATTCTCTCTCCCTTCGGCGATTCGAATCTATCCATGAAGATCGTAAACCAAGCAAAATTCAATAATTAAAGACTCATGACTTATTTGCAAGAAGAAAAGAAGAAAATAAAAGAAGACTTTATTCCCAAGAGACTACATTGTATCTAATTTAAGAATAGATCTATGAATGAATGGAGGAATACAGAATTCGCAGCTCTAATGACTTTATATAGGTGTATAAACCGACTTAGGGGTAAACCCAAGTTTGAAAGACAAGAAAATGCATTTCTGGAAAATTCTGGGCCTCGGTAAGTCGGCGGTACCTCCCGGGTTACCGAGGGTATGTTCATCTTTTTCCTGCTGCCAACTTAACTTGGAATACCCTAGGCCCAACTTCGGTATTTGGACCATAACGTGGCCTACTTAACTCCGATTTGAGTGATTCAAAGTGTGTTGGAATCCTTGTTTCCAGACCTACAACTTTAATGAATAAGTCGAAGCCCAGTTCGTCTTTTAAAGATTCGTAAACCGCGTTGGAAGATTACCAATCAGATTCTCGAGTCCAATCTCCACTCGAAACACTTCAACCTTCAGATCGGTTCAGTTCTTTATCGATTAACTCTTATATTCAGCCCAAATGATGCTTCGAACACTCGTCCATCTGTCAATAAAACCATACCACACATAGTAGCTTCTATTTTTAGCAAATAACACATAAAATACATGGTTAATATGCATAATACCGATTTCGTCACCCCAGACATGGCTTAATGACATTTAGCTAATTAACCCATGATTTCATACATATTATACCCATTGAGAACACAAATCCTGGCTAGATTGATGGTAAATAATGGTACAAATTTGACCGTTATCAGCATGTTGATTAGTTTAGCATGATGTAATGTAGAAAATGGTTATTCAGTTATAGTCTATTGTAACCGTTTGTAACTTACTTCTAACTGATTCATGAGGTGTATGAAGCTATAAATACCCCATGATCAGTTGAATTGTAACTTAACTTGTAACTTTCAGCTCATCAATAATAATTCCGTATTTTACTTTCAGTTTATAATTCTATAAACTTAATCAAAAGCTATGCCTGGTCTTGTGAAGGTAAGGTAAATCGACCTACCCACTAGTGATCTCAGATGTAGTGTTGTCTACCAAAAGTGCTAGATCTCCATGTCAGTAAAGTGTGCTTGGACTCCATAGGTGTCTTGCCGTGTTTGGCCCCAAAAATCATACTCTTCTAGGAGGTTGAGTGTATACTTCCTTTGAGAAATGGAAATGCCTGCAAGAGTTCTACCGGCCTCAATACCTAGGAAATATCTCTATTTTCCAAT